>VYXC01001355.1:110411-253062 GCA_013397175.1 Platysteira castanea
CCGCTCCGCCGGGGCGCTGCCGGCCTGCCCGGAGCCCGCGGGCCTGGGCCGGGAGCGCAGGAGCCGGGGGCTGCCGTGCGGCCCGGCCCGTGCCGTGAATGAGCTCCGTGAGGTGGCCCCGTAGTGCTTGCACGGTGTTCCCCAGCTGGTGTGCTGGGTACGTGTGCCCTGCGCTAACTGCGCTCTCTTCCCGCGCCAGCTGCGCCCGCTGTCCCACGGAGGAGCTCTGAGTATTACTGATTGTAAACAACTGTTGGAAGAGCAAGATGGAGGAAAAAGAGAAGAAGAAGCATCGTGCAAAGCATAGCGGACCAAAGGCAGAGAAGAAAAGGAAACGTTATCTCAATGAGTTGGGAATAGGAGATGAGGAGAATGCACGGAAGAGAAACCCTAAAGCCTTTACAGTCCAGTCCGCTGTGCGGATGGCCAGGACTTTCCATCGGTGAGAAGTGGGAACTGGCTATAGAGTGTGCAGAGGCGGCTGGAGGGATGGGTGTTGGCCAGGCCTTCTTTGTTACTTTGTGCAGAAATACACAGACTCTAATTTTAACTGCTGTGTCTGCATAGCTTTCATCATTCACCCGGTCACGGTGCAGTTTATGTGTGTGTCAGAAGTGGGATGCTTTGTGCATCTCTGTTACGTTGTACACTGTGTTAATCATTGGAAAAAACCTTTAGTTCCTTAGACTCAGTGGGAGTTCCACATACATGCTGTATGTGGTATCTGTGCTTGTGCTCAAGCTTTGTGTTGAAGGTTTTGCAAGTACTGAAGACTTTCAAATAGTAAATGTCACTATCCACGACATTCCTGTATTTATTTATTACAAATTTCTTCTCAGAACTCAGGATCTGAAGACTAAAAAGCATCACATTCCTGTGGTTGACCGGACTCCTTTGGAGCCACCTCCCGTGGTGGTGGTTGTGGTCGGCCCTCCCAAGGTTGGGAAGAGCACTGTGATAAAGTGTCTCATTAAGAATTTCACAAGGCAAAAGCTGGTTGAAATCCGGGGTCCTGTTACAATTGTTTCAGGTGAGAACAAAGATAGGAGAAATGGAAACGCTTATTTTGCGCTCCTTACTTGTCTTGCTTTGAGAGCTGGGATATGTTCATGTTCTCATCATGTGTGCTCATTTTGAAGAAATCATTTGGATGTGTGATCTGGCATACTTACTAACAGTATAAGAAGATCTGATAATTTTAAATTTAAACATTATATTTTAGCAGAATTATAAACAGGTAAAAGCAGACATTTCTACAGTGATGTGTGTTGGATGATTTACATGCTAGACCAGAATCTGAGTCCTGGAGGAACTTCAGGAATGTGTCCTGAAAAGAAAACTGTGTTAGTTGGTTTGCTCCCTCTGTTTCAGGTTTTGATGCTTAATTCTGTTTCCAGGTAAAAAACGCCGGCTGACCATTATTGAATGTGGATGTGACATTAACACAATGATTGACCTGGCTAAAGTTGCTGATTTGGTAAGTTAACAATGGAGTATGATTTCTACTCTAACTGCTATTGAAAATAGTACTTTTGATTGGACTGCATCAGTGTCTGATTTCTCTATGCATTTTTGCTGTCGAAGGCAAAACTGTCTTTGGTTTCAAAGAGAATAAGACCTAAGATCTTTGACACACCTAATGTTCTGGAACAGCCCAGAGACTTTCCTCTTCCTGAGGGTGGGGGAAGGTAAAGTGTGTGTGTGGTGGTGGGGAGGATGTGAAAGAAGGGAAATGCTACTGAACTTCATTGCTAATGCTACTGGTAAACTTTTAATGGAGGATGTTGTAACAAGCCAAAGTGACACAGTGAGTGCTCATTAAGGGATTTGGTTAAACAGTATAAAATCTGAAGATGATTTTTAGTTAAGAAGTTTTCTACTAATGTTCAAAGTAGAAATATGTATTTGTTAGTTGTTTTTTTTAATGCACTCTGGGTCTCCATCTGTGTAGAACATCATGTAGCAATACAACTGATTTCAGTGGAGTGTGGTGACTGTTGTAATTTACTTGCAGCTTTTGGATCAGGCTATTACATCAACTGATTCTGGGGCTCCAGTGCATGAGCTGTTTGTTTAGAATTTCACTTTACATGTGGATTTATATTATTCACAGCTGATGAGGGTTTGGGATCCTTGTCCAAGTATTAACTATATAAATAAAAAATGTGTACACTGATCTAGATATTATACTTCTGTATTTTCTCCTGAGTGAGGGAGATGTGCCAAATAATACGTATACTTCTGCTGGTAGATGTGGTGGATGTTGCAGATTCTGTGTGCACATGGTGGTGCTGAGAATCTGTTTGGGTTTAGTGTTAGGGGGCTGAAGTTACATCAGCGCTTGAAGATCTGTCATCAGTTCCTGTGTTCTTTATTGTTAAGACCCTACACCAACTTTGCTTCCATTTTCATGTGATTGTTGGTTGCTGTTTTCCTGGGTCAGGGCATTTTAGTGATGTGTAACAGCAATTGCAACAAGTGAAGTAAGTTTGTCTCATTTTACTGAACGGCTTGGCCTTGGTGGCATTAGTACATCCAAGACACAGATATAAGAGTTTATTAATTTTCTGAGATGTTCCTGAAAATATTGGAAGATAATCAATTTTGCGTATTTTTTAAAGTCGCCAGGTAAACACTTGTTTTGATCTTATTATAATACTGAATATTACTGCATTCCCAAAGCATCTAGAACGTCTTTAGCAGCCAGGTTCCATACTTCAAATAAAAAACCAAAGTTGGTTTTCAGGGTATATGAAAATAAAGTACAGAACCTTCTGTAAAATTTTGGTTCCTGAGAAACTTAAGAGTTTAAAGGCATGGTCTTTGAAATGAGCTCATGTGAGTGCTGTGGTATTGCTGTAGTGAAGTGTGGATATTGTGTTTTCAGGTTCTAATGCTCATTGATGCCAGCTTTGGATTTGAGATGGAGACATTTGAATTCCTGAACATTTGCCAGGTACATGGCTTTCCCAAAATTATGGGAGTTCTTACCCACTTGGACACATTCAAGAACAACAAACAGTTAAAGAAGACTAAAAAGAAGCTAAAGCACAGATTCTGGACCGAAGTGTATCCGGTATGACATTTAGCATTAATTTTTTCATATATTTTGCTTTATGGAAGCTAAATTAAAAGTGGGTCAATACTGAAGTGTTTATGTTCTTACATCTTTTAAGCAGATAAGTGAACAATGCTGGTACTGTATCACATTATGTAATTTTTCTTCTATTTGCTAAAATACTTGTGTGATTATTTTTATCCCAGTGTGATAAGCTACTAAAACGTGCTACTAGGACTATTATTGCAGGTACTATGCAAGGAGGATCTGCTTGTAGGTCTGTATAAGGTCTTGAGGATGTGAAGTTTTCCATTAAGATTTAGGGGACAGTTTTCATGTTGAGATGTAGTTTGATCTTTCAGAACAAATTGCAATTTTCAATTAAGATTTACGAATTAGAATTCCATTACTACTTTTTTTTAAAGTTTTATTGGTATTAAATTGATGTTTAATGTTTTTATGTCTTTTTAATGTGTTTAGGGTGCTAAGTTGTTTTATTTGTCTGGGATGGTTCACGGAGAATATCAAAAGCAGGAAATTCACAATTTGGGGCGTTTTATCTCGGTTATGAAATTCCGGCCTCTTACTTGGCAAACGTCTCACCCGTATGTTCTTGCAGACAGGTGTGTGTTTTTCTCTCTGTTCTTCAATCTCAGCCAGGTAGCACCTTGTTGTTTGAACAAGCTGTAATATTAGCCTCAGCTTGGGGTGTGAATGGGTGCTTGGTGCTCCCTGGGTGGCTTTGGGAAGGGAAAGCACCTCTGAAGGTTTGTGCCATTCAGCCATTCGGCTTTCACTTGTGTCAGATCATGTACGTACCTCTGGTGTGTTGTAAACACTACTGAAACACAGAATGATTAAAATAATTCTGCTTGTTGATGATTATACTGAATTTCTGTGGAAAAGAAACAGCATTCCAGTGATTAAACAATAGCTGGTGAATTAGTCCTCTGAGTTCCCTGGAATATCCTTTCTGCTCCACCTGCCTGTATAGCATTTGATTCAGTCTCTTTGGAACATGAAAGTAATCTTGATGGCAGCTGTGCCTACTTGAGAAATTACCTCACCTTTCATATTTTATTGCCAGAACGCTTACAGTTATGACTGAAGTCCCACAATAATCCAAGGTGCCTTGAGTGAGCCTCTTTAGCTCTAATTCTTCAGGAAAAGTTGTCAGAGAAGTAGATAAGCATCATGCAAAATCCTGCAAAATACACAAAGCAAGGAGAGGAAAATGCAAAACCCACATAGTGTGGTTTTTCAGTACCATTGTTTCAGGTTGCTGTAACTGTTGCAGATTCATGATTGCTGGGTCAGCTTTAAGCTGATCTGCAGCCGGGACGTGTGTCCCCTTCTCTTCCTTGGCTCTGTGTTTGTGCTGCCTCCCATGTGCAGTGTAGAGGGGAGTTTCCCCCTCCTCTGCCTGCAAACAGCCAGTCTTTTTTCTGTGGTAGCTTTTGTGTTGCTCACCACCATTCTTAGGGAAGAGAAGGTGTTGTGTGGCTGCAGGGAATGTGACATCCAGCTGTTTGTCCTCTAATGGTAAAATTGATTTGAGGAGGGTTGTGTATGCAAAGCCTATAAACAGTAGTTAAAATGTGCTAAGAAAGCAGTACATGTTCAGGGAAATGTCAGTAAAGCTTCTGGTAATACATTGTTGAACATAATTATAGGGCTTCAAAACACAATTTAAAAATGTTTTTAGAAGATCCTTTTTTCCATGGATCTTTTCTTTCTTATGATATTTCAGTTGTGATTATTAGAGTCTGGAATCATGTAGTGGCAGCAGTGGCGTTCTCTTTTCTTAAATTACCTTTTCTCAAAAGTTGCCATTGGGACTTCTGATATTTTAACTGTCGTTTTAAACATTGGATAGAATGGAAGAGCTGACAAACCCAGAGGATGTTCGAATCAATCCCAAATGTGACAGGAAGATATCACTGTATGGATACTTGAGAGGAGCACACCTGAAAAACAAAAGTCAAATTCACATGCCAGGTAATTTATCAGATTCTTAGAACTCTTTCTGTACTGATCTGTGAAAAACGACATAACTGAAATGGTTTGTATCTTTAAAGTGTATGTTATACAACAAATTTTTCACCTTCCTAAATACCTGTTACGTTTTTGGAAATTATTTTTCATAATGCACATTTCTGTGAAAATAAATCTTGTAATTAGATTTTCTTTTAATTGCACTGTTTTGTTGCACTGATAAACACAATATTCAAAGCTTTGCAAAGGTGCATCACTTTAAAAGGTGCTTAAAGTGCAAGACTTACCAGCCCTAATAATGAAAAGTAAATTTGGTTTATGTAATATATTTCTTATGCTCACTGAATAATTTAATATTTTAAGTGAATAGTTTAAAAGTTTAAATTAAGAAATACATCAATAATAAATGTACAGACCTACTCAGAAAAGTGACTTGTTGTTTTTCTCATTTAAAAACAAGCAAAGAAACAAACCCAAAGCTTTGCAGGATTCTGGTGAATTTATGTATACTTTTCTAAGTTCAGTGCTAAGGCAGAGGAATTGGATGTTTGGTACAGAGCTTCCTGTTGATGAATCACTGAATGCCACAATGTTTGGGGTTGCTTTGTTTGTTTGTTTTTCCTTTGGTTGTTTTTGTTTGTTGGTTTGTTTTGGTTTTTTTGTTTTGTTTTCAAATCTTTTCATGGTGAATTGCACAAATTTCAGAGTCAAAGCTTTGTGCAAACTTTGTTGCTTTCTTTGTCTGTCACCCCAGGTGTAGGAGACTTCACTGTGAGTGATGTGAGTTTCCTGCCAGACCCCTGTGCTCTCCCTGAGCAGCAAAAGAAGCGTTCTTTAAATGAGAAAGAGAAGCTCGTCTATGCGCCTCTTTCAGGAGTCGGGGGCATTGTGTATGATAAAGATGCTGTTTACATTGACCTTGGTGGGAGCCATGCTCATGAAAAAGAAGAGGTGAGAGAATGCTGTTGGTGATTTAAATTCTCTTGGAAAATGTAGTTTTTATCCTTAGAGCCAAAAAAAGTGTTTAAAAATAAGCTTCTTTATAATAATCAATCCTTATCTATCCATAGTCGGTAAACTTATTTTCTCCTTCACAGATTTCAGAGAAGGGCTATTTCTCTTATCTGTTATTGTACAAAACATTGGAAGATCAGTTAGTATTAAGTACCTAAAGTTTGTGTAATAACTTCCCAAATATTAACCCAAGATATATGAAAACTCCTGGTGCAGGACTATTATCACTCTTATTTTGCAGGGCATGGTGATTGTTGGGAGAACACTTAAGGATTTGACTGGTCAAAGGGAGCAAGAAAAAAGATTTCCCTACAAACAAATTGAATTCAGTTTTTTTTCCCCGTGTTGTGCTAAATGTTAAATGCATTTGGATCTATGATGATCGCTTGCTGATATTTACTGTAGTGGTTGCACACTGTGAAGGAGTCCCCCTGATTTTTCTTGGGTTGATATTACAGATACTCTTGAAACATGAAGAGTGGAACGGAGAGTTTGCTATTCTATTCTGAGGAAATGTTTTTTAAATGCTCTGCAGTTGTTTTTTGCGTGTGCATATTTCTGCTGGTTCAGACTGATAGCTGTCATTAGACATGTGTTTCTTCATTTTAATTGAAAATTAAAAAAAATAATCCTGTCTTTCCAGGAGGAAGTGAGACCCAATCACGAACTTGTTCAGAGCCTCATCTCCACACACTCAGCCATTGATGTGAAGATGGCATCAAGCAAGGTCTCTCTCTTCATGGACTCTACTCCCTTGGGTTCAGAAGATGTAGGACAAGAGTAAGTTTTGAATGCTGAGCAGTGTTTGACCATGAATGAATCTCTAATTTCAGACTGTAATTTAGGAAAAATTCTTAATAGAGCACAGCTAGCAAAATGACATATTGTCTAATTCTTCCTTTTCTGAGATTACTCATATGCCACACTGTATTTTGGGGTAGAAATAATTGGTACTAGAAAGTTTTGCAAGCAGTGTAGTCCTGCCTTCCAGGAGTTTCTTGCTGATAGAAGTAACCTTTCTGTTTTAATTCATTGCACGGAAAATGAAGACATCTCTTGGAATGATTTTTGGCTATAACATTCAATATTCTTGAATAAAGAGACATTAAAGAATGCCAGTGCCTTTCTAATGTTCTACATAGCCTCGCTTTGTTTGAAAAAAAATTCTTAAAACTGTTTGAAAATAGCAACATGAAGCTTCATTGTTTCATTATATTTTTTTTGTACTTTACCATCTTACCCCAAATGTGGTCTTTGGGAAAACAGGTTTGTGATGCCAAAAGAAGAGAGACAGGTGGATTTGAAGACTGGAAGAGTTCGTCGGAAGGCCGTATTTGAAGATGAGGAGAAGGAAAATGATGATGTAGCAAGTGATGAGGAAGATGACCAAGAAGAAGAAGAAGATGAAGAAGCCGTGTCTGAAGATGGAAGCGATGGTGATGATGAAAATGATGCTGAGGAACAAAGTGAGAGAGAGCGCTTAAGGGAAGGGATGGCTGTTAGGAGAGCCAAGCGGCTGAAAACAGACGTGGCGCAGGAAGAAGCTGTGAATGAGCTACCAGCATTTGCAGACAGCGATGATGATCTGGAGATGAGCTCTGAAGAAGGAGAAACTGCCCCTGAAGACAGTGAGATGGAGGAGGATGACGAGGGGGAAGAGGAGGAGGGGGACAAACAAAGGACTTGTGAAGAGGAAAGCTCAGATAGTGAATTTGAGGCTGCAAATGAAAGAGCTGAATCTAAGCAGTGTGATAGGAGTAGGGAACATACAGAAACGAAACCACAAATCTCAGATCATAGTCCCAAAAGAAAAGCAGTCCTCACTACAGATTCGGGAAACTGCACTGCAGAAGAGGCGTCAGAATCTGAGGATGAGGACTCTTCCCTCGAAGAGGGTGATGATGAAGGAGGATCACATGAGGAATTAGAAGCTGAAGATTCAAATAGGAATGGATTTCAGCACAGTCAAGCAAAGAAAGCTGATAGTGTTAGACAGACTAAACGTAAAACTGTAGATACTGAGGATGATGATGTGGAGAATCTACTCAAAGAGGAAGAGGAGTACGAAGAAAAAGTAGATCTTTCTGCTGACACAACAGGTAGACTATAAATGTTTAATTTTTATGGTCCATTTTTAAGTGGATTAATTGTTAAAGGATATAGTTAGTAAATACTCTACAATGTTACCTGTCATATATATATATATATGTATTTATATATGGTTCTTAAGTAGCAAACTTCAAGTTAGGAAAGCTAGAAATACCTGCTGTTAAGCCTGTCATTTGCATTGTAGTATGCAGTGTCAGGTTTCCTCTAAAACAGAGGTGATTCATTTTATAAACTTCATTGATTTTGCGTATACTTCTCTTTAATCTTTATAGCCATGTGTGTAAAACAAATTATGATGCTCTACTACATCTAGAAAGACTAAAATATGCTTGGGGGAATGTTACTAAAATGCATTAACTACTCACTGAGCACTGGAACAGGAATCTTCATCTTTGAAGATGTTGAAAAGCCATCCTGACACGGTGCTGAGCAACCTCTGTAGGTGAGACTGCTTGAGCAGTGGGGCTGGACAAGGGGACCTCCAGAAGTCCCTCCCAACCTCGAACATTCTGCAGGTCTGTGAAGAAGAGACGTAGCATCGTGGACATGATCAAATCTGTTACTGTTGTTAATAAGTTCTTAAAATGTTGTCCTAAAAAAAAAAAATCAGTGGTATAATTTGTTATCCACAGTTTATGTTTCTGTGTATATATGGAGTATGAGAAAAAGAAACGGGGGGTTGTGTCTACGTTTCCTAAGCCTCTTGTTATGTCCTTATTTAAATTATTTTTGTAGCTCCTAATTTTTGTTCTTTTTTTGAGATAAAATGCAAACTTTTTTCCCTTTTCAGGTGCACTTAAGTGGAAAGAAGATCTCACACAGAAGGCAGCCGAGGCCTTTCTAAGACAGCAGCGATCAACCCCCAATCTTCGTAAACTGGTGTATGGAACAGGTACAAATCTGTTTGGAAACCTGTCTCAGTATAAGGAGGCTTTTCAGCTGCTACCAAGTTTTCAAATCTGAATATTTGAGCACTGTCTTTTGGTGGGAGGCTTGAGGAGAGTTAATTGACTTTTTAATTGCTGATGCTCATTTTCAGTAATAATTGTACTAAGAAGACAGTTTTTACTTTTCCAATAAAAAGCATTTAGAGTTCATTTTCCAGACTGCTCAGTTGTTAGATGTAAGGGTAAGATGTTTTCTGGTACAGTTTTTTCTTCCAAACATTTAAGGTTTGGTCATTTATATAATCATCTGGTAGATATTGTGCACATCCGTTGTGGTAATTGTTTCATAGAGGGATGTTGTCTGTTGGCTGATTCCAGGAATTTCTGTCTCACAGTGGCTGTGGAATAGCCTCTTAGACATGGTGTAGTATCAGGTGTTCGTCAAGGAAAAAATAGCTGGCTTAAAAGAAGAGAAAATTGCTATTTACATAATTTATCCTGTTTAATTAACACTTTTCCAGTGGTTGTCTGAGTGTACAAATCTCATTGTGCAGAGCTTTTGTAGAACGCAATGAGAATTTGGCTTTTGTAAACCTTCCACAGTGCAGGTGTGAGAAGACTTTCTGACAGGTTCTCCAGTCTGGTATTCTTGATTTACAGGCAAGTTTAATGTCCTTCCTGTTCATAGATCATTTTGGTATTGTTCCAATTTATGATATTGAACAAGCATCCTGTGTTTACTTATTGCGCAATATATTTTTTTAGATGATTCCAGTTATGAAAACAACTGGATCAGTTTTCTTCAGGCTTTTACATTTAAAGCTATTCAGTTTGGTTCTTTTGTTTCCTCAAACTGCTGCAGCTGTTGTGAAACATAAGAGAGGTGGTTAATGAATTTCATGCATGTGCTGTGGGGGAAATCATCACAGCCTGTGTGTTTGGTTTAGCTGTCGAGGATGAGGACCAGGAGAACGAGGATGCAGATGATGAACTTGGAGGTTTGTTCCGTGTCAGCCGTCCAGACAAAGCATCCAAACAGAAGGCTAATGCTCTTGACTGCTCCAAGTTTCTGATAGAAAAGCCGCAAGATTGGGATTTAGAAGAGGTAATGCCATTGGATAATCACTTCTGCATATCCTGCCTGGTTCTGTCCTGGCTGTGTGTAATAAAATACAACTGAGCTGTCATTGAAGCAGACCTGTGGGAGCTATGGCCACAGTGTCTTATATTCTGCCACTTGCTGTCACTATAAGTAACAGATTCCAAGGTCTGTTCTTACAAGAGTGGCAAGTTACAGCAGATCAGTTTCATGCTTGGCTCACTTGAATATTTGGTGGATAATAGTTTGCTATTTATTTACCAAAAAGTGAAAAGCAGGGGAGACCCAAATAAAAATACAGTGTAGGGTAGAGATTTCGCTGGTGTAAAGACCTTTGGGCAAGATTTAAATTGGGTTCAAATTCCTGCTTTTGCTGAGGCATTGTGTGATTTTGGTAATGGTGTCTTGATGTGGAGCTGCATGTGAGCATTGTCTCTGAGGTGGTATCTTTGATGGGGGATGGGGAATGTCTTGGGAGATGTTTCTGTTGATGATAAGCTGTGGCTGTGCAAGGCAATGACACTATCATTTTGCAGGTTATGAGCAGTATCCGAGACTGCTTTGTTACTGGAAAGTGGGAAGATGATAAAGATGCAGCAAAGCTGTTGGAGGAAGATGGTATGTGTAACACTTCTAAACATGATTCATGTATACAGGATTTTTAAGAAAAGTATGACATTTTAGTTATGCATATAGCATATTTTGCCTTAGTACTATACTTGTAGTTTTTTCAAACTATTACGTAAATTATTATATAGATAGGTTTTTTATTACACATTGCTGTAAATGTCTGTAGAAACAGTAGGCAAGTACCACAATTTCTGGAAATTTACTTTCTGAAAAATAGAGTATGTAGTTTAAATTATGAAATGGAGTCCTTAGTCTCAACACTTGGACATGCCAGCTTTGAATTATGTGTCTGAGTTCAGCTATTCATCAGATATGGTTTATTCTTTTGGGTAGTCATGGTAGAAATAAACAGAAATTATTCTTTAATGGGAAGGCAAACTTGCCATTCACATTTGGTGGAAAAGTGAGATCTATCTTCAGATGTTTTGGAGGTGGTTTTGTTTGGTTTGGTTTTTTTTAAATTAGGAAACACTTTAAAAATTTTAATAATGTGGCTGTATCTTACATGCATCATGATTGTGGTTTGACAGACTTCTATAAGCATTTGTTTTTAACTTAAAAATTGTCAGTTATATCTATTTTTATTTTCTTTTTAATTAAACATAGGAGCTCAATTGCTCTGCTGGTGTCTTGTGGCATTAGAGTGCAAACTAATGTACTGATGGTCCTTTGGGATGATCTAAATTTTATTTACATTTTTTAAATCATAAAGCTATTGAAAGGCTAAAGGAGGAGCCAGTGGGGTTTACCTGGGAATTTTCAGCTGAAGCTGTAGAGAGGGCAGAACAAATGTATAAAACTTGGTGGGAATCAAAAATACTTGGTCTGAAACTAATCTGCTCAGCAGTACTGAGAAGTGCCCAGTACTGCACACGAGGGATGGTACGGAGCAATAGAGCAGAGTGGTTAACTAATGGTGCCACGTCTCGGGTGCTTGTTGTTGCAGAAGAGCTGTATGGAGATTTTGAAGATCTCGAAACCGGGGTTGTGCACAAAGGAAAGGCTGCTGCTGGAGGAGAGGAGGTCTGATCTGCATTTTTATGTTCTTTAGCAACTTACGTGTGTATGAGTTTCTGATCAAGTGATAGGTGTCCTATGTAATACATTCAGTCTTCATAGAATCAATAGGAAGGGAATCCATGGAATCAATGAAGAAAAGATATGTGTATTACTGACTTTGGAGCTTACAGATATCTAGAATGGCATGTTTTTAGTCTGAGCCTGAATTTTTGTTTAAAGATAACTATGTAGAAGTCACCTCACTTATTTAACAGTAGGTGTCAGGCTTAATCAAGAGCTGGAGGGTCTGGAGGCGTGACAGAAGTATTTTAAAACCAAATGTAATCGTAACTGTTTGTACTATGTCATCTCATCTGATGCAGAAGATTATAGTACTCTGTTTAAACACAACAAATCATGGAAACTTGACACAGTTTCCTAGTTCATTCCTCTTATCTGCATAAGGGAGGCTGGTGGAAGCAATTTTATGCTGTGGCTTGGATATCTCCCAAGAACAGAGCTGTAGTTGTCTGTGACACTACAAACTGAAAAAATCAATTTTTTTTTTTGGACTGAGCAACTTGATGGCTTTGCATTTTGTTATAAAGTTGAGAGTAGTGGCATAATTTTGTCAGTTTTCAAATGGTCTGTAAACAAACTTCCTCCTCTCTGGTCTCTAGAGTGCTGCCTTCCAGCACAGTATTGCTCAATGTTATCAACAATTCCTTTTTTTCCCCTCCTGTATCATATATACGTACATTAGCTGTAGAATAACAGGTAGGTCAGTTCTAGGGTCTGTTCCCTTATATTAAAATGATGTTTGGTCAAAAAAGCTTTGTCAGTGAAAAGGAATATGATTAAATCATGAGATCTTTTGGTCCTTGCTGAAGTTGTGTCTCCTTGTATAAATAGCTTACTAACCTCTGTCTGAAATTGAAATGTTTTTCAAGTGTCTAATGACTGGCACAATAAAAAAGAATTGTTTAATATCTATAAAATTATTGTTTAATAATATCTATCAAAGTATTATTTAATAGTCAAAGTGTTGATCGGAATTAGTTGTTTTCAGTGAACCATTTTACATGTTTGACAACTTACTGTTGATTAGTCTGGAAGTGAAGAAGAGGAGGAAGATGAAAAAATGTCCAAACCAGAGCCTGAGGAGGAGGAAAAGAAAAAGGAGCGCATGGACAAGAAAAGAAAACTTAAAGAAATGTTTGATGCAGAATATGATGAAGGGGACGCCACATACTTTGATGATCTCAAAGAAGAAATGCATAAACAAGCACAGGTACAATCTGCTAATTTGACAATTTATCTGGCTGTATGTCTTCAAAAATACCCCACAGAGTTTACCCCCACAGGTTTGTTCCTGGAGGCAGAGGTGATGCTCAGGAGCTATTTCAGAAAGTACACACAAAGAAGTACATGCTTGTGATTTTTTTATGTTTGAACTTTTTGATTCTGTTAGCTGGAAAGGACAACAAGCAAACAAGCGAAACAAACGAAAGCTTAATTTAAACTGAGTGCAGTAGTTAACCATACTTTAGGTCACTGAAAAAGCCAGGATGTATCATCTAAACTTCAACTACTTAAAAAGTTTTTAAATAAAAAAGGCATCCTTTTATGTGTAGGAAGGTGAAACTCTTTCTCAAAATAATTTGTGTCATATATTTTCCTGGTATTATTTTTAGTGTGACTTTCTGCAGTGTTATTATGGGTAAGTAAATTTTGTGTGACAGTCTTTTTCATCCAACTGTGAAGTTATTTTGAAGAAAAAATAATTGATGACCATTGCTCTGTACAAGGCAGAAGTCTTCAGCATAACTGTACCCAGAATGTGAGGTGTTGATTTTGTTCCAGGCCTTTGTTTTTTCACATAAGAACTTGTAAGCTTTAAAAGTAGCTTCTTTCTTTGACTGACTTGGGAGAACACTGCCTTACATTGCTAATAGCTTCACTGTCTTGTCTTCTGACAAAATTTTGCCCTAAATAGTTGTTAAATTAATCCTTACCTGCTTGTATTAGCCTCTGTCACAGTGGATGATAGGAGCTCTGGTATGCTGATATACGGAGAGCACTTAAAGGGTAAAGAAGGACATCCCAGTAAGAGAATCAGTGTCTTATGGATAGCTCAACATCAGGAGCTAGAGCCAGGAGGGTGAGGCTTCTGTTATTCACAAGGATGTCTTCTTGAATATTTGCACAATATCTACATTCTTATATGGTGCAGAAGAGCTTTTGATGATGTACAGTGTGAGGATGCACAAAAATACTTTTAAACTGCTGAGTAAGATAGGAGCACAGCATCTTCATCAAGTGACACCTAAAGATCAGGACATTAACTTTAAAAGGGGTCCTGACTCAAAAAATGTACTTTTGACAGTTGTATCTTTAAAATCCAAAATCACCATTGTGAAAGGTATATCAGAAGCCACTCAGTCATTTGCTTCTCTTGGGTACTGTCTTTTCAAGGAGACTAACAGGCCCACTTGGGATTTCAAATTGGAAGGGCTTCGTGGTAGTAGAGATCTTGCAAAAGTCACAAAACCTATTAGATCATTCCCCAAAAGATTTATATAAATGTATGCATGTTTTAAATAGAACTGGCCCTTCATGAAGAAATTGTTAATACTTGAATTTTGTGAAACATGTGGTGGCTTTCTCTTTGTCACATAGCTTAATCGAGCGGAATTTGAAGATCAAGATGATGAGACCAGAGTGCAGTACGAGGGATTCAGGCCTGGGATGTATGTTCGAATAGAGATCGAGAATGTGCCATGTGAATTTGTCCTGAATTTTGATCCTCATTATCCTATCATCCTGGGTGGTCTCGGCAACAGCGAAGGAAATGTGGGCTATGTACAGGTATGTAGCAAAGGGGTGAGTGCATTTTATATCAGTACAGGTGTGCTTCAGGGTGTCTGGAGTTACTGCTTTCTGTTTACTGAAAATACAGTAAACACAGAGAGAAACTTCCATCCTTGTTTCTTGAATAGGGGATTTGCTTTTGACACAAACTGTAATTCTGCAGTAGCAGGTTCTGGATCTTTACAGGCTTAATTGGATAACCAGAAAAGGTTACTGTTGTTTAATGTTCAGCTGCAGAGGTGTCTCAGGACTAAGGTCTGATAACTGTGATTGCTGAATTGCAAACATTAATTGTACTCTGACCTTCATGATCTATATACAAGTGACTACGGAAAAGTTACTAGCACATATATAGATGTATGTTTAATATAATACTTGCTTATATACATACATGAGTGAAATACTGGTTGATCTTTCCAGTCAACCTAATGTTTGCGAGAATGTTTGAAGATAAGCAGAGATAAAGCTTAGTGTATAAAAATTTCTAGCGTAGATAGAAATTGCTTTCAATCATTCCTGAAAAAATAAGGCTTGAATTTCGGAGTCACTGTTGCTATCCTGCAGTAGCATGGTTCACCTTCTCTTCTCATTAGCTGCGCCTGAAGAAGCACCGGTGGTACAAGAAGATACTTAAAACCCGCGATCCCTTAATCCTCTCGCTGGGGTGGAGGCGCTTCCAGACCATCCCCATGTTCTACATCGAGGACCACAACGGGCGGCACCGGCTGCTGAAGTACACCCCACAGCACATGCACTGCGGGGCAGCTTTCTGGGGTGAGGCTGTGCTGGAGCTGCTGTCCTGGGTCACTTAATTGGTGTAAAAGTCTCAAGCTTTGCGGGATGTGTCAGGAAATACAGTTTTTGGAATGAGAAGTCTTTAAATTTCCCCGTGGAACATAAAATAACAGCAAATAGTACGGGAAAATAGGCTGTTGTCTAATATTTGGGAATTATTTAAATGATTTGTGAAGTACTTGGCTTTTAATCAAATTCTGAGCATTCTGATAAGTTGTAGCATATCAAAGAGGAACCTGATTTGTTGACTGTGTGCAGAGAGACTTTGCACACATTGTGGGCCCACACCCTGCAGGAGTAACTTCTTGTTAACCATTCCTTTGACTTTCATGGGGCTTTATATGTGAGCAATAGTTTGAGTGCTTTAAACTTTGGTTTTCTTCACTGAGTATATTTGTTGTGTATTTCTAGGCTTTTGGAATTTAAATAGGGGCTAGATACTGTGTAGTAAAACTTTCCAGAAGTTTTAAAATTTAATTTTCTTTTAGGGCCCATCACTCCTCAGGGGACAGGATTTTTGGCAGTTCAGTCTGTCAGTGGCACAACGGTAGGTTTGTTACCACAGAATGTTGATTATTGCTTTCCGTGGATATTTGGGCAAAATATATATGTTTTGGGAAGAAAGTTTTCATATGATAAAGCAGTGTAGTTGTAGGAACTGAGAAAATAGCTGGACTCAAGCTTTTGAAAGGTGTATTGTGTTGAGGTGGGAAACTGTATGGATATTTTTTTTAAATTTTTTTTTTAACAATTTCAGGAAGAAATTGTTTACTGTGAGGGTGGTAGGCACTGGGACAGGTTGCCCAGAGAAGCTGTGGATGCTCCATCTCTGGAAGGATTCGGGGCCAGGTTGCGTGGGGCCCTGAGCAGCCTGGTCTAGTGGAAGGTGTCCGTGGTGTTGGAATTAGATGATCTTTGAGGTCCCTTCAAAACCAAACCATTCCATAATTCCAATTTAAATAGTGTTAAAGCAGTATTTATCAGATATGATCTTTGTTAGATATATATTAATCAATGGTAGATTCATGTTTGCAGACAATTGGTAACAAAAGCTTTGCATGGCATTGTAATGAGCTTGACAGTAAATAGAGTGGTGATTATTATCTGCTTCCTAAAATACACCTTCAAGTCCTATTGCACAGTTGTCTTTTTACATGTTTTAAAAGGCTATTTTCATCATGTGTCCCTAGCATAATATAGTGACTTAGAGCAGTGCACAAAGCACTTCTCCTTTGAGACTTTCTGTCTGAGTAAGATTCTGTTCCATGAAGAGGACATAGTGAGGTAGATCACAAGGACTTCTAGATTGTTTCCAAGGTAATTAGAATGGCAGTTCTGGAAATCTCATTAGTGAATGGTAGGAATGTTATGTCAGCAGCACCTCAACTAGTCTGTACTAGTCAATCTGCATTTTTCATGCTGCGGTACTTTTGTAAAGATTAGAAATTCTGAGCTCTTTAAAAGTGAAATGTGGAGTGCAGATGCCCCACAACATCCTTCTCTCTAAGTTGGAAAGACACTCATTCAGTGGGTGGACTGTTTAGTGGATGAGGAGTTGGTTGAATGGCCACCTCTGGAGGGTAGTGGTCAACAGCTCAGTGTCCTGATGTGCAGTGGTGACAAGTGGTGTCCCGCAGGGGTCTGTGCTGGGACCAGCGCTGTTTGATCAGCACTGACCATCAGTGACACAGGCAGTGGATTTGAGTGCATGCTCAGCAAGTTCGCAGGCACCAGCAAGCTGGGTACTGTGGTGGATGTGCCTGAGGAATGGAATGCTGTCCAGGGGAACCTTGGGAAGTGGTCCTGTGGGAACCCCATAAGGTTCAACAGGGCCAAGTGCAAGGTCCTGCACCAGTGCTGGGGCAGAACAGTGTCAGAACAGATTGTGCAATGAAGGGATTGAGAGCAGCCCCTGCTGAGACGGACTTGGGGATTCTGGTGGATGGGAGGCTGGACATGCTATGGCCGTGGGAACTTGCAGCCCAGAGAGCAAATCACATCCTGGGCTGCAGCAAGAGCAGTGCCAGCAGCAGGGCAAGGGAGGGGATTCTGCCCCTCTGCTCTGCTCTGATGAGACCCCAGCTGGGGTACCAGGTCTGGCCTTGGGGCCCTCAGCACAGGAAAGACAGGGACCTGTTGGAGCACATCCACAGGACGGCCACAAAGGTGTTTGGAGGGATGGAACACCTCTCCTGTGAGGAAAGGCTGAGAGAGTTGGGGTTGTTCATCGTGGAGAAGAGAAGACTCTGGGAAGACCTCATTACAGCCTTTCAGTACATAAAGGGGGCTTAGAAGAGATATGGGGATAAACTTAGCAGGGCCTACTGTGATAGGACAAGGGGGAATGGTTTTAAATTAAAAGGGTTGATTTAGACTAGATATGAGGAAGAAGTTTTTCAACAAGGGTGGTAAAACATGATTGTTGATGAGAGAGGTTGTGGATGTCCCATCCCTGGAAATAGTCAGATTCTCAGCAACCCGATCTAGTGAAAGATGTCCCTGCTCTCTTCAGGGGGGTGGGACCAGATGACCTTTAGAGGTCATTTAGATGACCTTCCAATCCTAACTATTTTATTATTCTGCGATTCTAAATGGTGTCTTCGCTGTCTGAGAAATACACATTCAGCAGTGTCTTTCACCTCTGATGTTTCAGCCTGACTTCCGGATTGCTGCGACAGGAGTTGTGCTGGATTTAGATAAATCCATAACTATTGTGAAGAAATTAAAGCTAACTGGTTTTCCATTCAAAATTTTTAAGAACACTTGTTTTATTAAGGTAAGTTTGTAGGTATGTATACTGTGAAACCAGATGTACTGATGGTAGAAGGGAATGGAATGTGGGAGATTATCTTTCCTGAGGCAGAAGTTCTTATTTTCTCTTCTGGATCTCAGGAGCTACTTGTGGTTTTTTGAGCTCCCTTCGTTGTGATCTCTAGAGGTACTGATTATTAGCCAAGGAATATGAATTGTTGTTAACCAGACAAAAATTCTGGAACAGTCTCCTGGTTGACATACAATATGATTTTTTTTCCTTCCTACCGCCTCCTTCCTTCCTAAAACCCACTGATGAGCAGTGGCAGGCACCTTTGTAGGATGTAAATTTGTGCCTGGTAGGTATCAGTTTGATCCAACTAAATTTCAGCTCTGGAGTCAAAGGAGATGTCTACCAGTGCTTAAGGCTTCTCAGTTACAGTTACAGAAGTGTTTGAGGTAGGAAGTGTTGCAGAAGTGAATGTTCTCTGGCCTTCCTGCTGTGCTTAGCTGGGCTCTCAGGCTCAGGGAGAGGTTAGGTTGTTCTGCATTTGGAGCAACAAGCAACTAAACAGTGATCCCAGCAATGAAGCACTCAAGTATTTGCACTAGGCAGAGACAGTTTTTTTTTCTTCCTTTCTTGTGATATATGAAAGAAGCACAAACCTTGCAGAACTGTATTGTATTAGAATCTCACACCTAACAACTTAAGGCAGCTTGCTCATTTTTAAGGTATCCTGTGTTCCTGCAAATTACTCTAAAGGAGAACTGTAAAGCTTCTGTAGATACGTTCTGTTTTGGAATTTTAAATGTATGTATTTAATGCTTAGAAACCTTGCCTGTGATATATGACTAAGTAGATTGCTTTCAGTAGCTCTCCTAAAGTCAGCTCAGGGGGTTTTTGGTATGATCAGCACTCTTAGTCTAAAGACAGTGCTGTGCTCCTCCTGTTTCTTTATAAGATATGCCTGTGGGAATTACGTTTTTGTGGCCTACATAGGTCACAGAGAGACTTAGCATCTTGAATGATGGTGGGTAATTCACATTTTCAGGGAATGTTTAACTCTCAGTTGGAAGTGGCTAAGTTCGAAGGTGCAGCGATCCGTAGTGTGAGCGGGATCCGAGGACAGATCAAAAAGGCCCTCCGAACTCCCGTGGGTGCTTTCAGAGCAACATTTGAAGACAAGTTGCTGATGAGTGGTAAGTTGCACTTTCCATGTAAGTTATCACACAACTTTCATCCTTCTTCACAGATTGCAAAGCCGTGTCTCAGAATTCTGGGATCTGATAATTGAGATGTGAATTCATAGAGTAAGAAATACCTTGTGAGACGCAGAGTGAAATTAAAAAGAAGTATATTTTATGTTGGATTTCTTTCACCTATACCCAGAAATCATATAGTATGCAGAGGAAAAGGTTTGAGTTGAAGACGTGTATTGTCAAGTGTTTTAATGCTTTTCACAGCATGGTTTTACTGTTTTACACAGCCTTTCTCCTTTAACATGATGAATTGAATTTAGTAGTACAAGTGCTAGAAGGACACTTTTCTGAGAAATCCAAGAGCTGGCATTATAACTCCAGTTAACTTTTTTCTGTAGCCTTTTGAGGAAATTATGGAGAGGATAGTTATCTGCTGTGTTTGCTGAGTGTCACTGTGATGTTGAGAATATGAGTTTATACTTACTTAGATTTATATGACCTGTTTTCCTAAACCCACCAAAATCATGGACAGTGCAAAATAAAAGCAAGTTAGTTCTTTTATAAAAATGGGCAAAGGAAAATAAAATTGGTTTTGTCAGTAATTATACAGGCACATGTACATACATAAATTCTCTTGCTTGTCCTTGAATATGAATGGTGAACAGGATGGTATTCAGCTGCCTGCTCTTCAGGAGTGTGTGCTGTTCATGCCTTTATGGGGCTTTGCATTGCTTTTACCAAGAGTTGAAGACATTTGGTCTATATACCAAACACAATGCTAGCATGTGGTGTGGTATCTGTTCTGTTCAGGCAATCTTTGCTTGCAGTGTGCATGTGATGAACTCTTGTTTTAGAGCCAAGTAACGTTCCCTTTTCTTTCAGATATTGTTTTCGTGAGGACTTGGTATCCTGTTTCTATCCCAACGTTTTATAACCCTGTAACATCCTTGCTGAAACCAGCAGGTGAGAAAGATAGTTGGAGTGGAATGAAGACAACAGGCCAGCTGAGGTATGAGCGAGGCATCAAACTGAAACAAAACAAGGATTCTCTCTATAAGGTATATGTCTCTTTTGTTTTGTTTTGTTTTTAAAAAACAGATTTGCAGTGTCTCAGACCTGTGCAAACTGAGAGCAGTATAAATACATGTTCATACACATGCATGTGTGACTTCAAATTTTTATCCACAAGGCACAGTCCTGGCATCAGATGGGAGTAAAACAGTTGAGAGCAGGTTGTTGTGAGTCAGTTAAAGTTTATAAAGTAATCTGCAGGGTAGAAGTCTTCTCCAGAAGCTTACTGAGACTTCTGCCATGGTAATTGGGGTGAACATACCATTTATAGTTCGGTCCAAGGATGTCAGAAAATGTTATTTTTTGACTTTTGGTTTGTGTTTTTTGTGGTTTGTTTGGTTTGAGGTTTATTTTGAGGGATGTGTCTTTCTTTTTGGTTTGTGGTGTTTTGTGGGTTTTTTCCCACTGAAAGATGGAAAATTAAGTAAAAGGTTTTTAAGATCATGAGTCTTACATATGTTCTATACTCATTCTTTTAGCCTATTGTGAGGGAGAAGAGGCATTTCAATAAGCTCCACATTCCTAAAGCACTGCAGAAGGCTCTGCCTTTTAAGAACAAGCCTAAGAATCTTGAGAAGAAAGGCAAGACTCCAAAAGACCAGTGGAGACCAGCTGTTATCAGGGAGCCTCATGAAAAGAAGGTAATTATCACTTACTCTGAAACAAGGACTCCTGAAGGGTAAATGTGTTGTTTAAAGCTTTTCTAACTATTGTTTTGGCACTTGAATCTACTGCTAATGCTAAAGATATATGTGTTCTTAGTGAAAAATGATCACTTGCAATTTGTTTTGTTCCTGTTTGGCACACAGTATGTATATGGATCTGTCACTGAGTGCATGGTGTCTATTTTTTAGTCTAGTAGGTCACCTGAAGCCTAAGTACAACTTTTGTCCTTGTCACAGCACTTGCAAGGTATTTCACTAGGATTCAGTGCTCTCATATTATGGGTGACTTAAATTGGCAGCTGCAGTTTTTTATTTGACTTGTCATTGCCATGCATTATTAATACAGGATTTGAAGCAAATACTTTGCTTCCAAAATTGAGAATTAGAGTGCTTGCAGAGGCAAGAAGATCCAAACTGCAGTTTAAGTGTTCTATAGTAGCAATTAGGCACAGCCTTTTAAAAGCTATCTAACCAAAATCAGAGTTCACAAAAATTAAAGCTTTGATTAACTTCCTAACAGGATAAATAACAAAACCATTTTAGAAATTGGGTAACAAGTGCAGAGATAATTAGGAACTTGCCTT
Organism: Platysteira castanea; assembly: GCA_013397175.1. NCBI lineage: Eukaryota > Metazoa > Chordata > Aves > Passeriformes > Platysteira > Platysteira castanea. The sequence continues at coordinate 132,140 of VYXC01001355.1, forward strand.
GGATCTCTGATTCATTATGTGTGTCTCTGCTGAGGTTAAACTGTTTCTTGCTCACCAAAACTGAGCTGCATGTATATTGATTATCTATTTTCTGTTTTAGATATCAGCCCTACTCAGTGCTTTAAGTACAGTGAATAATTACAAGATAAAGAAAGCCAAAGTAAAACATCGGGAACAGCTTAAAGAATATCTCAAAGTTAAACAGAAGGAGGATGAACAGAAATTCAAGAGGCAAAAGGAGGCGAAGAAAAAAGTCTATCGCATACTGGGACAAAGGGAGAAAAAGAGACAGAAGTCAAGCTTGAAAGGATCTAGTAAGGGAGAAAAGAGTATGTAAAATTTCATCAGATTTTAGGCGAAATGAGGAAATAGGGTAGCTGTGCAATTTTCTCTTGAAGAAACAAAAAGGCCTTGGACTACACCAGGTGTGCTTTCAAAAGAAGAAATGCAAATATGACCTTATTCACACTCTTGAATACATTTGGTAATGTATATAAATAAGATGTAGAAGTATGAATTTTGGATTTTATACAGGAGTATTCTGAAGGGCTTTGTATTTCAGTATATTTCTATGCATACTGCATATTCTATCTAGCCAATAAAGTATTTTAATGTCAGTTACAGAATATTGTTTGTGGTTTGTCCTAATGGACTTCAGTGGAAGAAAACTCCTCTGAATGTCTCTAAATATGTTCCTTTTTTTGAGCTAGTACTGAAGTTTTGCCCTTGGCAAATTTTTTATTAAAAGGTGTGAAGATCAACTGTTACTGGGTGGGAGTTTTGGAAATTCTTTATCTTTGATCAGAGTAGCTCACTCCTGTGTTTAGATCATCTGCCCTTGCCTGAAAGTATCTCAGTTTTTTCCACTTCTTACTAGGTTATTTACGCGACCTTCAGAATAGTGTTGCATCCAGATCTTGTGTTACTTGGCCAGTTTTGGCACCCTGAGACTGTCGGTAGATCCCTCACTGACTGCAGCTTTCTGGGCAAACAGTATCAGACCTTTCCCAAATGGGTGATTTTCTGTGGGGTAAACACCAACAGGGTAACTTGTTTCCTTTGGGAACATCTTCCTGTGTCCAGCCAGCTTGGTTTCATGGTACATTGCTAGGCTTGAGATGAATGGAGAGGAGAGGTGGTAAATGGTTTCAATCCTGTTAAATTAACTGAGATTTGAAGTCTTTCTTTGCATGATAGAAGGCTTTGAACGATCATTCTGTTGGAAGGGCAGAAGAATTTATTTTTTATGCCATATATGGCATCAAGTAGTTACTATGATATACCTGTTTTTAATACTTCATCCTCAAACAGGCAGTAGGGCAGATAATATCAGTAATTTCTTGGTCTCCTTCCTGAATAAGTTTACTCTTTGTCATCAAGCTGAAATTCATTATTATTGCACTGTAGTAATATTTGCTATCACAGATGTGAGATCCCGTGTGGCATCAGGCTACCTCACACAAAAGCTTCTGGTTGAATGGGTCTGTAGATTTTTTTTTAAACATTTAGTATTTGGGGATTTTCTTAATTAAGCTCATAATGTTCTGTTTACTGATAGTGAAATTTTAATGCATCCATCTTTGTCTACATGATATTAGGCTGACGCCTGACTCAAATTAATTTGTCAGTAATTTTTTTTTCCCCTGTGAGATTCAGATGAGGTCACGTGAATATGAAAACATGATTTATGTTTGAATAATTGAAGAGTCTCTGCTGAATAGACAACTGCTGCCTTCAGAGATTTACAACAAAATAGTTGGCATTTTGCCCCACATAGTACAGGATGGTTTGCCATGACTTTGTTTCTGCAGGGTTCTTTCTGCTTCTGTCCTGCTGTGCTAGGCTGGGTCTAACCTAAGCCATCAAAGAAGTGCTTCCTGTTGACCTTATTTTTATGCTGTTGTGAGTGAATTTCCACCTTAAGTGCTGTTGTTTACATCTTCCATGCATTCACTTGTCACAAGCAGTTGGTTTTTTGAGTGCCTGGGAAGTTACCACTGCAGCATTGGACTTTAGGTTTTCACATTTGCTATATGGATGTAATGAAAAATAACTTAGATCTGGTTTATCCATAATAGCTCTGCCAGAGACAAAAATGGAGGACTTCAGTCTTCTTTTCATTTGGGAGAGAAGCAGAGCCAGCTGAGCGTGAAAATGTTTCACCTGGGAAGACGGTACAAGATACTTGTTTTGGATTATACTTTTCTGGTTTGTTTTTTGTTTTTTTTTTTCTGTTTAGTAAGCCTTCTTCAACGGGACAGAAAATGTTGTAAATTTACCAGACTTTTTTAAGACGAAGGAAAGTTGAATAAGCAGTGGGTTGTAGATGGGAGCTGGTGTGTGTTGTGAGCCCTGCCGAGAGAAAGGCAGTGGCACAGGGAGCCGGGTCAGGGCCTGCATCTGCTGGCTGCTCCTGCTCCCCGATTTACAGCACCGCAGGGAAGGCTCCAGCACCAGGGAACCCTGCATGACGAGGAGGCTGGAATTTGTCAGCCTGAAAACAGCTACAGCCCCTGCATGGCTGGCGGGGATGTTAGTGCTGCTTTTGAGGAGAACTACCACACAGCTACTAACAAAGGTACTTGGGTTTTGTCTCCAAACACTAAATAAATCTTGGTTTCAGTAGTAATAGCAATCTCTCAGTGCTTTTGGCCTGGTTTTAGCATGGACTGTTTCAGCTGTGCCCCCACCCCGGCCCTACATCCCTCACCACAGCCTCCAAGTAAAACTGCCCTAGGAAAACAAACAATATTTACTGCTCGTCCTCAGCTGCTGAAACAGCCTGGGTTATCAGAGGGAATCGCTGGCAGCAGTCCTGGGCTGGCAGGTGGTGGAACGAGGGGCTGAACTGTTCTTATCTTGGATAAGCCCAGTCAGCGCTGTGGGAGGTGCAAATAATTAGCAGTTGTGTTTGTGATTAAGCCTGAGGCAAATATGAAAAACTGTAACAAAAGCAAAGTCGTTTGTACAATGATTTCCATGCTAAAAAAAGTAATGTGCTGGTAGAAGGTGCCACACAGGTCATCCAGGGAGGGTAATACAAAATGAACTGTATGCCAAAGTATTTCACATGGAAGTATATACTGACTAATTGCCTGTGAGCAGGGGGATTTCAGCAGCAACAATTCACCCTGTGAGGCTGCGGAAATGTGTAACTTGGAAGAGAAACTGAAATTGCAAGGAAACAGGCGTTGGAATTAAAAATAGATAAAGATGTGAGGGAGCAATTGGCAGCCAGGAGGGCAGTTGTGTTGCTGATGTTACCCATGGAGCTGTTTGTGGAAGTGGCTAGCAAAGGGTAATGCCAGGTGAAGGGCAGCTGGGAGCTCGCTTTTGAATAAAACCTTTCCCAGGAAGCATAAAGCTAGATGAAGACAATCTTCCACTTTGGGCTATCTACCCAGATTCACTTTACCAGGCCTCTAACTCATAGTGTTGTTTCAGTCTGATTTCAGGCTGGAATTGGTGATACACTTGCTGGAGCAGATGTGATCTCCTGCCCTGTCCTAGAGGCTAGGTTGTGGGATGGATATCTGGCAAATACCCACTCCAGCAGTTTGCAATGTGTCTGTCAGGCGTGCCCCTCCCCTGGCTGCAGTTGCTCAGTGTGTTTCAGGTGTTCACCCTCCACACTGTCAGGCCACCTTGTTCTTCAGCTGTGGCAGAAAACCCCTCTGACCGACTGAAGAAGTGATATAAAATGCATGTGAAGGGAACTATAGCTATTGGCAGAGGTAGAAATTATACCAGGGCTACCAGGGCTAACCAGCTTTGAGAGAATTATTTTATACTGCTTGCTATTTTTAAATGGAATTGCATCTTTGTAATGGTCTGCAAATGAAAACTCTATTCACATTGTATTTCAAACTAAGTTAATGTGATATTGTGGCATAGCTATTGGATCCAATTGTTATAATGAAAATAAATATGTTAGACTGTCAAAATACTTATGCGCTGTATGTAATGCTCAACATTGCTTGCATATACAAATCTAAGACCAGACTCCATCACTCAAACTAGGCTGTGTCTGTGCTGGGTGGTGCAGCTAAATACAGAGGTGCTGTTTTTTCCACAACCACTGACGTCTGCAGGTGTGCATTGCTCCTTCACATCAGAACTGTGATTTGTTCCTGGCCACCAGAAGAGTCTCAGGGTGTTTAGCATTGGCACAAACGATTGCAATTACACGTATCAGATACTGGTTTCTCTGCAGCCAATTCTAAACAGTGTCCTTGCAGTAACTTCAAAGGTCACTGTTGATGGGGTCTCACATTCGCAAACACCAAGCTTAATTTGTTGTCTGTTTTAATGTATTGTCCTGAAGTTATTGGGTTTTGAGAACATAGAATCTATTAAGAAGCTTAATAGAGCAGCTCATTCCAATTATAAGAAATGTATTGGTGGAGAAAATGGAAATGCGTGGAAGATCAATGTATTAAGAAGTTGCCAGAATGGAGGAAATAGAGGAAATAGATGAAAATAAATGCACTTTAGTACAAAAAAGGTATGTGCTTCTATCCAGTACTAAAAATGTTGGGTTGCTTATATTGTAGGGGATGATAAAGCATTTCTATGCTGATCTATAAAATCAGATAAAGAGCTATACACAACTTTTTCCTTCATTCCTTTCTTTATCCCAAGATGTTGCTGGATATAGTTGAATTTGCTTTGTCTTCACTTTCTTTTTTTCCCCCCCCACTTCTGGGTTATATTTTCCTCTTTGGGAGGTTCTTAAATTCCTACACTGGAAGACTGTTGTGTTGAAAAGTTATTTGGCAGCAAGATAACTTAGCAGTGAACCTGAGATGGGTCATCTGTGATGATGCAGTCTGGAGCAACTGGCTCTTTGGCTTTGAATTCCTGTTGCCAAATGCCAGGTTTCCTGAGTGAAAAATCAGGGTTTCAGAGTATGGCCTAAGGATGTGGGCATTTGGGTAGTGATCCCAAGGGAATGCTGCCAGTTTCCTTTATCAGTGTTGTCTAAAGAAAGAAAATGGGAGGTACTTTTGGCTTGGATCAATTCTCTGCTCCACTTTGCCATGTAGCAGTTTGCTGTGTCATCTGCTTTGGCAGAAACTCATGGGAAGGCAGAGGAGGGGGAAAAGTCTTGAGCCAGTTTTTGCTTTTCCTATCTTTTCTGCTGTAGCCCCTCCTGCTCAATGCAGTCACCATTGAAACATGCTTGAAACATGTTTGAAAAATGGTATTGCAATTATTTTTCATTTATTCTTACGGGCAGGTTTCATAGGAGCTGTGAAACAAACCTATGATCCATAGAAATTCAATATTGAAATCTAGTTGAGTTATTTACAGTATCACTTATTTACTAATTTCACCTTTTGTGGTATAAACAGGTTGCCATTTAAGCTTCATTTTAAACTATCTGTGGGTAATATCTGTGAAGGAGTTCCCAAATTTTTTTTAAGTAGTAGAAAACTGTAGCCTGAATGTAAGCAAAACTAGCTAAGGCCTGACTTGCTCAAAAGTTAACTCAAACACAAATTGTGTATTTGCAGTAGGTTTTTCTTTGAATTGCCTGAACAAATATTTGTCTTGTTTTCCTGTGAGAGGAAAAGTCAGTGAGAGCTGGAGACAGAAGTCCCACCACCATGCTGTGGGAAAGAGGAAGGAGTGATCACAAACCCTTTACTCTGCATTGCTCTTTCCGTAGGAATGGGGAAAGGAGTAAAACCACTGTGCTGGAGATGAAGCAGGCTGGGAAGTGGATGTATCATAGTTGGGACTGAACTGAAATGTGCTCCTATTTTTCCTCTGGGATTGCACCAAACCTGGAATTTCAGTACCCGAATAAGAACAGAAGTTTTGGACCACAACAGGGTTAAATGGTACAACCAAAGATAGGTTAAAATTACATTAGCTGTAGCTGAAAATCACTTCAGTCTCATGAGGCCTGCTAAGATTGTCTCAGATCTTCTCTTTCTCTGTTTTGGCTTAAGATCATAAGTTCCTTGTTTTGGCTCTGCTTTTTTGTGTTTGTTGGTTTTTTTGAGTAACAAATATCTGATGCCAAAGAAAAACACCACTATGTTTTAGGAATTCTCTTTTATGCTCAAATTTTCAGCATGTGTTTGTAGTGTTGTATGCTGTTTCAAAAATTATCAGGAGAGGCTGCAAATCTTACAAGACTGCATCCTGTTAAAGATTCAGAGGTCTTCAGATCATGTGATACTTTCTAGGGCACATTGTTCATTACAGACAGTAACAACACAGGGGACAAGATGGATTATTGAGGATCTTGACGGATGATTCTCTGATCTGAGACTGGTCATAACTTGAAAAGAAGGATAGAAATCTTTATTCCTGAAAATAATAAACCCTTGACTTTTGATGGGATTGCTCATATGATTTAAATGAGAAACCCTTCTTTGGAAGAGGATTAATTTCCAGCCTACTGGCAGGTGTGCATTTTAAAATTATTTTATCCGATTTTTCCTGCTTGTTCTTCTGTTTCCAAGATTCATTGGTTAAGCAATTTTAAAAAAACCTAATTGTCAATAAGTTGTTTATCCCAGTGCCATAAAAAGCAATTTCATTCACTTGGATTTACAAAAAGTCGTTTTACAAAGTTCATTACAAAAGGCTCTTCAGGAAACAAACAGATCGTGAGTTCAGTCCTCCTCCCCCCATGATGCTCCATCTGTCTGGACTGTATCTATTCTAGACACATAATAACTTTTGCTCACATCCAGGAAGGAACAGACTTTCAAAAATTGTTCCCAGAGTTGAACTGGATATGTTTTTGGCAGGTTTTCTATCCTATAAGGTGTCTTTTCTGGCAAAAATGTGGTGAAAACATATGCAAATGTGTAAGGAATGTTCCAATAAAAATTTTGCTTTGCAGAGTTCCATTTACAAATGCTGGGCATGGTGTTACCTTACTTGTGCTGTAGCTTTTGGTTAATGGGGGCTGGTCCCTCAGGACAGGGTACCTGGTCTGTTTTGAGACCAGTAACATCTGCTAGGTCTGTTCTGCCTCTTGAGAGGTGGTCTCTGCAAACCCCGCAAAACTCAGAGCTTGGCTTAAAAGGCATCTTTCCAAAACGCAGAACTGTTTTCTACAGCTTTAACACCAGGGTTAACGAAGGAACAGCAAACACCTGGGAATTTCACCCCTGAGTGTTGCCTTGCCCTGACTGGGAGAGTGTAAAGCTGTTTCCACGTGTGGCTGTCTGGTTGGCTGCCCAGTAGATGAGAGTGCTCCTCCCAGCTGTGCTGCAGAGGTGGTGGCTGGTAGGAACAAGTTCTGGTGAGGCCATAACTGTCCTGTCACCTCACACAGCCTCATCCCTGCTCTGACTGTGCCATCTTGTCTTGTGTCTGCTTGGACAGTTTTGGCTCAGTTGTACCCTGAGGGTTGTAAAGCAGATGCTGCAACAGCCCAGAGTGTGCCAGAAGCTTCACCACACACAACCAGCATTCAGGCTGTTAGTCCGATAGTGCTGGGACTCAGAGATGAAAAGTACAGGATAGACTTGTGGAGGTGGGTTGAACTTTTTTTTATCTTTCTGGTGGAGAACTTGATGTTTATATTCCCAGTATAACTTCTTTTCAATTCTAGCTGTCCCCAAAATATGGGAAAACACTCTGTGAACAGTTCAGCAGCAGGTTAATTGCTTCCCTACCCATAGAGCAGAAGTCTGCAGCTGCCTGTCTCTGACCATCATTCCTGGTTCTTGTTATTAATTCTGCTGAGGTACTAACAAGTCCTGTAGAGTTTATATACTGCACAGAGGAATACCCATGTTTTGGCGGGGAAAAAAGAGATGAGGGCTGATGGCCAGACCTCAGAGAATTATTGCTGCTTTGGAAGAGAAAGCCAAAGTACCTGCTTTTCTCTCAGGAACTGGGTTTTAATTCTGTTATTGGCACCTTTGCTGGTGGTTGAGTGTTCCTTTCTGCAAGCCTGATGTGAGTGTGTGTCTGCATGCACAAACCTGCATTGTCACGACTCTGCTTTGCCTCCCTTGCACTCCCAGCACGGGGCTGTGGGGCAGGAGGTGCTGCTCAGCTCTGTTGCTGCAGGCAGAAGGTAATGAGGACACGGCACAGAGATGCAGTGTGCTACGTGCCTGCTGCCACATCTGTTGTGAAGCTTTATGCGTTTTTGCAAAATGCTTTAGAGCTGTGGATGAGAGCTGGTCACTGTTGGAGGGACAGTGTGAGGGCCATCAGTGACCTACGAGTGGCATTGCCAAACTGTAACAGCAGGTGTAGAAAAGCATAAATCTTTGGGCAGGGCAGGTAAGCCTTGTCCTAAGCTGAAGCAATTCTAACTTCAGATATTTGGAAGGTCCCATGGTACTTTATAAATCCTGTAGAGCACTCTCCAAAATCTGGAAGCTCAGTCTCCTCTTGCTTTGAAGCCAAGAACACTTAGAGCTAATTCTCTTGTCTTTGCCCTTGCCATTGACCTCATTTATGGAGATGAAAGAAGGAAAAACAATTAGCTCACTGGGAAATTCTATTATGTGGAAGGGAGGTGGATGTTTGATCAATACTCTTGGGCTATGGTCTCAGCTGGAAGGGCAGATTTTTGTCTCCCAGATGGAGTGATGCCTGTTAGTCCCTGAGGCTTACAAGTGGGAAAGATAGCAATCCAGCCTTTCACTTCTGGAAAACTAAAAGATGCCACTTTCATCTTCTCAAGAAATGAACTGCAATACATACTGGACATAATTCACCCTGTTATTGTTGGGGTAAAAGGGCTCAGCAGGGAAACGTGCCTTTCATTCCACTGTGCCTAATGGTGTAAACCTGAACCGAACCCCAGCCCCTTGCTCTGCCAGCCCAGAAGTGATTTTTCTCTGACTTTCACAGTATCAGTGACTTACTCCATTCCAACCTATAAGACATTCTCTGAGGTCCTCCCTTGCTCTCTGACCTTGCTGACACACCTGGGGCCCTGGGCCCCCCTGTGCTGCGGGCTGGGTGTGCACACAGTGCATCTCGCTGAGGGCAGCCTGTGCCACTGGGTGCCAGCTGTCACTCCAAGGCAGCCTCTCTGCTACACTGGGGCAGGGGAAGCAGACCTGGCTGCTCTTAAATGTTAATACTACCACTGAAACAAATTAGCATGTATTAGGAGAGGAAAGGATAAGTGGGCATGTGCCTTTGAAGCTACTCTTGAATGATTTGAATCAGTGTTTTTTCCCAACCACTGCAGAAGTATTAATTTATCTCATCTAAGGTTTGTTACTATGAAAAGACAGAGATGTCAATATTTGTGAGCTCAAGGTTTAATTTCCAGCAAGAGAGCTGTTGAGAAGCCTTAGTAATGTATGGCTAATTTGTTGCAAAGTTAAAACCATAAACTAGCACTGTTAATGGGAATTCTTACACCTCTGCTAATGTCCTCCAACATACACATATTATTTTCATGCCACTAGTTGCCTTTTGGAATGGATAATTTGCCATAATGAGTAAAGCAATTAATCTGCTGAGCCTCCTATTTTCCTTCCAGCTCTAGCTAATATGGAGAGTTGATATATTTAGCATTTTTATTCTACATCCACTTTAACAGTCTCAACGGTTTTTACTCATGTAAGTGTAAGAAGCCTCTAAGCTACTCTGATAGCAGAGAGCTCATAAATTACCTGCTTTTGCCAAGGTGGGAAACAGAGCAATGGCATGGCAAATGTCCTTTAGTGCTCCTGGTGCTGGATTTAGAACATTGTAGCTGTGAGTCACAAAGCAGTGGTTCTTTATCCTGTAAATGAAAATGTGTGATTTGTTTTAAAAATAATAATTATTAACTTCATTTTGGCACATTTTATTCCAGTTCATGGATCATTTTTTCCACCCAATATGCAACCAGACCTTCCACCAGTCTTTTATTGGCTCAGTTGGTCAGAGCATGGTGCTAACAGTGTGAAGGTCATGGGGTCGATCCCTGTATGGGCCCTTCACTTAAGGGAGTTTGACTTGGTGATCCTTGAGGGCCCTTTCCAACTCAGAATATTCTGTGAAGTCACTCACTAGCTCTCCCGTACTTGTTTTGCCCCAGGAGCTCAGCTGTAGCACCAGCACTGTACCTCCCCCTGGCAAGCTCTCTGTGCCCCTGGCAGCCCCTTGGCTCCCCTCCCCACTAGCCTGCTAGACAGATCTCAGAAAATTTGCTGGGGTTCTGTGGTCTAGCAGATGAGACACAGGCTTTTCTGGTTAAGGTGAGTGACAGCTGATCTGCTACACCTTGTTTTGCAGGTGTTTCAGCATCAAATCTTCAGTGCCAGGTGGCTGGAGTTGGTTCATATAAAGGTTGAACGCAGTCACGAAAGCTGCTGCACTTGGAAGAAGGTGGTGGAGCCAGGTAAGAAGGAAGGAACTGTTGCACTACTGTTTCCTTGGCATTGCTGGAAATCTCTTTAGAAGCTTTTCTAAGCCAGGTATGCTGTTGTTTTTATGAATTTTCTATCAGTCCTGTTACTTGCTACATGCAATGCAAGGGGCTGGCTGGGCTGTTGTTTTTTAGATTGTACTGCTTTCTGAACATCGTGTTCTGGCATGGGGTCCAGCTGCTTGTGTGTCCCTGGGGGTGGCAAGGGCTGGAGCACCAGGCACTGCGTGCTGTGTCCTTGTGAGCGCTCCTAGAGAGGCCCTGGCCAAGGCTTGCAGTCTCTGCCAATTTTTCTTCAGCCCTCACTCTTGGAGTTTTTTGCTGTTAGGTTTAAAGAAGATAAATAGCACTACAGAGCTGTCTGTGTGCAGCAACAGTGGTGACTTACTCCTGCCAGAAGTGAGGTTTCAGTGGGAAATCTGGTCTGGACCCTGGTATGACTTCTCTCTGTTCATGAGTGTAGACTAGGCATGTGACCTCTCCTGCTCTACAGTTGATTATTTCATTATTGTTTGGACTTACAGAATCATCTGTTGCTAAATATAGCAACAGCTCCTTCCCTGGTTAGTTTCTGGACTAGGGGATTTGTCTGCTTACATTTAAGAAGTTCTGCTTCCTGGTCAGACGATACAGCACAAGATGCCCCCCACCCAGAAATAGCAGGGCTTTTTGAGGGGTGCTCTGGGTACATCTGGGCATGTTTCACTTCATGGTCTGGCCCCAGCTGTGACCAGGAAATGGGCATGAGCTGTTATCCAGCTGGATCAACAGGGGAGAAAAAGAGCTGGTCCATAAAGTTCTGGCAGCAAGGAGAAGCTGATTTGGGCAGAAGCATGCACACCTCTTTGGAGTGGGGGTGCTTGCTGTGGATCGTGTCAAGGAGGAGTACAGCTGTCTTCAATGAGCAAAATGGGCATGAGAAAGTAGTGCTGGCCATGAGGAGGAGTGCAGTGATGGGATCACTGGTCAGGCAGCAGGCTAAAGTGGTGTACAGTTCTTACAATGCTGAGATGCAAATAAAGGTCTGGTGGAGCCGAGCAGCCTTTCTGCAAGGCTGTTTCTTGGAAGTGTGGGTGACCTTGGAAACAGAAGGGCCCTCCCTCCAAGACGGCTGCTCAGAAAGCCTTGCAGTGCTGCAGAAGAGGCATTTTGCAATGCACCAGGTGGTGGGGACCAGCACAGGCTGGGATCAGTGCAATCTGGAATACCAGGTGGCATGCTGAAGCCTGGTGCCAGCACAGGCGTGCTATCATTCTTGTCATATAATTCATTGGTGATCTTGCTAATTTGAAATCCGATCTGTGTTTTGTATTGACTTAAATATCTTCTGCCAAATGAGTGGTAGTGTGAAAATCTAGCATTAATTGTTTGTCAAGACGCAGCTGAAGAAACAGTTGAAGTGAGTATGACTCACTTGAAAGAGGTGTTTTTCACCTCTGTTTCCCCTCTTCTTTCCACCACGTTCACCTCATCTCCCTTGTCTTTGCAGAATGATGCTTTCTTTAGGGAAAAACGTTGGGGCTTTGGCATTGAGAACTCTGCAAAGGTACTGCTCAGGCTGCTGGAGCTACTGAAATACTCTGAGTAGCAGATGACAGGTTTTCTGTCACTGCTGCATTTCTAGTGCTCTGGATGTTTACAGTGGCATTTCACAGTGGAGTGAGATTCAGTGACCTTTTGCCTGGTCATCAGCGTGGGGTTTGTTCTTGCTTTTCTCTCAGCTGTGAAGCAAATGCTGCTGGCACAGTTGGCAGGTAAGACTGCACTGCAGATGAATCTGATGTGATGGGACTGCTGCAGTCTGGAGGGATGAATGTGTGGCGGTCTCTAAAGCCAGGTAACTTCTCAAGTCTTGCTTGTGATATGGCCAAATGAGGTGAAATATTTTTGAGTGCTTAATTTAAATAGGTGGAGTATTGTGCCTTCTCTTTGCTACTGCGTCTCGTATCTATTTCAAGGGAAAATTAATCCCTTGAAAAATGTGTGTCCATCTATGGCAGAAGTAGCACTGAATAGAAACAGTGTGAAGAAAATAGTCGTGTTTGCAAGCTGTCGGAGAAACTTGCCTCTGATTGATCTTCCGGGTTAGCAGAATGTGACAACCTATAGCAACAAAAGTGAACAAGCATGGGATAAAATACAAGGTCTGCTTAAAAATGTATTAAGCTGAACTCCAAAACCTCAGAAGGGTATTTGTGTTGGGATTTTTCTTTTTTCTTAGCAGTGTTTCTAAACAATCTGGAGTGAATTACACCCCTACAATTGGAAATTTAATTTGGGGTCATCTTTAAATGAACTCTAAAAGCATTAGACTCTGCTTGGCCAGGATCTCTGCTTTGGGCCTAAGCCCAGCATGTCATCTCCAAATCAATTCCAAGATCCCTTTCCAGCCCAAGCTACTATTGATTATTTCTCTTTCCTTTTAACAAAAAGTCATCTCTGCGGTGATCACATTATATATCTTCGTCAGTAAATCAGTAAAGGCAATTTCAGACCGAAGGAAGCTGCTGCCTGAGGAAGCACCGTGGCTTATCTCTGGCAGCAGTGCAGCAGCTGCTCTGTGTGCCTGGGCTGGCCACTGCTGGCCCAGCATGGCCACCTCTCGGGCTCACAGGGCTGCAGCTGCTCAGGACTTGCGCAAAAAGGAGTTCTGCAGAATACAGAATTTTTTTTGCAAAACACAGATTTTAGGTACTTGCCCTTCTCATCTCAAGCTTTGGAGACAGTTTTACCCTTTGGTTCATTTTGGAAGTGGAGTATAATCCTGGAGAGAGGGAGGTGCAATTTGGTGGGGTTTGCTTCTGATGGGCTGGTGCGTATCAGAGGTGTTGGGGATGTGTGGTGTCACCTCTGCAGTGACAGGCTGCAGCGTGTGGCAGGAGGTCTCACTCTTGACCCAGCTGTGCTGTATTTTGACAGAAGATAGACAATACAGAATGGTGCTATGACAAGGCTGGAAGAGTATTTGTGTTTGTGTAGTATGAATTTTTATAGGCCTAAATTAGACTTTTTAAGCAACAGTTTTGTTTTGGGGTTTTTTTTTTCAGGTGAAAATACTCTTTTTTAGTAGAAGCTGTCATGGGAATCCCATGGAAAATAACGGTAAATAAGGGACTGATGTATATGTCGTTTGTGTCAAGACATGTGAAATTAGAATAAAACTCTTAAAATAAAGGCCAGGTGGCAATACAAGCCAGAGAAATGATGCCCTGTGTGCTACTAACTTTGTTAGTGCAGTTACCACTAATTACCACATCCCTAAATGACCATATTGTATTCAGTAGTGTCAGTAAGGTCAATTCACAGTCATAGGATGAAAGGGGACACTCCAATAGCTCTTAATGTGCATCAAGATGAGAAGATTGATATTGACAAGGTGACCCCAGCTCCAAAGGGGCAGTTTATTTTGAATGGCTGTAGTTTTCTTTTGCTTATGATTGACAGCCTCAGTGGTATGACTATTTTCTTTCTTTCTGTGGGTTTTTTCTTTGTCTTGAAAGAGCACCCCAGTTTGTGTTAGTTATGTGAAATAACACAGCTACAGTACAAGTAAGTAAAGACCAGTAAGATTTTCTGTAGAAAGTTTCTGTGCCCCAGTGCCCAATGTCCCCCAACTGCCCTTTGGTGGTTCTCTGGATGACCCTGGCTCTGTGTTAATGTCTGGCATTCAGTTCCGCAATTAAAACGTGTGGCCTGACATCAGTTCCGAATTTGTCTTCCCTTCAATTTTTCATGTCCACCCAATTCATTCTTTTGTCCTCTTAACCTTCTCTGTGTCAGATAACTGTAGTTTATCCTCCAGTTGCCACCAGTGGAAAGTTTGCTGTAATTTATATGCAATTTCTCATCTTTTTCTCTTTTTGCATTGAATTTTGTACTGAAAAGGAACTTAATTGGTATTCTGTAAAATTTGGAGCCATCAATACTTCTATTTACTCCATAACTTTTTTCCCCCAAATAAAGTGATTAAAAAGTTACGCTGTACGCTTTTTGGAGGAAGAACTGCATATTCTTCTTCTTTGCCTGCAGAACACCTGGGTACATGCAAATTTGTAAACTTAGCTAAATGTAGGCCCTGAAGACTGTTCTCTGATCATATTGGGCAAGTAAAAGCTCAGGCTTAGTGAGCACTGTTGCTATCAGCAGAATGAGAAAGCATTTTTAATAAACGCTTTGAGTATCTCCAGGATTTGACTGTTTGACAGTATTGGCTGTGGAGGGAGGTTATGCTGCTATTGTTTGAGTAATCAATACAACTGTTCTGTTGCATTGGAGGGGAAATTTTTACATTAAATTTCTGTTATGTGTGGAGGAGAAAAAGAGTTTATGAAGTGTAGCAAACTGGTGAGAAAACACAACTTTCAGTAGAGGGCTCTTTAACCTCAGCTTCCTTGGAGGTTAAGAATACTTATATTGCATTTCTTCCTGCAGAATATGGTGCTGCAACTGTAGAAAATGCTATGCACTAAATAAAATAAATTGTACAAACAGAAGGGTACACCCCCTCACCTCCCCAAGCCTCTTGGTTTGGTATAATACAGTCTAAGATATTTGTAAAACAGATAAAAAGGAAATACTCATCCTTGACATTTACAATATATGATGCAGCTTGGAAGCAATTTGTGGTGCAGAATTTGCTGCGTTTGCCTTAGGTAAATGGATGGCAAAGGGGTGCTTGTTAGGAGGAAATTCTAAAATAACGGGGCCAGGAGCAGTAACTGTTCTCAGGGATGTGAAACGTGAGGAGGTGACTTGGCAGTCCTGGAGATGTGAGAGCAAGCAGACAGACCTCGATTTTCTGGGGTTTCCTGCTCTCTTTATCTGGTTAAGGTCCCCTTTCCCCCATCAAAACTCTGGTGATCCCTGAGCAGCAGCATGGGGTGGCTGTTGCTTCTTGCCTGAGTGTTGAGACAGGAATGATGCCTGATGTGGTACGTAAAGTATGTGAAAGGTATGGCTTATTTTTGTTCTTCCATCAGTACACATGTTGCATTTCAGCTGTGTGTCCATGAATATTTGGAGTGAATATTGTTACTAATAAATAGCAGGCTAATGTAACTCTTTTGTCTTGGTGTAAAATAATGCTGTTAGTCTTTTTTCAGTATCAGGGAGTACTGTGCTTTTAAGACAGGAAGAAGGAGGTACTTTTTAAACTAACTTTTGCTGTCTTCTCTGACTTCCTGTTAGTCAAATAATGGGGGCAAAAAAAGGACGCAAAACTTAAAGAAGAAAAAACCATGATACTTTGACTAACTTTTAAAAATAAGTTCATAAACTGTGCATTTGTAATAAGGTTGCATTGATTGTTTTTCCTTAGATATTAAGATTTATTCTCCTTAGGGTGCAATAAATCTGAGATGGAAACAGGCCAGCGTACGCTCATTTGTTGCCTCTTGGGAAATGGCATTTGCAGAGCAATCACTGGCCTGGAGACTCAACTCCTGAATGGGTTAAGAAGTGTGAGAGCAAGCCAAGTCAGGGACTAGAGAGTGAGCCAGCTCTCCAGGAGAGTGGAATAGAGGTGTTTTTGTCAAATACTTGGAGAAATAGCTCTGACTTCAGTGACTGGTTTTGGCTGAGCAGCTTGACATTGCTGAGCCCAGTCATGCTATGTGCTATCTCTGTTTAAGGAACTATTTGTGTTTAGATGGGCAGTAAAAGTTTTCTGAAATATTTTTTTAAACAGACTGTTTAAAAAAAGACTGTTGTAAACCATTTTTTTTTTTTTGCTTCAATACCCTTCACTGTCTCTGTTGCAGCTTTTTTTTTCCCAGGCAGCTGCATGGAAGCAGTTTGCTTCTATGTGTTCCCATCTTCAGCGACCTCCTGTTCTGTTCTCTGGCTTCTGAGCAAAGCTCTGGTTAAGCATCTGGACCTGCCTGGGGAGTCTTTCTGTGTAATAGACTGAAAACCTCAACTGGTTTTACACATTGCCTAGAAAAGTCTTGAGAGCTGGATTACAGCTGGTTTACTACTGATTGTTACTTTGCTAGAGTTTTGGGCAA
Organism: Platysteira castanea; assembly: GCA_013397175.1. NCBI lineage: Eukaryota > Metazoa > Chordata > Aves > Passeriformes > Platysteira > Platysteira castanea. Next base: position 148,499 of record VYXC01001355.1, read on the forward strand.
ACTGTTTTAAATCCTCTCTCTCTCTTCCTAAATTATCTCCATTACATGTTAGCAGAAATAACATGATAGAGCTAAAATCCATGGCTTGCTACAAGACTCAATATTAGGCTTTTTTAAAATGATATTCAGTCATGCTGGTGATAACAGATAATTTCTGTTAAAAGGTGTTTACCCTAAGCAGTATTTCATTAATTGAAAGAAATGAAGATGTCAGACTTCTTCTGTTGGAAGTGCAAGAACAGGGCCCCTAGAGGCAAAGGGCCTGTATTTTTAAGAGCAGTAGTTCAGTAATTACTGTAGTCTTACTGTAATCTCAGACTGCTTTCTTGGTCTGACGACAGAGAGGAGGAGTGCTATGACAAGGCAAGTATGCCTTTTCTCCCTTCTGTGTTAAGAAAAGGGGGAAATTTTGTTGATACATTTCAAATTTTTTTTTCTTGAATTAGCAGCTGAAGATCCAAGTTTTTCCCCTGCTGCTCTGCAACTGGGAGCAGTAACTGTATATACAGTAAGCAAGCAGCATTGTTTTGCTTATTGCAAACTGAGCTGCACTGAACCTCTAACTTCCTGCCAGGATGCTGCTGACAGCAACAAGGACCCTTTAGAGGTCACTTACAAATACTGGTTTAGGCTCCTACATAGAAAAATTTAAACTAATTACCCTTGTGTTGAACAAACTTCTCCTTGCCAAGTAACATAATAAAGTGGTGCCTTATTGAAGGGAGGAAAGGACAGGACATCAGGATGGAAATTGGGTTTGTACACACTAAAGCAGGCTATTTCTCGCTCCAGGTACTGCTGTTACGGGAACTTTTCTTCTCTGGTGTCTGAGGAGGCATTGTCCGGTTGCTGCCTGTCCTGCAGCAGGAGATGCTGGCACCCCAGGACACCAAGAAGCTCCTCGGCCGCTGCTGCACGTGTGGTAGTGCCTAGAGAGGTTAACTTCTGCTGCTCAATCCTCAGGATGACTGCAGCTCTTGCCTGAGACAGAGAGACTGTTACGGGTCTTTCTGCGGCTGCTGTTATCCTTGTCCTGTGAATCCAGCCTTCCTCAAAGCAACAAGAGAAGTTAGGCTGGCTTCTTTCTGTGGAAAGTGTCTGGGCACTGGGAAGTAGATCTAGAAATACTCTTTGCAGAGGTTCTATACTAGTAATTTATATTATATGAGATTTGAGCGTGTGCTTGAGCCAGGTGTTTTTATTCTATGATGTATAACTGAACACTGGTTTCATGCTTCACAAGTAAGCAAAACAAAGAGAGCAGTAATAACCTCAGAATATCTACCTGCCCAAGTGTGTCCCTGGTCAGTGGGATTAAAGTGCAAAAGGGGCCAACAGAGGTAATCTTTTTATTCTGTGCTCTGGGAAGGACTTTCATGGTATGAAATGACATATGGTAGAGGTGAAGAATGGCCAGAGGCAGGAAGGGCAGCTGAGCCTGGCTTATGCCACAGGCAAACCCTTTGGTGTGGGCTCTCCTGGCTGTGCCTGGCTTCCACCTGGTGATGTTTGCTCTCACTGCCTTCAGTCACTGTACCTGGATGCTGTGTTTTACTGATTATGGTTTTTTCCATGTTACTGGAGAAGTGGTAGAGGTTTACACAATTCTTGCAAATACTGCTGGGGTAATGTGGGATTGGAGAATTTCCATCGTCTAAAACCTGCTGGTGTTACACTCGAGGTAGAAAAAAGCACACGTGATCTGTCAGTTCTAGCATTTTCTTATTGTGTTTATTTTCTTGTTGGGATAGGAGTGTAACCTTTCTGGCTTGCTAGAAAAGACTGGTTTCCTTCAACAAAGTTCATGCAAATATAGGCAAGAAGTATAGGAAAAGTACAAAACGCTTTACATTCATTCCCACAAAATAATAATTGAAAAACTTCAGTCTTTAGAAAGTCCATTATAATGCTACTTGATTGCGGAATTAAAATGTATCTCTTCTAAACATATTCTTTGTTTCCACAGTTTTTCAATAATTTTGTGTGGAATATGGTTGTGTGTCGGTCATAAATACTACAAAAGGAATGGAAAAAAAGATATGTTTATACTGGCAACCAAATATGAGATTTCTACAAATTCATAGTTTGAGTACCTTATTATAAGTGTAATTGTTCCTGAATGGTATAAAAAAATCCAGTTTTCAGTTGAGCTGAGCAATCTGATTTTACTGGGCTGGAGCTGAAAAGCCTTTTACAAAGGTCGTTGCAGACGGTGTAGCTGGCGACCTGAGCAAGCAGTGAGATTCTACAAAAGGTGTTCTCCTTGTGCTGCTGGATTTAAACTAATGTTTTGTAGGTGTTGAAGCTGATGATGTGTTTCTAGAGAAGAGGGCTTTGGACCACGAGGGTTTTGCCTTTGATCCTGGGGTGCACAGAACCTGTTCTGAGCGTGTGTGCTGTCAGTGCTGAGACACCCAGCTTTGAGCTGTGCTTGCCGAGCCATAGCCCATCGTGTCTGAGGCCATGCCTGCCCACTGAGGACGAGCTGTATGGCTCTGTTACCCCACAGCAGGACATTGCACCTTCTTCTGGATAGCAAAGAGTTGAAAAATGCTGTGTGGGCTTTTTGTTTTACACTTTTATTTTACACTGTGTCAAACTGGACACTGTACATGAGCACTGCAGTAAACACCTGTTAATGCAGCTGGAGGCCAGCTACACCAGGGGATGCTGCCTTTGAGTAGTTCTTCTGATGAAGAATCTATGCTGTAACAATCTTTTGGGTTATTGAGTTGTATAGCCACACAAATTTAAGTAGAAAGGGTAAAGAAAGCTCAAACATACGTAGTTTTTTAATTAGCAGCAAATTAGGTTAATGTATCCCAATACTTAGGGATGGCTTTCTGAAGAATATTAGATATAATTTTTTTTTAAATTTGTGAATATAGGTAGATATAATAAAAACTACAGTCATTGTCTAAAGTTCTTAACTAGGATATTTTCCTTCCATTTTCAAAAGACACCTGAGGTTTCTTTTTGAGCTTATGTTTCAAAACTGATAAAACTCAGAGGGCTTTTTTGTGCTGCAGTATTATTTTCATTTATGAAGAAAGCCAAGAGATCAAATATTGACCTGACCCAGGGAAAATATTGACAGTATAACCAGAAACTTTACTGGTTAAGGTGCAGATTGAGAACAGAAATCTCATACCCAGGTGCAATGAAAGTTTAGAGGCAGCTTGAAGATAATGTGAAGAGACAGGTTGTCTGAGTTAATGCCAGATGGGGGAAGACTCTGCAAAACCAGAAGAGAAGAGGTTGCATAATGCCTTTCTAAATTGTATTAGTCTTTGGGATATAGTCTTTGTTTTATAGGAAAGGGATCTATAGTCTTGTAACAAAAGAGTGTTTAGAGAATTAGTAATCTTCCTGCCCTTCCAAACTTTGAGCCATCCATGTTGCTTTCAGAAGCCAAGATATGACCCGCTGTACAATTTATATTTCACTGGTTTCCTTAAATATGCTTGACACTGTGACCAGCTAAGTCCTAGACAATCCTGTAACTTTATCAGGCTTGCGTGTTAAAATGCATCATGGTTTCTAATTTGTTGAGGTTGTTGTGGGTTTTTTGGTTGGTTGGTTTTTTGGTTTCTGTTTTTTGTTTGTTTTTTTTTTTAATGTAACTCTTCCATTTTTTTCTGCAGTACTGATGACTTTTTTTTGAAAAGACCGAGTTGGAGGGGATGGTAGTTGCTGCCTGGATGTTACTCCTTGCTTGGCCAGTAGGTCTACAGCAATTATACTTCTTGCTGTCTACCTGTTCAGTCTTTGCTCCCCGCTGTACACATATGTGGCACTCTGCTAACCAGGTCGTGGGTTTGGTCTTCTGTTTCCACTTTATCCCTTCAGAAGGGCTGAGATATCTCCTGTCTCTTTTGCTACTAAACTGAAAGCAACGTAAAATGGCTAAAAATACTGTGTGAGTATTGCATTACACGATTCTTTGGCTACCAATTACTTGTAGTGCAGTAATTATTAAGTAAAACTGATCTGCCTGAGGTCACAAAGCCAGGAATAGAGCACATATCTCCTGACTCCCAAACCAGTGACGCAGCTGTTAATTCACACAATTTCTGCTTGAGTTCATTAAAAACCTTCTCCCTCAGCTCTGCTTCCCTCGGCAGCCAAAATTTCTCATTTTAATAGAAGAAAGGAGCTTCCTTTGGGACTGTAATTCCCCCTACAGTGAAAAACTTATCCAGCTGAGAGTATGTGCTATCTTTTGAAGTACTGTTAGCCCTTTCTGACCTGAGAAACAAGGTGGGGACTAAACTCTTATATCTAAGCTTGGAAAGCACATCTAATACAGTCAGGGCATGTGTGCTAGACAGTTTTCATGTCTGAATGCTGTAGATAATGCGCTTTAAAAGTTCTCCGAGATGAAATCTCAATTTATTATAACAAAGATGATGTTCACTCCCCCTCCTAAGCCAACTAAACTCTTGCTTAGAACTATAGAATGGGAAAATGAGTCAGGTGTGGGGACTGTGTGTGGTTTTTTATTGTGATGTTTTTATTCGTGTGTATCTTGTTTTTCTGAGTCGGTGGTGGTGGTGTGGATTTTTTTTTGTTTATTTTCAATTTCGAGGAGTAGATTTTGAGGACAGCAGGGACCATTATGGTCTAGTCTGCTGTGGAAGTCAGTGATACAGAACTTCATCCTGTGATTTCTTCATTGAGCGTATAATAGGTGGCTGGATGTAATTCTTTTAGTAGATAGCCATTCTTGATCTACTTAAATTAGTGCCATATGAGGACTAACCTTTTCACATGCCAAATCGTTCCAACTCCAATTAGGACTAATTTTAGTCCTAATGGCTGAGAAATGGAGGTGTATGTACTCTCAGAAGACAGCAAACATAGCTCACTACAATAAGGATGCTCAGAGCATGAGGTGGATGCCATTTGGTAAGAAGCTAGATTACACTTATATCTCACTTTAGATAATGCACTAATCTAGAACTATTTAAATTAGAGTTTCATTATATTAATTTACTTCCATGCTTCTAATGTTTCAAGAAATAATTCTGGAGAGAGTTGAGAAGTTGTTTCAGCATACATTGTTATTCATGAAAGATGAACTGTGTATGTTTCTGGATGAAGTCCTACCTATGTTTTTAAAACAGTATTTTTAAAGCTTAAAAATAAATCTTTTTCCAGCGTAACTTATTATTTGTGCACATATAGAAAAAACTCTTAGTGTTCTCAATTACATATAACAAAACTTTCAATGGAAACTGGTGTTAGATATATTCAGCTTGACTCTGGATCATCTTAAACCCCTTGAGACTTTGATTTTATATTCTGTAGCCTTCTCCAAAGCTTTAATCTCAACACTGAAAACTAGTCACATGTAATAAAATATTATGTGGATGTTTTTCCTTACTCCTTGGGATCAAAAGAATGTTTTATTTTTTTTCTAAGAGTTCTTAGTATAATGCTTTGAAAAGCTGCTACAGAAGCTTAGTGTTATGAGCTAAATAAAATTTCTGTGCTGTGAGATTGAAGTCAGTGTTGTGGTGTGGAGTACACAAGGCATTGCAAGAGTTTGTAGTTGTAAGTGTCCAAGCTGTGAGAAAGGAGAGGGGACAGAAGAGTAAATCCCCTCATTTCTGCAGATGTTTGAGCTATGGGATACAACAGTACTTTAACAGCCTGTTCTTCCCCTCTGTTCCAGGAGCAATGCCAGTGCTTGCGGGAGCAGCACTCAGAGGTGACCGTATCACCCTCTACAACTTCCTGAAAGGTGGTTGTAGTCAGGTCAGGGTTGGTCTCTCTCTTCAGGTAGCAAGTGACAGAACGAGAGGACAGTCTCAAGCTGTGCCAAGGGAAATATAGGTTGGATATTAGGAAGAAATTCTTCACGGAAAGAGTGGTGAAGTACTGGAATTGTCTGCCCGGGGAGGTGGTGGAATCACCACCTCTGGATGTGTTTAAAAAAAGATTGGCTGTAGCACTCAGAGCCATGGTTTAGTTGAGGTGTTAGGGCATGGGTTGGACTCTATGATCTTAGAGGTCTCTTCCAACCTGGCGATTTTGTGAAAGGAATCACCAAGGGAAAGGATATGCATGTAGAACATTTATAATATTGTTGTACTGACTATAACTTCTGATGATGGACAGGTTTTCTTCCTTGTGCATCTTATTGGTACTTTTACCAACTTATTTGACGACAGCAATGATTAACTTTAACATTGGTATTTCCTAGTGAATGGGGAATCCTGCTCTGGACTTTGAAACATATTTTTCTCTCTGTATGTCTATACATTCTCTGTGTGAGAGTGTGTGTGTATATATATATCAGAACTTTTAGATACATATGTTTTTATTTCTATATTAGCTCAGTACTGATTCACTACTTTTCCTTTACGATTTGTCTTATGAATCAGAATGGTATATTGATTGTACAAAAGTCATCTTCATGTAGTATGCCAAGCATTGGTGCCATGTTTTGATGGAGTGTGATTTTTATATACCTATATAGATACCTATGGCTATATACAGCTATAGAAAATCAAACACCACCTACATAATTGCTCACAGAGAGAGAATGAGGTTTATATAGCAATTTATCACAGATTTTGTCAGTGAAAAGGAGAAAGAGATGATCCTACCTCCAGCCATGGCTCTAATCTTTTCATGAAGGGAATTGTCAGATGGGCTTTGATTCTTCCTCTCTAATTGTGTCAAAGAGTTTGTATCCTGTTTCTGGCAAAGAAAAAATGAAAACTGTTAGTTTTTCTATAAATATATATGCATGAAGAAAGAAACACCCTGACTCACGAGGATTATTTTCTGCTTTTCTTATTATTACTTTTTTTCTTGTTATTCGTCTTCTGCTTTTTCTTCGTATTATTCCTTGAAATATTCAGAGATCCCTGTCAGTGTTCTGAGATATCAAATATTGAACATCAGCAAGTACAGAACAGTAAGCCTCAAAATTTCTCAAAAATAAAAAAACATATGGACAATGTAACTATTCTCATTTTACTCTGTCTTAAAGATTATGGATTTTACCTAAGGCTGTAGGGAATCCTGGCTGAGCCTGCAATTAAATGCAGTGTGTCTTGTGTGTCTTGTGTGTAGTGCTCTAATATCTTATCTATGAAATGATGCTCACTTTTAACTCACAGTTCACCTATGGGTACAGTACGCTGTGGTTCAAATAAGATGATTCTTGTGTGTGGATATGGTTTTTAACACTCTGGTAGTAGTTTGGAAAGGCTCATCAGAAAATGTGTGTGTAGCGGGGAGGAAGAGATGCATCCGTCTGTTGCAATGATACAGAATCTACGATGATGTGCACTATTTGGAAAAAGAACCCATTAAGAATAGCAAGCTTGAAAGCCAAAACAAATGACAGGATATGTGAATGATCAGTTGGATAGAGCATCTGTTATTAATATTGAACAGTACTTTTTGAAAACAAATATGAAGTTTTAGCACAGTGGTGAGAATTAATTTTAATGCCCTTCCATGAAACGAAGTATGAATTAGAGTCATGGCGGTCTTTATTTAAAATTGATATTTTCAGTTCTTGCTTTCTGTGAAGCCTGAATGCAAATTCAGTCCTAAGTGGTGAAGTGATGCCTGGAAAGCTGGCTCTTTCTGATCCTCTAGAGAGCAGCGTGTCTGGTACAGCACAGCGGATCCCTTCTTTTAGGGGCAGTTAATGCCATGCTTGATCAAGGAAAGGCAGGATGGCTAATGCTCCTCTATTGATAGTGAGCAATGGAAAATTAGCAAGAAACTGCAAATGTTTGGAGAAATTTATTGATCCAATTTCCCTGCAGAACTGATTTCTCCATGAAAGCAATCTACCTGTTCTCAAGACCCAAGGCATATACGCTGAAAGTATAATTAAGTCTGGCAATTGTAATAAACACAGATTGTTCTCAGGAGTTGTTCTCAGGTGGCTCCAAAGCATGAGCACACCATATTGTGATTACTGCCTGTCTGTAGCAGACTGGGATTGAAGGGTTTCTAGAGTACTTTTCTTCAAAATCTGCCATAATGATCCATTCCTTCTTAGAATTTATTTGTCAGTCGACAGTGACAGTTGTGAATGTCACTGTTTATAACTGTAGTGAACATTAAAGGTTTGAGTACATTTCATGCTGAGATCTGTGCAGTTTTCCCTTGACTACAAACACAAGTTTACCAACTTGTAATCACATAACTTCATCAACTTGAGATCATGCACAGAAAGGTTCAAGCTCAGCTATACAATAAAGATGTTCATTGCTACAGCCTGTGCTCAGATGACTCTTTATTCAACTTTGTAGCAGCAGCAGTACTCGTGGAAGGGTTGTAGACCACAATGAATAAGCATAATTTATAGATATACTTAAGTATATTTATTATTTATATATACTAGCTGTACTATATATTGAATACGCTGCAACACCTTTTTGTCTGCTTTGGACACACAGTGAGGGTGAAAGGATACATCTCTGCAGGAACACTAGAGACTGGCTTTCATTTTTTATTGTGTCAAGAAGCTTGGTCTCCTCCCTTCCTCAGCTCTGTTTGGACTGAAAACTGGCACTAAGAAGGTAAGGTGCCTTTCTGTGAGCTAAGGAGCACACTGAGGAAGGAGAGACAGGGATTTATGTCATTTACAGCATAAGACTTCTCTGATTAAGAAAAAGACTAAAAAAACCCATCTTTCTGCTTGACTTTATGCGTTGCGTCATTGAAATGCGTTTGTAGATCGTGTATTTGCTCAAGTCTCTGGCTGTCCTTCTGTGAAGTGAGCAGCAATTCTAACTTGTTAACTTGCAAGTGGAAAGGTCACTTCTCTGTTTCTGATTAGATGGCAGGTAAATGGGAAAGATGGATTGTTGGTGTGTGACAGGAAAGACCAAGTAGCATTTCTCAGCTGCTCGTAGGCAGGCAGATGTATATGCAGAGCCACTGACTGTATTGCTTGGGTTTAGGGCATAGTGCTTGTGATTCTTAGAACATGTTAAACTCCTAGTTGCATTAAAGTCCCTGGGCAGTTGAACCCAAATTGATTTGAGATTTTATTTGACAAAATTAATTCAAATAGTTTTAAGTCATATTAGTATTAACAACTACACAGGCAATATACTGTTCTTTTCTTCATGATCTAAAACTTCGTATCTGAAGACAGAAAATACCTAAAGGACTAAAGCATCATAAACACTTTCTGCAGTTCTGTCTTTCCAACTAGTACCTTACAATGGTTCTGCCAGCTGAAACTCCAGTGGACAAAATATTTTGCAAAATTCTACCATCATTCATATGGATATTTTCACTTCCTGAAAGAGCAAGAACAGAAGAACTGTGGGCTTTGTACTTTTGAATTGGTTAATTGGCTTGATATGGGATGAAAACTTGCTTACTTGTGCTGTTGTTTTCTGTTGATACCGAGCTGCTATCAGGCTGTGTGACATAGCACTAGTTGGCCAGAGTACAGGAGCAAGCAACATTTTCTGATAAACTAAAGCTGAAATGGGATGAGCTGCAGATTCTTCTCTTCTGTTAATTGCTGAGCTTTAATAGCAGCCATGTAAGAAAGTATTACATCTCCCCAGCCCCCCAAAGAGATAAGTGTCTTAGCTTCAATTATAAAATAGCAGATTAATATCTGCAATGGTATTTGATCTTAAAACTACAGAATCCTCATCCATGAAATGAGAGGGGCTGGGCTTTCCTCTCTGGGATATGGAGGGTCAAGAGCTGAGTGGCAGGAATGTTCCCAGCTGCCTTGTGAGGAGGTGCAGTGCTTGGTTTACCCTGGTGCCCAAGGTCCTGAGTTAGGCTTTTGATGACAGACAAGAATATTTTACATGGCCTTGTAGTCTCTGCAAGTCTTAACATGGGTAGATTGATTGGATGATGAGGAAAGTTTGTCCATTAATTGTTTCTTATGTGAGTGATCTGGAGGCACTACTTGCTAGACTCCACGTGAAGGTGCGTCTGAGTGCTCTGTTAGTAACACCTGTCAGCTCAAGCCTGGAAATGCATACTGCACCTATGAATAGATTTTCTTAAGCAAAAGTGCTAATGTTTTCTGCTGTTCTCGACCAGAGGAACAGGCAGTAGAGGAAAATCAGTGTGTTTTCTAGCACAATTCTGTTACACTTGGAGCTTTTTGAAGGTAAGACTGTAGAACTGATTTTTTCAAGTGAGAGTCATCGCTGATATTTCCCATTTGTGTGTGTGTGTCCTCCCTTGGGGTTTGGGGATTTTTTGTTTGGTTTTTTGGTTTTTTTACCCTGTTTATAGGGCTTGTTCCTGTAAATCTTCGTGTTTCTACTGACTTCTCTAGGGTGCTTTGCATGGGAACTTTGCAGAATTGCACCCTTTATTTCTTTTAAATTATAAATGAAGCAAATTGAAAATAGCATTCTTGCTTTTAAGCACTTCTCACACACTAATTTTTCCCTTTGGCTACTTCTTGTGGTTAATTCTGCTACCAATTAAGAAATAAATGTAGGCAGCTACTGTCACTTATACAAAGAGGGATGTAAAAGCTGATTATTTCTGGATACATTTTAAAAAATCAGCTAGTGTACTGGTGTTGTTTGATACTGTAATGGCTAGAATAAAGTTAGTATAAAGTTAATTTCCTGTCTCAAAGAACTCTGAGTAAGAGGGGTCTGTGCCACTTCCCAGACTTCTCCATGCTGTTCTGTTGTGCACTGTTTATCTCTTGAAACCCTAAGACATGTTTCCCTGTGAATTTTCCTCTTTGTGAATATGTTTAAATAAACTTGATTTATCTGCACCTCAGTTTTTGATACATGGACTTTACAGCCCACATAGCCCTGACAAGATTTTTTTTCACTGTGTCAGCTGTGACTGAATGTTGAAGGAGTAAGGATTTTTTTTTTTTACTTGCTAGGTGAGTAAGTATATTGAATCAGCAGGAAAAAGTACATTTTAAATTAATTTTTAATTAATTTCTTATTCCCTAACATAATCTTTCAAACAAAATCCTAAAAGCTGCTTTTTAAGTAACACATGGAGAGAGCAGTTAAGTGTGCTTATGAAAGATTTTTGTGAGGCAAAACTACTACTTTTCCAGCTGGGATCTGCTTTCAAAATATAAATATATCAGAGACACGCAAAAAAAGCATTTCTTGTATGACAGCAGTAGCAAGCAGGGGGTCTCAGACCATTTGCTGGTGAACAAGATTACATATCATAAAGCTGTCATGAGTTGGCACTAATTTGACAGTTTGTTGGCTCAAGAGACTCCAGCACTGTGAATGCAGGGGATAGAAATGTCTCTGTGATGCCATGAGGTTCACGTGGAGGGCATTGATGAATGGCAGACAAATTGGATTCTTAAGTAAAGTTGTCTTGTGCTGGGGGTGGCGGAAGCATGTTAAACCTGACAAATTTTGTTTGCAGAATGTGTAATGGAAGACAATGGGAGAATGAAGATTCCTTAGAAGTTGAAATATCTGGATTTTTGTTACTCTGTATCTCTTTGGTGGGCCAATTTTTAATATATTAACCTTGAATTAGTCCGGATACTCTGCCCCTTTACGGAACTTGAAGTCTTTTATACCAGTCAAAACTTGTTAGCTGTAACTGATAAGTTTGGGTAATATGCAGGCTCTTCTTTCTGTCTCAGAACAAATGGAGGGAGAGAGAGTGTGTGTGTGTGTGTCTGGGATAGAAAGTACATGAATAGATATCAAGGGGACTCTTCTGGGGAAAAAGTGATGGGTAGACAACAAGGGGGATAAATAAGGGGAAGAAAGAAATGTTCACGAACAAACCTTTGAAAAACAAAGCTTCTTTTGTAAGGATTGTGTTTTTAAGGAATATCAGTAGAATATTTCAAAAGCCATTTTACCATGCTTTCCTGACCATTAGTGAAATAAGCACTAAAATATTTGCTGGTGTATTTGTTGCACTTTCCCGCAAAGTGCCTCATTCATGTTACTCTTGGGCTTATTCTCAGCCTTGTTTACTAATCCATATGGAATACTGGGAACATTCAGTGTGAATGTCTCTCTTTTTTTTTTTTTTTTTAGGTGCATACGGAACTACAGCTTATTTTTGAAAACAAAAACCCAAACAAGCTCAAAAAATATTCTGTAGCTTTTGCACACTTTAACTAAAATAATTCAGATGATATTTTCACAGATAATATTTTCTTTGAGATCCACACACTTGAAGTTGTATGTGATGTAAGCTTAGCATGGCTGTAGACATTTTTAGCAAGTACTGGAGATAGTGCTTGTTCATGGTTTGGTCATTTTTCTTTGCATGTATTGATTTTTAAATGTTTTTTGTTAGTTGTTCAGTCAGACAAGCAAGAAATGAAACTGTTTTTAAAGAGATGATATTTGTATTTTTTTTTTCACTGTCTTCATGCTGTTCTATGTTGTGCATAATTTGCCTACAACCATTGGGCAAATAATCAGTCTGCTCTGTGTTGTTGTCTGCTCTAAATTAAATATTGACTGGATGTGCTGGTTTAACAGCATAAACTTGCACTGAGAACAAGACAATCTAATTTGCACTGAAACTCACTCTCACATAGTTTAAAGCACCTGCATAGAGTGTAATAATGCATATGGACTCGTTTTAGGTACAAGTATTCCATGTACACCCCAAACAGGTTTGTCAGGCAATGTAATCTTAAACTGAGACGTAGACTTAGGTATGCAGGTTGTTATAGTGACCGCATCTTGGTAGAATATTTATTTTCACCTCTTAGAGAATTAGCTAGAATTATTGTTGAGATATTTCAAGGTCAATGATTGTGATCCCTTTCAAACACAATGTGAGCAACTGAATTTCTATAAAAAATCCATATGTTATTTCAAGAGTGGTTATGTAACTGAAGCAAATGGAAAAATTACTGAGTGACTGGAGAGGTCTAATGCAGATGCAAGGAAAGTTCATCTATCTCCACAGAATGTGCTGAATCTTCTTTCCTAGCTGCCTGAAATTGCATAAAAATCCTGACTGAGGTTTGTAATGCAGAAAAGATAAAGGAAACTTAATAAAATCTATTTAATCAGGTTTAGGAGAAAAGTATTTTGCCCAGTTTTATCTGTCCATATCTATATGTAATAAAACGGAGACTACCTAGGCTAGTCTCAGAAAACCAAGCCTGGGGCATAGTCATTGCAACCTCTCTATCGTTAGTCTCTGGTCGGAAGATTGCATTTCAAAGTGTTGGGGAGTTACAGATCTCTGCACAGGTGAAGGTCTCAGCCTGATGCTTGCATCAGAAGGAAACCTCCAGCCCAGGCACTTGTGTGTGGGTTGCCCACGTTCAGCAGGAAAGTTATGCAGTTGTTATTGATTCTTTATTGCTTTCCATGTCTGATGTGCTGAGGTGAGGAACACAAAAAGGGCAGTTGTTTGTGCCTATTCAGTGCCTAAGAAATTCTGTGTCTAAGGTGCATTGAGTTGCTACCAAGACTAAGAAATAATGGAAGTTAAAAATCAATATTTTGATTAATTTAAATTCTCCCAGCTTCCTCTGAATCACTGAAGTGAATGAAGGGACTCTTCTCCCATCAGGAGTGGTTTCTCACTTTAACTTTTCTCCTCAGTCTGTACTGGCTGTTTGGTTTTGATAACCATGAGGTGAAGTTAGCAGTTACAATACAACTATTCAGTAATGCCATAGGCTTTAATTTACAGCTTGGTGTATGTAGATAATTATAAGAAAAAGGCTAAAATGTAATTTGTATTTTGAGGCACTCAGACTCCTTCCAGAGTAAAGGAAAAATGAAGGATAAGAACTGACTCTATCTCTCTTCTCACAGAACGGGTCTCAGAAACAGAGGTGCCTAATCTTAAACACAATCTTGGCTCAAGTGTCTCTATGTTTAAACTTGAACAACAAAACCTCAAGCCTATAATAATAAAACAGTTCAGGACTATGGGTTCCAAGAGAAAAGACTAAATAAGTTATATATTGTTTTCCAAGAGAGTCTGGAAAAAAATAGATTGATTTTTAGTCACACTATGCGATGTCTTGGGCCAAAATTATTTCAGTAACAAAAATCACTGCTTATGGGAAGTGAAACAATAGGTGTAAACTGCTGAAGGCAAGCTGCTGCTTATTTGCCCACATGGTTACATCTCATTGTTTGTCTGTGTTGCAATAAAGCCGAACTTCAAATGGAAAAGCACAGTAGTTTCTAGGCAACGGCTTAAGTAAACAGGGCTACATGCTGACAGTTGGTCACTTGGTAGTAATAGGATATGAATGACACCCTGTGGAAAATGCCCTGTTATTAGTTAGCTAAATGTTGTGAGCCATAAAAGAGAAAAGGCAGAACAATCTATTGTAGACAATGCATTGGAAGTGGCATTCCTTTGAAAACAATTAGAGATAAAAATCCTTTTTATTCCTTAACCGTACACAGCTGGGATCAGGGGTGTTTGCCTCCTTCACAAGACTGTGTTTGCCCTCTACATTCTGCAATATTGCAGATTTGTAGCCAGACACTGAAACTACTTCCAGGTGGAGCAGTTGCTTTAACACTATTTCTTTGCTCAAGTATCTGGATGAGGAGCTGAAGTAAAACTGTGACAGCTGGGAACAGTGAACTGATTCTCAGTCTGGTAAGAGATTCTTGCTTGGGATATGATAAAATGGGTACACTTACCTGGGGCAAAATGTATAGGAACCCACCAGGGAAGGAGCAGAACAATAGCACTGGGAGGAAATGCCTGAAAATCAGTATACAGGCTTGAGTCTAGTTTTGAAAGCTGTCCCTGTCTTGGATGTGGGCACACAGGCCACAGTCTGTGAGAGGAGATAAACAAGTTACTGAGAACAAATATGAGATGAGAATTAAACAACACATTGTTTTAGCCCTTCTTTTCCTACCAGGAAAATTGAGAGTCCAAACCTTTCCACACAAAATTCCAGAAGAGACCTTGGTTTCTCAGCAGGACACAAAATTCAGCAGATGGAGATGGTTGCCTACTGAGCTAATTTATGAAGGTAGTTAGTAAGCCAAATGAGATACACACGTACACACTAAAACTAATTTTTGTCCCAGAAGATGCCCCAAATGTGGATTTTTTTAAACTGGGAATCTTGCAGTGATTTAAATAATAATAATGAAAAACCAACCAAACAAAAAAATCCCCAAACAAAACAAACACACCCCCTCCAAATACAACCAACCACCCAATAAACCCTAACAAACCTCCCACACCACTATAGCAAAATACTAAGTTAACAGTTTTCTTTTGTGAAATAGGACTGACTAGTGATGTGCACAGTGTGCAGGTTGCTACTTGTTGTCCTCCTTGCCTCTGTCTGGCGTGGGCTCTGACCCCCATCCTCACCAGAGCTGTGCTCTGTGTGACTGGGAGCTGTTTCATGTGCAGGTATTATCCACCTCTCCTGCTGAAGTTGGTCTGTTCTGTGAGGATTCAAAAGGGACTCTCAGGATTCAAAGAGAGTAAATGGAAAAGGAATGGGGGGCATTTCATGAGCTGTAGGAGGAAATCCATTCTTGTAGTGATGAATCTTATAAATATATTCATATTTTATCGCTTCTGAATATATTCAGAACAAGAGCTTTTTTCTTTTTAGGGTGAGTGTTCTCATTACTAGGACATCCTAAAAATGAATGAATGGGCCAATGTCACTGGGGCTGATCGATAAACCTTACTTGTATTATGAAGTTAAACTTATTCAGTGCACTGTGGAAATGTCTTCTAGCCAGGCCCTCAGTTAAAATATCTAGAAGTACTTTGCCTTGTGTGTTTCAACAAGATAGAAATGCAAAGTTCTGGATCTTTTGGTCTTCCTCACCTACCTGATGTGCATGTGCAGAAGCCAAGCTCCAGGCAGATGGGCAATTTGAAGCGTTGAAAACCAACTTATTGGAGGAATTTACGCATAAGTGAACATGAGCCTATGATTATAATTTTGGCTTAAGCTCCTACACTGCAGAAACTCCAACTTTCAAAACAAAAATCCCTTTTGGATCTCAGTTTCTTTTGTACTTCAGTTTTCTGTGCATGAAGAGGGTATGAACGATGCAGATTTCATGGTGGTCAAAGCCATGCAAGAAGGAAGCTGTGATATGTATGAACATTCTGGATGATTAATTTTAAATGACAGAAAAGAATGGATTTTAAATGTTACCTATAATGGTAGTTCTTTGCAAGGCCTTGGATACAGTGGGGAAATGTTGATTCTGTTATGCTCACCTACCCCAAACCAAAAATGAAGTCATAGAACAGCAGCAGTAGCAACACATCATTAGAAGAAACTTTGGGCCAACTTGTGACTTGCACCACAACTTTAAATTACATTTGTTATCTGTTTCCTTTGTGAATGAGGAAAATCTTCACTGGCTCTGAGATGCAGTTACTGTTTAGAAGGAGCAGGGAGTTGTGCCATTATTAGAAAAAAATGCCTGGGTGGGGTATTGGGATGAAGCAATTTTGTTTAATTTATGGCTTTTACTCTCATCCTCTTCTCAGTAAGTAACCATGCAGATCACCACCCCCCTCCCTGCTCTTAGTCAGCTCTGCTTACATCTGTGCTTGGTGTTAAGCATCTATTCTGGCTGTTATCTCCTCTTAGGCTGCACAGGATCAAACCTTGAAAGTTCAAGACATTCCATCTGCCTTCTGTTAATTACCATTTTTATTCCTTATGATTCTGCTTCTTTCTAGGGGAGGTTTTTAAATATTGCTTGTAAAGGACAATTTTCTCTAGTAAGCACAAGGCACGTATTGATCTTTTCATGACCTTTTCTAGTAATAACATGTGAGATGTACTGCTACCTTCAAAGAACAGAGTGCATTTTCTCAATATCACGGAAGATTAAATACTGCAGTGTGAAATGCATAGTTCATTTAAAGGCATGTTAATAGTTTTTACGGCACTCAAGAACTTTAGACAAGGATGCGGGGGTAGAAAGCAAAGCAAACATCATCAATTTGAAAAAGCCATGACAAGCCAACAAAACAATTGAACCAAAAATTCAACCCCTCCTTATTTATAGCACAATTTTGAGTGTGTTTGCTCATAAAATCCAACAGTAATGCTAATAAGTTTAGCAGGATTACAAATAATATACTACCAAAAAATACATGCATATTTTTACTTACTATTCACATATTTCTTGTAAGAAAACCAGGCACTGGCAAGGGAAGTGGCAGGCTAATATCACTCATGAAACCTGCTCAGGATACTCTGTAAAGGCAGCACGAGCCTCTCTCCACATCTAATTGCTTTATTTCCATTTTACCGCTGACTTCCTTGTGCTGATGATCAGCATTGAGTGCTGGATCACAAGGCAGCTACAGATTGGGCTTACTACAGAATTGGAAGCTCTCTGTGGGAAGCTGAGGGGCATGCCTACACTTAGGCTTTGTTGATGTGTGTTGTCAGGTATTGTTGATGCTCCAGAATGGGATTAAAACTGCTGGGTTGTTGCAGGAGCACTGCATTCATCCTCGAAATCTGGTCTGAATAGCTGAGCACTTTGCCCAGCAACTATCACCTGAATTTCCTTGCTTTTAGCAGTGATGCAGCTTGTCTTTCTGCTTGGATTTGTTAGCACCAGGCTCACAAGTGTTGTAGCTGCAGCTAGACAAGGGTGAAGAACAGACTTAAGTATTGTCATTCTCCTACATGTCTCTTTTTCCTTGCTTTTTCTCTTTGCTCCTGATTTTTGTCTTTCCATCCACCAACCAAATCGATGAATTCAAAACTCAGAGCAATGAGCCAACATGAAGGTATAGTTCCTTACAGACAGGCCTGGAAAACTTTATCTGAGAGTTTTCTGTGGAAACTCATCATCTCCATGTGTGCAGGAAAGGAGGACAGTGCTTTCAGAAAAGAAATCTCTAGAAACAACTTGTATTCTACTGCACTACTTCTAATCAAACCCTACAACGTGTTAAGATGTCAGAAAGCCAAGTATCATCTTACCCTGATTTGCATCTGGTTTCTCTTCAGGCAATTGACCAGAAAAATGCTGAAAAATATTCAGCTGATGAAATACATATTTCTCAGCCTCAGCACTTAGAGCTTCCTCTGGAAACAAACTAGGGAGAGCTGTCTTGGTGAGCAGACCCACTGCACAATAGTCACTGCTAAAGATGCAGATCTAATTAGGATGTAGTCCTAATTAGAATGCATTGAAAAAGTTGACCATATGGTGATAAAGATGGATAAATTGTGAAACCTTCTTGCCTAGTGAAGAAAAATACACTTTTTTTTTTTTTTAAACAATCTTTAGAGATTCATGGCTGCCAAAGACCTTTTTTTTGATTAGAAACACAAGAAAGTACCACATTTAAAAGCTGAGGACATCTAGTACTTGGGAACAGAGTGACTCATACCTGACCTGCAATAGATGTGCTCTGTTACAAAGCAAAGTTGAGGAAATTTTAGAATCCTTTGTTTTTGTTTTGTTTCTAAGAGTTGCTGTAACTGTCTGCACTTAACAGAGAACCTGGTACCAGTTCAGGCAGAGTCATCATAAAGCCATTCCCACCTTTCCCATGCACATGTAAGTATTTTAAACAAAAATATTTTAAAGGTACCACCATCTTGGAATTCTTATTTTCAGTTAGTTTGCACCTGCCTCTCCCCTTCATCTTCAAATATGAATTGTCTGCTTTGGAAAGTCCCAGCTTATGTGTGAGTATATTCATGTTCACACTGCTTTGGCTTTCACAAAGCAGAAGTAGCAGTGCAGTATGAAACCTTGAGTAACGCCAAGATTAATCCCCAGGGTTTCCTAGAAATTATTATTTCCTTTGCCTGTTTTCTGTTACCTGATGAGCCCTATTTTCTTGGGACACAGCTATAACTAGTCCAATTAAAAAATAATAGCCAGAAATATATAGGGAGGAATTATAGTATTTCACATTTGTCACTAGAGAGCTGGAGGGAGCTTCAGACAGACCAGTTTTGTCCTTGCAGCTGCCTGCTGGCTATTAGCTTTGAAATACCCTTGTTACAGAAGATGTGGGTAACTGTCCTGAGACTGAGTTCATTTACTGCACTGCTGAAATCACAGTAGAGGCAAGTGGAGGGGAAACCATCATACAGAAGGGCTATGTCAGACCTCAGCTTGTCCTGATCTCAAAGGACAGAAAGGAGCAATGCAAAAAACCCCAGTGTTTGGGGTTTGTACCATTCTTACTGCCTTTGAGATAGACATAATTTTTCTGGTTGTAAGGATGTTGCTGCAGCAGATCAAGCTTTAGATGGTTAAGTTGTTCTCATAGTCTGTGTGTGAAATAATGGTATTTTAACCAGACAAGTAAAACAAAGGGCTGAAGTTAGTTGGTGTGCCCCACCAGCATGCCTGGGATCTCCACAGAATGGCTGTGATAGAAACAAAATTGATTACTGAAGTGTTGCAAGTAAGAACCCAGGCACTTGCAGGTGTCTGGTATTTGTTTGTCTTCTCTGTGCCACTCTCCCTTCTTTCAGACCATTAACTTTTATTAGGTATTTGGTGCAACTACCAAAAGCAATCATTTTCAATGGGGAAATCCAATGGATTCATTATGGGTTTGGGGATATTTTATACAAATATCCAATATTTGTGAAGATAAATATACCAGTAAAATTTATAAAATGGTTTTTAGCTGTCATTCTGCATTACTAATAACATTTAAAAAAAGTGAAATGTAATTAATTAATTTGCTCTACCTCTAGACTTGCTGGACTAGTGAGTAGAATTGTCCTTTTTCTTCACTTTGATTCTCCTGGACTAGTACACCTATCTTGCTTTTCATTCCCCTTAATGACACACTTAATGAAAATGAAAATACAGCCCAAGCATTTGTATTTTGAAAAATCATTCTCCCTGTTTATTTTCTTCTAAAACAATCATAAACACGACTGAACTGCTTGAGTTTCCTTCTGTAAAAAAAGAAGAAAAATAAATATCTGGCAAAGAGTGATCCCAATTCATCTTTTCATAGCTCACTCACTTGACTGACATTATTTCAGGGATAGCAGTGATGTCCCTCGAAATCTCAATGATGGTTAGGTTATGGAATTTTTGCTGGTATATTCTCTGTGGACCTGTGTTAGTTTTGTTTCAGACACGTGTATTAATAAAACTGTATTATTAAGTAATGACTAGCATTTAAACTATCTATTTAGCCACTCAATTATTCACCTTAATGCCAGACAAGTTTCTAAAAGTTCTTTCTAATGTCATTGCATAAACTCTAGCCAAGAACAGACAATATCAATCTTTTGACTCATGTCTGTGTAAGTCCTTCAAATGTTTCTTTTCTCTTGCCAAAAAGAGTGAGGAAAATATATGATGACAATAAATCAAAAACTTCTGTGGTCTAGAAAGCTTAGGCAAACATTTAATTTGTAATGCAGACGGGGTAGCTGATGCCGTTAATCTTGTTTGTGGACATGAGCTGCTGCTTGAGTCTTGGCTTTCTCTAGGCACTTATACTTACTTCCCCTTCTGTACTCTGGATTGTGTTCTCACCTTCCAGTAGTCTTCATTTTATACTCAAGGACCCTTTTCTTATTTAATATATCTATGAATAAATGGAGGATAAGAGTAAGAGAATATGAGTTTCTGGAGAAAGAGATGTGTCCTGTGAATGTGTATGTATGTGCTGGGAGAGTAGGTTGTCTATAACACGTGGGTATGGATAACTTCCAGACACATCCAGCTGAGTGCAGACTCAGGGCCTGACACTAGCAGTCTGCTTTGAAAGCTGAAGTTAGTGGGTACTTGATACAACTGTGTTGTACGTTAGATTGCTTTGAAGGCTTTCCATTTTCCTGCATGTTCTCACTTAAGTTTAAAGGGCTTGTAGTAAGGTGTAAATTCAGTTGCATGATTCACATTCATTTTCCATTTGAAAACTTCACATATTCCTATCTCAGAAAGCAAACAGGTATATAATGATTAGGGGACCTTTTATTACTCCCTTTGCCAGGTACAAACACCAGAGGTAAATTCTGCTAAGGAAATGGTTTTTATAGGAATATAAGTCCTGTGTACAGGAGTTTTGCTTAGATTAATTTAAAATTTATTGTCAGTCACTTCTGGCTTGACAGGTTCGAGTGCTTTATGCTATTCTTTTCCTTGTACCTCTCTCAGCTCTTTTCCAGGTCACTCCTGTTAAAACATACACACACAAAAAAAGTAAAGGAACTCCTTTTGAAGTTCATTTCTTCTACCTTACTGAAGATGCAAGAAAGTTTGCTTTCCTTGGGCTTTTTCATGTGCTGCATAAAACTGTTTTTAATATGAAGAAACCGAGCTTTAAAAGATTTGGAGGCTGCTGCTTCATAATGGAGTTGTAGGCTGTGGAGAGGAGCTGGTTAATGGAAATGATCCGTCTCAGCTCACTCAATCTTTGCGTTATGAAACTTTTCATTAAGTGCTTGTAATGTTGATTGATAGTAAATATTGAGTCTCTGCTCACCTATTCGATGCATGGCACAGCACGGGACTGCTCTCCTGCAGCAGGCAATTAATACAAAACTCGAGCTCCTTTTCAATTATTTTAACCTGTCAGTCTCTGATTCACCACACCGCACTTCAAATTATCTTGCCTCTGAAATTTTAGTGAAGATAAACAAGCTCCTGTCTGAAAAATTTCAGTAGAGCTCTTAAATATTATACTCCCTTTTGGTATCACTGATTTTCCTTTTACCCCTGGGGACAAAAACAAGTGATGGTGCCATGATTCAGCAAGAGAGGTTCCCGGTACCACTTGAAATTCAAAGGTCCTATAAATGCCTTCAGGAAGATGACAGAACTGATATCAGATACCAAACAGCCCTGCAGTTGAAGAAAGAGCGGGTGTTAAGGAAGACAAGGTGGAGAACACTGAACTTTAAAAGAGCCCTCAAAGATTTTAGCCTTTTCCTTGAAAAGTTGAGAAATCTGAGAGAGATCTGTGCTTTTAAATCATAGTTGGTGCATTGATTGTGCAGAACACACTGTGGGATAAGACAAGGTTTTTCATGGGTTTTGGAGACACTAGCATGCTAATCAACATGTTCTGTAATTTTCCTATGTACATTCAAACCAAGGAGAATTGTGTGTAATTCGTATTGAAGTTCTAGTTACTCTATTTAGTATGTACCTGTATGTAGAGGAGTAATGACTGTCAAGTCTGGTCTGATTGCAAATTTGCCAGATGATTATTAGATACTCATTCGCTGACTGAAAATAGAAGAATGAAGCCTTTTTTGGGGAGGAATAGGAATAGTTAGACCTGAAACTTCACAGATAGAAAGGATTGTTTTGAGCATCATGTTTTAAAAACACTTCTCATAGCTGAAATGTTATTCCTGTATTCATTTAATTTTAAATGTGTCTAGTTTCATATTCATAAAATATAATAATATACTCAGTGGTCCATATTGAATTATTTAAAAAACATAAGATAGATATATTTAAATCAATTGATTCAACACTATCTAGAACAATTTTAAGTTCTTTTTTACATTTTTGTTTTCAATTTCTCAAAATTTAACTCTACTGTTTTGACTATAGGCACATTTGCTCCCCTCCCATCCCCTGTTCAGTTTTCTTTCAGCCAATGGAAATCATAATTTAATTCTTTGACAAGGTCAGTGTCTGAAGCTATGTCAGTTAGCTGATCCACAAAAAAATATAACTATGCATATATTGTAAATATGCCTGTAAGTATGTACACATGTGCATAAATTACCAGAGAGTTCATCATGCGATGAAAGAGATTAATTCCAATAACTAAATTTATGGAAACTATTCACAAATAGTTTAGTGTGTATCCAATAGCCCTCAGAGGTGGTTAAAAAATTACATTTCCTCTCAGAAGTAACTTATTTGACAACAACACAGATGTATCGATCAACCCTCTTATTGGTGGATACTAAGAATTAGAGCTGAATTAATATGTTAAAGAGTTCAAGGCAACCCTTTTCTTTCCAAAGGTCCTCTTTATTGACTATTGCCCTACTGACCTGTTCCATGGCAGGAAAAATGAGTGATCATTTGCAATAAAATATGGCGAAAATACCTGCAATCCTCCTGTTCAATTTCACTTGACCGTCTCGGTAAGACTGTGCTTTCATGCTACATTAATTCTGAACTTAATTGAGTGCTGTCATCTGTGTGCCATTTCACTGCAGGGATTGAGCCTGGAAAAAAAGAAAAGCTGTATTGATGGACTAGGGGAATGTGTTGGCAATTACTTCTTGAAATGAAGGAGTGTGCTTCTGTAACAAGTATGCCCACATGCTACCTGATCCGACTAACTGTGAAAGTTAAAGTAAAAGCAACTAAAATTATATTATATTGGCAATGGCATGGCTGAATTAAGTTTTCAAAGTATTAACATAAATGTAACGTAGAAAGCATTTGTAAGGCACATTTTCCTGAATTTCCAGATAGGATTCTCTCTCTTCTCATATACTGATTGTAGGAATCAAGTTGTCGGGTACAGAGTAACACATGTAAAACATGAGCATTTTGGGGCCTGAGTTGTGGATTTTGGTTTTATTTCTTCTGGTTTTTAGTTTTCTTTCTTGATCCGGAGAATGTTTAAACTGAATGTGTGTGTGTATATAATCTTTCTGAGTGTTGAGAAGGCTGCAGAGTAACTTTAGGCAGTGGTTCCTGACAATGCTTCCGGCGTTGTCAGGTTCCTGACAATGTTTCAGAGTTGCTGTGGAGCTTGTTGCAGAAATGGTTCCTGTCATATCTGGTATGCTCAGTCACCCAGGGGAGCTCTCTGTTCATTCACATGATATGATTTGTGAACTCCTGTTTGGGTAGGAAGCATTTTATTACCTTGGCTAGCATGTGCAAATATATGTAAGCCTGCGAAATGTGGCAGACTGTGGCTTCTGTGCTACTGTGAACTGGAAAGGTTTTATTTAAGTCACATGTAAGTCGTAGTGAAACTCGTATAGTGCAGGTATCGCCTTGCCCTCCTAGAAAAGGTGTTACAGGGGGGAACATTTCAATAAACAAGGTTTTTTGCTCGTCTGATTAAAAAAAAAAGAAAACCAAGGGGACTTGCTAGGGCCTAGATTGTTGTCTCTTTTCAAAGGGCATACAAAGCACTGTACCAGCTACTGGGAAGAAAATTAAGCCTATCCCAGCCAAAACCAAGACAAACTTTTGAGTGGTAATTGTGGTTTTGATTATACTAATGAGAAAAGATTTAGGGATCAGCCAAGAACAGCATTGTAGGTCAGAACACTCAGTTAGGTTCCTCTCTGTATTTATTTAGTTATTTCTAAGCTCCTTCCCTTTACCTGGAATAATACTGCCCTGATGTTACTTCTCAGCTGCCTTCTATGAAGACAGACCATAAGTCCAAAGACTTGCAAAGTTCCGCCTTTGCAAAAGCAGAGCCCAGCCTGAAATCAGTCTCAGTGGCAACAGCAGAGTTTCTGCTGGTGAGTTTCATTTTCTAGTGAGCAAAAAGTACACAGAGAGGGGCTGAAAATTCATCATTGTAGAGCAGAGTTTGGTTCCAGAAAGAACAGAATTAATTCTCCATTTCAATTCCAGCTGGAATTTTCAGCAGAGAAGTAACTGTCCCCCTTGGTTACATGAACACTATCTCCCAGAATAGATTCTGCCAACCCTTTTTAGGGATTGTGAGTCTTATAGGCTTGGAATAGGTAATTTTTCCTTTCATTTGTACCCAACAGAGCAGAAAATGCTGTAAAGTCATCGAATTAATGGGTTATATAACAGCCTTTGTATGCTTCTTAAACTCTGTTCTCATCCCATGGTCATTGAGCATTGCCCACTTTCTGATTTCTATACACCCGTGGGACATACACTTCAATCTGAGAGCTTGTAACAGAGAATCCTTTACCAGTAAAATTCACGATACTCTTCAAGAAAACAAAATAGCTCCCTCCATCCTTTTTTGATGAGGAGTGCCACTAAAGATAAATCTGGTTTTGAGGGCTTTCTTTCTGCATCATAGGAGTGCCCAGGGAGGCAATTCTGTGTTTTATAAATTATAAGGCAAAACCTCCCCACAAACCTGGAAACTTTTAACATTTTGATGCAGAAATGCACCAGGAAACAGACATTAGTGAAAATGTTTTAATATGTTTTTGTCAAGTTGGGATTCTTTTTTTTTTTTACTGTGAGGAGAGACAGGAGCTTTTGCAAATTCTGGTACCTGGTTCTAAAACCTCTGTGCTCATCTTCCTTGCTAGGAAGAGTGCAAACTGATATGGACTATGTGTATTTCTTGGTTTCCTTGACTTCTGTTCAGTTTCCAGATTCTCATCTTTTGTGACTATGGTTGTTGTGGGATTACAAGTAGTGAGATGAGAATGAGGGAATACAAGTGCACAGAACAACATTACTGGTTAAAAACACAGGCTTCAGTCTCCTTTATGCTGCCTTAAGACAACACCCGCTGGTTGCTCAGTTAACAAGCAAAAAAAAACCACCAGAGCCTGGGGCAATCAGTGTGTTGCATGGATTATCTAAAGGACAAATAGGTAGATGGGTGACAGAGCAAATTCATAGAAATGTGCCACATGAGATTATTTTCAGAGCAATATCAGTCTAAATGATGGTTTTCTAATAGCAGAATGGACATCCATAATACACTCAAATGAGAATGACTTCTGGAATTAGCACATGTAAAATAATTGAGATTCTCTTCAGATTCTCGTGCTTAAATCAGCTTTACTGTTCAAACACAGCATATGGAATTGTAACACTTGTACACCTGTGCTGCCCTGAAACCTCTCACACAAGTTGTTCATATGCCAGCATCTCCTTTGAGGAATTAAATGGTGATAATCCACCTTATGTTTTAGATTTTAAATTTTGTATAGGTTTCTGCTTGACTACTGGTACAATACAGCAATGGAAAATGTTCTCTCTTAAGACCTAGTTATTTTAAAAGTCCTCTGTGATGTGAAATGCACAGTTACAGTACACATTTATTTTTCACAGGGTGTTACACACATGCTGAAAGAAGTTACGTTCCTAGAAACCACTGTCTCACACTGATGCCTTCTTGCTCCTTTTCCTTAGTATTTGCTGCTTCTGAATGATAGGAATTAGTTAAGTTCTTTAGGTATTTGCTGCTAGAAAACCTTAGTTTCCGATAGCTCAATTTGCCATGTGCCTTCCCAGTGCAGAAAAAGAGCACTGTCGTTTATATATCTGGACTTGATCTCTTTACTTAAATGGAAGGATTAGTCACAGAAAAGAAACTTAAATGCAAGAGATGAGTTTAATGTCGAAATAATACCTATTCCCTTTGCATGCGTATTTCCTGTAGAAAGATATGGGTATTGTATAAGGGTGTTTATAACGTTGCCTTTTTAACACAACCTAATGACCAATACTGTCGTTGGGATTGTTCTGGGTTACTGAATTCTGCACAAGTGTCACTTTAAGGCATGGAGAGCTTCCTTAGAGAGGTATTAGGTCCATTGTTCTCAGTGTTAAAATTTTGCTTATCAGTTCTCCCCACACAGATCATTAAACAATCCTGGGGGAGGAGGAGGAAAAAAAAGTCAATAAAATGTTGAAAAAGAAAACTCCAAGCCCTGTCTCTTGCAGAGTCTTTTGTACACAGAATTGCTAGTAACTGCTGAAATCTACTGGAAGATTAATCATTTCTACTTTATGTAGCAAAGGGGATCAGATACTGTGGGATGAACACCATTGCCAGATTCTTGTAAATAACGTAAAAAAGGGACAATCTAGTGATGTAGGGGTTACTGCCTCTAAAGTATTTGTGTTACAGGTCTTTTATTCCATGTTCTATAACTTTCTACAAGGGCTGTGAAATAAAAAGCATCCAACTACTTTCCGTCTTATAAACATCTTCATTTGAGCCTTCCCATAGCAAAATGAGATAAAGAGATGAAACTTATTTGGTAGGGGGGAAAGGCTGAAGAATCATGCTTGACTAGGCATCTCTGATAAATCAGCTTTTGGGAACTGTGGGTGAGAGGAGGACTTACTACGTGGATAATTTTATCCTAATGGCCTCAAAGTCAGATGTTATATATGGCAGTAATTAAAATATTATGTTACAATTCTGAGAATGGCAATCTGTTTCTCTGATCAATAAATGGTGTCAAACAGCTGAAGAGCTGCAAGTTACAATTCCCCAATCACATGTATGGGGTTATTACGTTGCAACTGCACAGTTAATCAATTGACTAACATCTGTGAAATGTCTCTTCTGTTAGATGCTGGGAGTTTTCCTGTTGGATAAATTCCTGACTCAGACCGAATGCTGGTAAGCTTCAGCAAGGCTCTGAAAAGTGCTAACACAGTTTCTGGTTTTTACCAGTTGGAAACTAAAGTCAAACAAGTGTCTGAATTGGTGTGGTTTTCTTGAGGCCAGTGTTGCATGGGATAGGATCTGGACTTTTCTAGAGGTGACATGCATCAATCTAGGGAAAGAGGAGAAGAAAATTACAATATTCAATTGCTTTATGTTTTTTTTCACCAAGGGTATGGCCAAGCAAGTGTATCATTTGCATCACTGCGTGTTGGTTGGGAAGACAACATTGTGACTCAGTAACCAGACTTTTTAAAACACATTTCTAAAGAGATTCACCTTCCGATGCAGCCCTTAAAGTGAAGGAAAATCCTCCACTGATTCACTAATTAAGATATTTACATAGTAGCTGCTGAATTGTTCAAAGAGACATTTATATTGTCCGGTTGAATTACCTAAAGTCAATTGAGATACTTCACGGTAAAAAGTCTGTTCTTGTGGTATGGCTGCCGGCTGGTAGAAAGCCAGTTAGAGTAAAAGAGCATGAAAATTGGAAAGAGAGATATGTTAAGGATGTTAATAGCTCTGCTTCCTATAAAAAGCAGAATACAAAATGGATCTAAAATAGATGCAGGAAAAGATCACAATCAAAGTGTGGGAAATCAGTAATACATTGTGTTAGCAGTTTAAAAATAATAAAATCGGTGTTTACAGAAAGATAAGTTGTACCTTTTTTTGCCCATAATTATTATAAGGGCAGATGAACTAAAATACCTTAGTGGGGGTGGGTGCTGCCTTGATAAAGTAGGCATCTTAGGAGCATGAGGAATGCTGGAAAACAAATGGCATCCTGTAACAGCTAGATCACAAACTGCCTTAAGTGAAAGGTGCTTTCCACAAGGCTATTAAGATGCTGTTTAGAAATGGAAATTGCTGTTCAGTTGGCTTCATTCTAGGCTGTAAGAAAGTGAGTTTATTTGCAGAGTAGTCATACCAATTTTCAGACTGGGAGAAGGTGGCTGAGGAGACTGCATGATAGAGGATGGTAGGTATTAGGTAGGCAGGAAAATCTCACTGTCTCCTTGCAGTGGGGCACCTCCTGTGTGCTTATCCCATAACCCAGCCAGACGGAGCAATCATGAAAGCTGCAAGTGGTGGGAAACGCCATGGCCTGTTGCAGCGATCGCCTCCTCGAGCGTTTCCCGCCACAGCCCGCGTGAGGGGAGGCTGCTCCCGGCTCCGCTCTGGGCAGGGTCTGGGCCTCTGCTGGTGGTTTTACAGCCAGGCCACGATGCCTGGTGTTGGGAGATTGGTATGGAAGCCCTGGCAGAGAGGTGACAAGGAAGAGCGTGGGAGGGGCCCTGTCATGGCAGGCTCAGTGTTGGGTCTCTGGGCCTAGGGAACTGCTGGCCCTCACGGCGCAGCGGGGCGCTGTGAAGGAGAGTGGCTGGGAAGGATGGATGTGTCGGCACAGCTGTGCCGTGAGGGCAGGAGGGCGCAGGTGTGGCAGCTCTCTGGGCAGCAACGCACCAGCGGAGCCATGGAAACTACTGCAGGGGGGATGCAGGGCTCGTGCTGCCAAATCTGTTGTTTTCTAGAGGATTGAATTCATTAATGGCTTAATTTGCTATTTAAGTATTCGAATCAGCAGTTTTCTTAAATGTTTCTGGTAGACAGCTGCTCTCTGCTGCTGGAGGCAAAACATGCACTGGGCTTTAGCCCACTGGCAGCAGCGGGGTGTTACCCTCTCCAGAGCAAACACCCAGGGCCAAGACAGAGAGAGAGCCTGAACCAGGCTGGGCAGGCTCTGCCACTGCTCCTCAATACTTGTTCTGGCAACACCAGTAATTGCTTTTAGTGAATATTGGCTTTACACAGAGGACATAGCAGAAAATATCACCTGACTGAAAGAAGCTTGGGAAATAGATTTTATCACTGAATTAGGATAAAGGGCTTTTTAGATCTATTTGCAATTAACTCAGCAGCATATTGGCCTTTCACTCTATTGTTTGTGATTTCATATAGTCTCCTGAGAACATCTTGCATTGAAGTTTTAATTAAATTAACCAATATATTATTTTGAAATGGACTTAAGAGCTGCAAGGTATCTGTGAACATTTTGGGCAGAAAGGTAAGCATTGTACAGTATCACAATGACTGCAGACGGGATTGTCTCATGGTTGGCATAAAAGCCCTTTTTTATAATCTGGCTACACCAGATGGGTTTACAATACATAATCCAATTCAGATAACTAACTGTGACATGCATAAACTTGAGAAGCCAAACCATGAAGACAGCATGGCAACTGAGGTTGTATTTGTGTTTAAAAAGTGGATGCCTCTTCTAAGCTGGTGACTTTTTTTTTTTTTTTAAGCTGCCTTTTATAGATCATCTGAACAGTATTTATCCTGCCCTGTATGCTAGGACAGAGTCAAGTGAATTTTGTAGTTGACAGTTCCACCAAACCTCTCTTCATAAATTTTTGTTGTGAAGAAGTGCACATGTCCTCATCTTCTGGCAGCTGCAGCACTTCAAAACATGAAGACAAAATCAACCAAGAAGCTCTAAGGGGTGATTGTGCAGGCTGGCACAGAATATAGAGGTGGAAGTTCATTCCCTCAAACTTTCTGAAAATCATTTAGGGCTGATTCTGAAAAGAACAAAAAGCTTGAACCCCCATGACTTGAGTAATCAATAATCCTTATGCTCCTAGATACTTTCAGGTTTGGACTTTAGCCTCTCCTTGTGTTTGTTCCTCACCTTATCTTACTGGGTTGTTAAATGCTCAAAGGACCCTGAGGCACTATGACAACCAGGAAAAAGATGCTAATGCTACAAAAAAACTAACCTCACCATCTGCTGTCCCATATCTCACACAGAAATTTGTTCATTTTCTGGGAATCTTCTGTCTATATAGCATGTGCTGTATACATATGTGCTTCTCAGAATTCTTTTGTATTCTTGGGGAGTGGTGCACTAGATACCTTCAAATTGGTTCTTAGAATAACTGGACTTCCATCAAACTATGTTTATATTATGAATAACTTACAAATACTTGAAAGCTGATCCAATACATTTCTGGAGGCATTCACAAAGGAAAAAACCCTGATACTGGTACTTTTAAGATTCAATTAGATGCGCTTCAGAATGAATGAAATCTTGCCTTTAATGCATCTTCCATACTCCTTAGGTGATTACAGTAAAGTATATTACTAAGATGGCATGATTGCTGGAAATTGCTTTAATATACTGAAATCTTGTTTTAATCTTTTTAATGTGAACTTTTTTTTTCTTTTTCCCCTGAGACACTGTGTATTGAGTTAAAGCAATGTTGCAAATTCTCAATTCTTTTTCTTTGTCATATAGAGTGTGTACTGGTTAATCAAGGTCAGCTTCAAGACGCAAAGTGAAGTCTGTCAGAGGCAGTATTTATGAATGGACTTTCACTCTGCAGTAATTGAAATTAATGTTGAGTCATTCTTTCCAGTAACTTCATGAGCAGACAAATGTGAGTTGACAGAGGGATAAGAGGCTCTCCAAGAGATAGCTCAAAAAGTGGCCAGGGTTATATATCACTTCCTGAAATGATAATACAAATGCTAATTGATCAGAGACTCTCCTGGAAGTCATGTAGCAGAAGCATGTTTTCATTTTTATCAGGAACTGCTATTTGCAGAGAGTGAGTCAAAGAGAGCAGGTGGAAAAGTTTAAGATACTTATTTCAAGGTTAAAGTGTACTTCCCATTAAAATACACAGTAGCTGTATAATCTTCATATAAAAGGTTAAAGCTGGGCTTGGATATTATCTGCAAAAGGTCTTATAATGTGTTATCTGAATTTTCTTTTACACTGAGTTACTTATTATGCTATATAGTTGTATTTTGTGAGATCTGTTTGCAGTAGATCTCAGTAAAACATCTGCACTCTGCTGGGACAAAATGGAATCACAAAGGATTAGGGAACACATAGGAATGGAAAATATAACATTTTGGCCATAGAAATTATTCAAAGGAGAAGATTTGGAATGCATTTTAATCCCTCTAAATTCTACACAGAGCTTGTGTAAAATGAGGATAGGAGAAAATGGGATAAATGCTGTGAATTTAATGTTCCTTTGGGTTTTTTGTTTGTTTGGGGGTTTTTGTTGGTTGTGGTTTTTTTTTTTTTGCTTTGTTTTTATTTTGTTTTTGTTTTGGTTTCTTTGAGGCAGTAGAATTTCCAGACATCTAGGTTTGTTGAAACCTAATAAGCTTATATTGTTAACTGGAGCTAATTTTAAGTGACTAAAAACCTAATTTTCATTAAGAAACAACAATAATGCTCTAGAACTACTTTTTCCTTATGTCTGAAGCATGAAGTACACTGAAAATTTGTATTTGTTAAGGCTTTGGTAGGGAGTATACTGTTAGACACTCCTCAAATAAACTTAGTAATTCTAAAAGATCTTGAAGTTCAACTTTCCTTTCAATTCCTTTCAATTTTTCAGTCAGCTGATGTCTCTGGATTTATTTGGAGTTTTCAGAGAAACATTTCTTGTTATACTTTCAGTTTTATTGAACTTTTTTTGTTCCTGAACAAATGCTATGAAATGCATAGATTAGTATTTGTGGCTGCTTTGACTAAGACATCCAGAAATCTGGTGAAGCAGCATAAGGTCTTAGCATTAGGAGACCGTCATAATAATGATAATANAATTTTAAGTGACTAAAAACCTAATTTTCATTAAGAAACAACAATAATGCTCTAGAACTACTTTTTCCTTATGTCTGAAGCATGAAGTACACTGAAAATTTGTATTTGTTAAGGCTTTGGTAGGGAGTATACTGTTAGACACTCCTCAAATAAACTTAGTAATTCTAAAAGATCTTGAAGTTCAACTTTCCTTTCAATTCCTTTCAATTTTTCAGTCAGCTGATGTCTCTGGATTTATTTGGAGTTTTCAGAGAAACATTTCTTGTTATACTTTCGGTTTTATTGAATTTTTTTTGTTCCTACACAAAACAACACAACAAATGCTATGAAATGCATAGATTAGTATTTGTGGTTGCTTTGACTAAGACATGCCAGAAATCTGGTGAAGCAGCATAAGGCCTTAGCAGTAGGAGACCCTCATAATAATGATAATAATAACAATAGTAATATTAATAATAATAATACTAATTTCCCATTCTCTCAAACTTGATATTCTAGCCTTATTTTCTTATTTGTAATATTGCTTACTTTACTTCTTGATTATCTCTGGATACAGAAAAAAGGTTTTTGCTGAGCTGTCAGTCTGTGTTATGTCACTTCTGGAAGTTAAAGTAGGTACCTGTAATTGGAAAAGAGCTGGTGTCCTCTCAGTTCTGGCAGCTGGGCATATGCCAATGGTACATTTTGCCTGCTCTTTCCTAGGAGGCTCTTGTTAGTCCTTCGGAGCTCCTCAAGGCTTTTCTGATTTATAAAATGTCTCTGCTTGCTTCTGAGGTTCACAGTCAAAAATCAACCACTGTTGCCTGGATGGGATTTAACCATGTGTTTCCTCTTAGTTTTTCAGCCACTGGTAGCTGTCCACTACCAGTTATCCTGTAGCTCCCCAGTTATCTTTAGAATGCCTTCTGAGGAATTATCCTCTAACTCTACCCATTATTTGGGTACCTACCTAACATTCTTTGACGAGCACTGTTTCTTTTAGGGCCTGACATGTCTTTGTGCCTCATGACCTTACTTGGTGTTGTCTTTCTTTAATGGAAGAGGATCCACCTGGATTTTTCCAGGCTGGAAACGAGTGTCTGTTTCTCTACTTCTTGTGTCTTATCTGCAGCTTCTTTGAAATTTGGCATCAGTGGGTACAAAATGTGACTGTGCCAAGAGCATTTATGCCTGTGTTGGGAGATGGTATAAGTAATCTTAATAGCACTGTTAGCATGTTTTATAGCTCTGTTAAAGAGCCTGTCATCAGATGCTATGTAGTGTGGACAGGCTGAATCAAACAATCTTGTCCTACAGTAGAAGTTTCTCTATTGTATTTTTTTCTGTTTTTTCCTTTGCCTTTCTGTTAAATTGAATAAAAATATGTAATTTTAAGTGTGCAGGTGTTTTTTCAGTTTTGCCTTTTCCCTATAGAAATTTGAGTTCTTAAACAAATAGGTGGAAAATGATGAGGCAAAATATTATATTATTGTGTGTCTGCTAACTATTTATACATATGATTGTTTCAAAAGCGTACTTCTTCCTGTAAATTCCTCAAAGGGAATATTTGCTTATAACCAGCACTGTGTAGATTTTTGGCTTGTAATAAGTTTTTTCCCCCTAAGTGTAATATATCCAGAAAAGATGATGCAAATAGTATATTTTTCTTTTCCTGTGCCTTGTGTTATCAAATACCTCACCAATTACATTTTCTGTACGGAGTAGGAATCATGCTTTTAAGCATTAGTAAGAGTCACGTCAACCAAAGGGATGAAGCCCTTGCTTATTAACTGTGGACTAGAAATAGCACACAGAATAATTTTTAAGAGATCTAAACATTTGCATGTGTACTTATTTCCTGTCAATGCTGGATTTACTAGTTCATTTCTAATTTATTGTATTGTTGTCTTCATTAACATATAAGTGTCCTCTTAGGAATTTAGACAATTCTTCAACCTGCTGAAACAGAAGATTTTGGGCCTGTGAATGACACAGGCTTAAAACTTTTGGTGTGAGACAGGACCATAAATAAATGCTCATTTTTCACCTACAGTGAGTAACAGAGACTACAAGCATCCTGTGTGGAGATTTTGAAGTAATTTTTCTTAATGAGGGATTTTAGAGGTGTGGTAATTTAGATATTAATATTTTCAAAGCTCGTGATAAATATGCGTTTGTAGTGACAAGACACAAGTTTAGATCTGCTCAATATGGATACAATATGCATAAATTAGTGTTTTGAGTAGCAAGATTATCACATGCCACCTCGAAAGCTGAGTATAAATATTTATCTGCAATGAGTGATATAGTTGAACATAGATTTATTAGTTAAGCAAAAGGGGTTATACATTTACCTATGTTGTCACTGGCTGTGGCTATGTCCCTCTGTGTGTCACATGAGCTATTTGACAACCCTTGCTTTGGCTGTATCATGATGCAATGTTTGTGAAGCAGTGGAATAGTTATCTGTGATTCTCCCTTGGGACCCAGACTATCAATGCAAAGCCAAAAGCACTCCAGAAGCAGAGGATGTGTGAGTCTTAGTTGAGCCTATGATTAGAAACCTCCTTATCTGGTGGGAAGTGTTCCAAGAAATAACAGTAAACTTGAAATATAAACCTGATTGTGCAGCTCTGTATTTGATTTCAGCATTTTCTGAATTCTGGATTAAGACTCACATTAAAAGAGACATGATTTTGAACAAAAATAAATATGAACACTTCATTTTTCCACTGTACTTTTATGTGAATGTAGCTTTATTCTAAGACTAAGCCATAAACAGTTTTTCCAGGAAAAAAAAAGCTGATGTTCCAGACTGATACAGATTTTGATGATAAAAATCTATGCATTAGGGGACTAATATTTGGTTCCCTGGTTTGTTGTAATTACCTGTTTTCTATATAATCATGAATGGGAAGCCCTGTTACCTCAGTTCATAATTTAAAAATGGTGATTTTCTGTCCCTAACTGCAGAAATTGCTGAACTGAATGCTGTTTTACTGCATTGTGAGGATGTTTGGAAAGTGTCATATATGATGCATATAATATGTAACATGGGCCTTAGGTTTTTGTTGTAGTAGAAAATATTAGGAGAAAGGTTTGTGCAATGAGTCTTTTTTGCCTTTTCACAAGATTATGGTCATTAAGAGCAGATTTATGGATTGTGTATGAATTTTAATTGCATAACAAAAAACCTTTTTGATATTATGTAATTCGGATTGACAGGGGTTGTTTTACCCATTTTATTGGAATTCTTCATCATACCTCTCTAAGTTTCTTAGCTCTTGTATGTTTACCAGCTATATGAGTCCGCACTGCTCCATTGCCTTAGGCACTGTGCGTTTGCATTCACCTACAAAGTGCAAAGTGGGTGTAGAACATTCCTGCTTAGAGCTGAAGGACCTATAGTCCACTCAGCACAAATGCAAAGGGTTGCACCAATATTCAAAAGCCATGTTTGAACATGTCCAGTGTTCAGTGGTTGCATTCCATGGAAAAGGGCAAGTTCTTTCAATAGTATGTCTCTGTTTCTGTCAGTGTAGGACAGGGAGTCACTTCAGCTTTAACTACAGAAAGGAAAGAAAGAAAACCCCATTTCAAGGCACTGCATTTGTTCAAGGTCTTCATTGAAATCCACTGCTCTTATAGAGCCAAACTGCACACAATCAGTAGCAAATGGCAAAGAAATTCTTTGCCATGCTGTCTACCACTATGGACTTTGTCAGAAGTATTTGTCTCTTAACTCTCTAATAATTTCTAAAGAGCAACAAAGCTGTGTTGGAGAACTCTGTTCTAGTTCCAGGCTGGAGATGATTTACTCCACTTGTCATCCTGGAGTGCTGCTGTGATGCAGTACCCAGGTTGCTGCTAAAACATCCATAAGCACCTGCATCATATAGGGTGGTATAAATACAATATGTAACTTCTGGAAGCATCTCTGCAATTATAGATTGAAATAAGCTCCAGTCTTCAACCCCAATTGTTACTACATTCATCTGTTGGCCCTGCAAGGGTTGAAAATCAGAATCTTGGTAACCCAGGGACTGTATAAGAAACAAACTTTGTGCTCAGGTCCTGTGCCCTTCAGCCTGCTGGCTACCATATGTCATGGGGGATTTTAGCTTTGCTAGAAGTTGTCCAGTGACATTGTGTTCGTGCATGTTGCAGCTGATGAACAGGCATTGGTTTTTGACTGAGCTAGCTAGCAATAAAACTCCACAGCTGATCATCTTTGTCCTGAGCCTGCAGAGACAGGAAGTAGTTGCATGTGACTTTCTTGAATGAAAAGAAAATAACAGCCTCAAGTTATAAATGAACTAAGTCCAAAACACCCACCAAACTCTGAAATAGGAAAATATCAATACTGGGCTCAGGTCAAAACAAAGAAAAAAAGATGGTAATTTATTTGGTGAGATCTTCCAAAGTGTGGGATAAGATTCTTGTTTGCTGCCTAGCAACAAGGCCAGCTTTAAGAGTAGGAAAGTATGTGCCTGCCTAATCTATCAAGAGTAACTCTCTACAGAAAAAAGAAATAATTATAATCCTTAGTAATAAATTATTAAGGGATATTAATTATTGTAGTAAGTTGCTTGCTGTTAATATTGGCAAATTCACAAATACCGAACCTTATGCAGAAAGAGTAGCA
Source organism: Platysteira castanea (assembly GCA_013397175.1). Taxonomy (NCBI): domain Eukaryota; kingdom Metazoa; phylum Chordata; class Aves; order Passeriformes; genus Platysteira; species Platysteira castanea. Next base: position 185,023 of record VYXC01001355.1, read on the forward strand.
AAAAGTTTAGCTAATTTTATGGTGAAGGCAAGAAAAGTTGCCTAGAAGCATTCAGTTCCCATACTGAGTAGGATTAATGTACTGCAATAAGACACATATGTGACTGTAGCCCTGAATGTGGAAGGTGTTCTTCTTGTAATTAGTTTACATCACAGGTTATGTGACTGAATGGAAATGCATCATCTAGTCCAGTATTACAGTACTTCTTCCACAAAGGTGCAGGGTTATAGTTGCACTAGAAAAACTTAGATGTCTCTGGATATTCAGGTTAGATGATCCAAAACTGCAATGTTGCTTGGTCTTACAGAGGCACTTATTGCTCATTATTCTGTATTTTGTTTTGTGTCATTAGAGGTAGAAGGGTTTTGCTTTAATGTATTAGTAATTCCCGGTGTACAGTTCCATATTGCAGTTCCTGGAATTTCTTCTCTCACAGCACAAGTGCTCCCATTTCTGAGTTTTCAAGCTGCAGCTACGTACATCAGACAGCCAAACACTTGTATTTGTATTACTGTCTGTGGTATCTTCTAAAATTTTCCCTGTGAGTCAATTCCACACAAGTTTTATAGCAGGCTCGTAATTTAGTTATCTGAGCACGGATGAGGGTGGCTAACTGTAGGTGCTCACATTTCACTGTGTCAGGGATGCTCAAGAACACGGTCTGTTTTAAGCATATGTGTTTGCTAGGCTGTGCTGACAGAAGAGAGATTCCATTTATTCCAATCCAAGTGCTTTGTTTTCCTTTTTAATCGTATAAATACAATAGTAGGGAAACCTGCAAACTGCACTTCTTATTTCCACACATTTTTTTCAGTGGTAAATGTAATGCTGCAGTATTGCTGCAAGTAGACAGAAGGCTTTTCCTGATAACAGATGGGGAGGATCTTGACCTATCCTTTGTCAAATATCACATGAGTCAGGCTACCTGATTGCCATCAGGCTGCGTGCCTGGGTGGGCGCCAGGGTGGTCAGGTAGGGTATAACAATAGCCATTCATCACGCCCAGCCTGTCTCTCCCCTCTGTCAGTAAGATAAAATGATCTAATATAATCAACTCTACAGGAGACACAAGGCTTGCTGGTGTTTTGTTCTTGGTGGAGAACCTTGTAAAAACAAGCACACACATCTACAAACAGGCCAGGAAAACTCCAGCAGCATTTCCAGTGTGGTAACTGATAGCAGTCATATTCATGGACTAAATTGCTTTGGGGCTCTTCTGGGTTTTTTTTTTGCTTTCTCCTGTAGTGGTGGTGTCAGAAAAAAAGAAGTAGGGATGTTTGTTTGTTTACTTATTGCTGTATTTCTGCTGCAACAGATAATGATGTGGCAATGACAATGGTGCCACATGGCTTCTGCCCTTGATGGTGACAGAAGGAAATAGAAAAAAAGGCAGGTAACAGTGAAATTATGTAAGATAGTAAGGACCTGGGCTAATCCTTGGAAAGATTACCATTTGGGTTACACAGGTTTTGAATACTTTTCTCTGTGATGTTTCTGGTAAATTTTTGATTAGGTGTTAGCTGTTATGTTGAGTTTGCACATGCTTGGCTTTGTTCCCTAAAATTTTGTGTCAAAGAACTGCGTTCAGCTCATGGGACTTGCAGCACTCATGTCCTGTCGGTCTGACAGGAACCTGCATTTATTATTTGAAATGAAGAAGATTAATGTAACCAAACCTCACCTTAGTAGCTGCAGTTTGATGCCCAGAAGCCCTGGATGGTTCTGCAGGTCTTACCCTACTATGAGAGCAGATTTTGTCATAGAGAGAGACTCTGAAAGAAAACCTGCCATGAAAGACTTATAATTCATGCAGACAGTCAAAGGAAAGAAATTATCTTCCATGTTTTCCATACTGTGAACAGTATGGAAACTGTCAGGTTTAGTGAGTTCAACAGCAGTGGTTGAAAGTATCTGCCACATGGGTGAATGCTCCTCGGTGGCTCCTGGATGGCAGTTTGGGATTTTCTACTTTGACTGGTGGAACACACAAATAATTTGTCTGAGGACTCATTATTAGATATTTCGAGAAATGAGAGTAGTTAAAAGGATCTCTTTGTCCCATATATGTGTTTGTAGGACATATATGAACTCTGGTCTGATTTCTTTTAAAATGCACTTTTTTTTTTTGAAATACCACATTTCTTCTTCATACTGATAAATAAAAGCAGGCTAAGCTTACAGATATCTTACAGAACAAAGTACGTTGTACCGTACCTTTTCATTAAAATGGAAAACATTCAAAAAACATTACATAGCATTATATATATAAAACACACGTATGGATATATATGTATGCGTTATACAATTTTATCTTTCATATACTGCCATATGAAAAGTGTATATGCTTGCTGTGTATGTGAGTGTGGTTTCTTCAGCTTCTGTGAAGCTTTGGCCATTTAGGCCATCTAAGAAGCGTATGTTTGCTGTGTCTAAATTTAATTTCCAAGACTTTGACTGCAATTCTTATCTCTTGATAATGTTTTAATAAATGCAAGTGTTTTAAGGCCAGGAGGTACCACTGCGATAATCTTATAGTTTTCCACATAACAGCTGCTAGATAATTTTATCTACATGAAGTCCATAATTTCTAATTTTGTTCAGCTCTAGGCTTGTTCCTGTTGAAATTAAAGAAAAAAAATTGCCCTTGATTTGAGAATATCATCTGGATGAGAGCTGATAGACCTGGGCCTTGCTGTCATCCTGCAGAGCAGTGAAATTACTGAGTGCATTTGCAAGCGCTTTATGCTTCCTCTGGTTCTGTTACTCAGTCTTGTTATGCTTTGCTACCAGATTCTACTTGGATTAACATCTAAAATTGTGTTCTATATTTTTGGTGGTTTGTTTGAGAAACCATCTAAGTACAAGGAAGTTGAATGTCAGGGGAGGGAGAAAGGATGGAGAAAAATGATTGGTAAAATATGCAGCAAATAAAACCCCCCCTATATTTAGAAAACAGTCATTTGGGAGCTTCCCTCCTTGCCAGTGAAATGCTTTATTACACTGACACGAAAGGATTTAAAATGCAATGAAATCAATAGGATATTTATTTCAAATAATTAATCAAAAGCAGAGTATTCAGGTGTTAAAACGGAAGTAAATTTGGCCTTGAAACAATGTGTCAGTTTTTTTATTTTGAAAATATTGCAGCAAAGCTTTGATGATATCTCTTTTTTTCTCCCTTTTTTGAATAAAAAAGTTTTCCAGAGTGGTTGCAAATTTGAAAGATTCTGATCAAAATTGGTTTTTTGCCTTCTGATGAAAAATTAACCTGGATTTATTTGAGTACCTGAATTTCTTCAAAAAACTTTTGATGATATGACATTACAGCCTACAATGAACATAACAATGTATATTGCAGGCACTACTATTTGAAGTGATCTATTTAAGGAGACCATAATTCAAAATAAAATGAAATGTAGGTCATGATTTTAATTCTGGGGTTATGTTTTTAGCTTTTTTAAAAAAAATTTTATGGCTTTCAGAATTTTAAGGCTTTAGTTCAGGTACGTTGCTCTTTGAACACGGGGCAGACTCAGTTTGTGTGTTTTTTGCGGCTACAAATGGATTTCTTCTCTGGGGTGTCAATAATATAAGTGTGCTTTAACCCATTTTCGTTGAGCTGAGCATGATTGACTTAGCACGAAGGCATTGATTTGCCTACATTTTTTCAGGTGCAAAAGGAAAAATCCCACCCTACTGCTTCTCAGCCAGTTTTCCTGCCTTCAGTCAGCAGGAAAGTCAGCAGTTTGCTACCTTCTGAGTCATTTGCTTTCACAGAGGTTTATTTTGTTAGGTTTGCAGCCCTTTGCAGCCCAGAAACACTGTCTTGGTGCAGATGGGGTTAGCAGAGGGATGGGCAAGGCTTGGGAAGCCGCACTGGGGGCACTGGAGCTGGCGTGGGAGCAGTAGTGGGGCCAAGGGGAGTCCCGCAGTCTGCCAGGAGAGAGCCTCTCTCTCAGTGCCTCACACAGAATGGATTGAAGCAGTGTGCTGCAGGAAATGCAGGCAGCCCCGTGTTTCCCAGCGAGGTGTTGTGCAGATGCTGATAAATAATACACTACGACTGACTTCGGTAATTGTATTAATGAAAGCTGTGGTACAGATGTTGAGCAATTGAGTTTGTTTTCAGCAAGTCATGTTGTAAGGGTTAGCTCAGTTCAACGGGAGCATATGGAAAGCTGTAACTTCCTTCCTTCTGCTGGAAAAAATTTATAGGAATTCCTATTGTACAAAATCCTCACTTAGGTTATGTTGATGTTTTCACATACTTGGTACTTCCCTCACTGTCAAATACCAGACACATGAAATACTGTCACCGATGCAAAAGCTGATTTAAGTATTGGAACATTATTTTCCGTAATAAATACTGTTTATTCAAAGATTTTAGATTTGCTGCTTCTAGATTTTAGTTCTTTTTCTGCAGTATTAAACCAGCATTCAAATGTTACATTGTAGAAGACGAAGCAATATTGACAAAAATTTTCTGTTGGATAATCTGTTTATACAGGGCTTGTTATCCTAAGTGGCTTTAATGGCACGCTGCCGACCATGTGGAGATTCAGGGGAGATTGCTCCCACTGTGGGAAATATGATGTTTCTCGGTGTCTCCTCAGTAGGATGGTTCTGTCTGGCTGCAATGGGCAGACGGCACCATCAGTTTTTTTGCCAGTGAGAGCCTGTGAAGCTAAATTCAGTCCTCTAGGAAACAGGCATAACTTCTTCATTGAATGAGTCAGTTGGTTTTTGCCTGGTAACATCTGGTCTGAATCTGGCCTCCTGTGATATAGTGAAATTTGAGGCAGAAATAGGAAAGGCAGTGCAGAGAAAATGTCAGAGCTGACCCTCTAACCTGAAAAAGAATGATAAATAAATATAGATTTTATTAAATAATTTTTGAAATTGAGGTTTTTCATAAAATGTTTTCTCAAAGGTTTGGAAATATTTGGTCTAATTTTTAGCATTCTTCTGCCAATTTATATCACAGCCTCTTTGTTCTAGGCTTGATACTAGAAAAAAATTGCTTATGGGTTACTTAGGAGGGAGTCCAATTTTATAGTTTAAATCTTATTAAAAGTGTCAATACAGACAAGTGGTTCAGATTCAGAAGCTGATATATGCTTGAACTTCTGGGCATGTGCCAGATAAATTCTTCTTACTCCTGCAAGGTTAATATATTCAAATATCTATAACCAGGTTGGGTTCTGACGGGGAAGAGTGTCTACAAAAAGAAGATGTAAAGAGGCGGAAGAGTACCTGACTCACGAGATGTTTCATAGCCACTGCTGCATTGCTGTAGGATGCACTAAACCATGCAGGTGGTGTGGGCAGCCTGGCTGTGTGGCATTGTCCCAGCTCAGTGACAGTGCTGGGTCTCCCCAGCAGGAGGGTGCAGGGAAGATGGAGCCAGATGAAGGGCAACAGACATAATGGCAATGAGGGAAAATCCTATCAGAGATCAAGGAGAAAAAGTACCCAGGTAACAACCCAGTGTCCACAGAGGTGGTAGAGCCTCCATCTACAGAGACCCTCAGAACTCCACCAAATTCTCTTCATGGTGCTAGCATGATCCAACAGGAAACTTTTTGTACCTCATTGCTTGCATTTGGTGGGCATCACAAATAACTTCAAGCAAAACAGAGAAAGCCATACATTTATATATATAAAATGATCTATATTTACATAACGGGTATTTAAATTGGGACCTTATTTTCACTAAATCAGTGCTAAAGACAAGACAAAAGAACCCCAACTACTCAGGTTGATCAGGACAATTAGCCTTTTGTTTTGGGTAAGCCTTGTGTGTCTCTCACACTGTTCAGCAGCTGGTGTGCATGCCTGCTAATGCAAAAATACATTATACTCAGGATAAGATTTACTGCATTTGCTCATTTGGGGCAACTTTGGGTATGCCAAGCTTCTGGTTTGTTATAAATCATGTTTCATGAATGTACTGCTTGGAAAGAAAAGGAGAAAGAGGTAATGAGGACAACAGGATTTGTGTGTTTGGATGATTTTTAAAGTGATGCAGCCTGACTTTAATTCATGATGTTCATTCTCACAGTTTCGTAAGAAGAATGGATGGCAGTTTTGGTCTGGTTTAAAATGAGCTTCAGTTGATCAGGTCAATATAATGATATAAAACTGAAATAAAGAAATTGATAACATTCATCAAGAGAAGAAGGAATTGAGTTTACAGGGGATGCAATCTGCCCTCCAGCTCAAGCACTCCATCTTGAAGGGAATTTTTTTAATGTGATGTGATTGCTAAAATGAGTCACAGCAGCATCCATTAGCTTTGTTTTGGAACTCTAAAAGATGCGTGAAATTCAAATCCAGATGCAGACTGGTCAAGAATTATGATTCATTCTTCTCTTTAAGAAACTTAAAAAATATCACTCATAAACCTTAGATGTTGAATCAGGTTTTATCTTAGCAAGTCTCGTGTGTTTATGTTGATCCAACTTCAGCACAAATAAATGACTAAGCTGTGTATGTTTTGGGGTTGCACTGATTGTAAACCTCTAGATTTGTGTGTTTTAAAATGAAGCTCATTCAGTAAAAGCACAGTCTAGAAGTTGAGGGAACGCCATGTCACATCATGAACTATTTGTGTTTCCTGCTTAATGTGTGATGTCTGTGAAGGGGTTAATGCACACAGAGCTACAGCTTTCCTGGGCCGAAGGTGTCCCTGGGACAGAGATGGTTCAAAGGGGAGTGATGATTTGCCAATGTGAGCTTTTGGTGATGTAGTGCTTTTAACATAGTATCTTTTTGGAGGGTTTTGGCAGAGGATTCTCCTGCGGCATCTGACAGTGCAGGAGTTGTCTTCCTCCTGCTGCCAAGTGCTGTTTCACTTACACTTAGTCAAATTAATGTGTTCCATTTAATACAGTGAACTGGTTTTCTAATTTCTCTCTTGAAGTCTTTAACACTAGTACTGTAAACAATAGACAAACCCTAGAATTTGTTCCAAGGATTGATCTGGAAACCAAGATGGAGACAAATAAAGCTGAAGGCAACCTTAATGACCATCCAAGCTTTCTTCCTTTAGCAGTGGTAACTTTCTTCTTGTGGGACGTTGCATTTTCTTGCCTTTTCAGCACAGTACAGTGCTGTGAGCAGCCTCAGAGCAGTAGTGACCTTTGAGTGCAGTGTTTGCTTGTGCATGTATCGTGGAGGCCCTCACTAACACTGATGTGCCCTGCACATATTTGAGATGAAACATCAGTATTATCTTCTTTCACAGCGAAAACGCAACAGTTTCCAGTTACTGCTTGCAAATACCAAAACACAGCAGAGGCTGCAATTTACTTTAGAAATAATTTCCATTATCAATGAATCATCTCCTTTTTTTTATTAGATGAGAAAGGCAGGCATGCCAAGTCCCAGTGCTCTAGCATATTACAGAAAACTTGTAATAAGGATGTGTACTTTTCCACTGAAGTACTTGGTGCATCTCTTTGCAGAACAGCTGAGCAAATTATTGAAAATATTATAGCCAGTGAATTCCTACTTTCTCATGATATATTAAGTGATTACTGCAGGGCTTATGCTTGTTCTGTTCCTTGGCCCTCCAGCAACTGCATTGTTGTTAATTTGCTCTGTTAATTTGTTAATATAGCTCTGTTGTTAAAAATTTTTATATTTTAGTTGAACATAATTGAATGGTATTTCTAATGACAGATATAGGATTCCTCTTCCTTTTGGATAATATGATCTGAATAAATATGAGGATTAGGAAAATAAACACAATTGCTGTCTTTTACCATGTTGTGTAAACTGTTAAGAGTCCTTACTGTTCTCTCTAGGGACCAGGGTCATATACTTGTCTGTCAGATGCTCAGACTAGCCTTGATCTGTGAAATGATGCTGCCTTTTGCTTTCTGTTTCTGTAAATTGCCAGAATCTCTCAGTAAAATACGTGTCTAAAAATTTCCCATATGCATTTTGAGTCAAAACAAATCTCTGGAATATGTAAACAGATATTGCTTTTCTGAAAACTAATCATTCTTTGCCTGTATCTATTCCCCTGCATCTGGCTAGATATTCCCTCCTTTGTGTAGAACCAACATGTGTGTGGCCACATGTTCATCTGTGTTACAAAACCCATCTGGATAAACTAATTAAAAGAAGCTAAGAAAAAACGCCAAAACCCCAACTTACCTGCACTATGGGGATTGATCTGGCTAGCTAAGTGTAAGGCTGAAACTTGGGACTTCCTTTTCATGAGTTTTATCTCAGATGCTTTACCACAAGTTCGGGATCCTGTAGAGGATGCTGACTGACCTCATTGAGGATTTTTTTTCTTGAAGTTGAAACTGTGTATTTCAAAAAAGTTGAAATCACCACAGATGGATTAGGGCAGAACACATTTGTTCATCTAGATCAGTTTTTCTAGCTTGTACAACTAACCTCATTTGAAATGACTGAATGATTTAAAGTAAGGAAAAGCTGAGTTTCCATTAATATTCTCCTTTACTTTCTACCATAAAATCCCCCAAAAACCTCCTCCCCAAACTGTCCAAAGTCTAAGAAAGAATTAAGAAATCATTAAATAAACGATTCTTGTTGCAGAGCACAAGGCCACCTATTTCTTCCTTTGGAGGTCACCCAGCCAACGTTGTTCTCCTATGCTCCCATGCTTAGTCTCAAACCCTGGCCATCAGGTGAGCTCTGTCAGCTGAGCCTCTTGTGGCTCCACCAGGGTCATGAGCAGCTGTCTGAGCTCCTATTACAATGGTGAGAATTTAGAAAAAGTAGGAGTAGAAGAAAATAGATCTGATCGATTTCTCTTTTTGGCTAGTTCGTGCACCCTGCTTCATGTTTATCCACTCATGCCTCTCCATTGCTAGGGATAGGATCTCCTTTCCAGTTTTAAACTGGAGCAGTTGCATGTTCCAGCTGCTCCTGTGGAATTTCAAGAGACAATGATGTATTTCAGACCAGCAAGATTTCCATCCTGTCGTCCTTCTGCCCCCAGTTGTAAATTCCCAATCTGATTCCTGGTTAACAATCTGACTGGAACAAGGGAAGAGCTTTCTTCAGCAGCTGCATGTGTTTTAGTGCTAGTTCTTGTACATGTAGTTTCCTGCATATGAGCAGCTTATTTCTTATGAGCTTTATTTTCCTAGGTAATCAGTGTTGCACGATAATCATCTTAAGGAATTAAAAATATATTTTGAAAAACTAAGGTTTCATTAAGACATAGTGAATAAATTTACTTACAATAAGATTTATCAAGGATAGAGACCACAAAATTGAACAAGGATGGGAGGTGGTCATGACTAGATTCTCAACTTTAGCCTGGGAAAACTGCTTGTATCTCTCTGCAGAAATGCTAAACCTCATCTCTGAAGTGTTTTGAGATGCTTGAAAATTCCTCAGTGAGAATTAGGTATGATTATTTCAATAATTTTTAGGTTATATAAAACTTGTCAAGTCTAAGTAACACTGAACTTACCTCTAGAGGACCTGTGCAGTTTGCTATTTCCTCCTCTGTGTATCCATCTTATGGGAAAGGTCCTGTGCAAGAGCAGCGTGTTATTGTAGTAGTGTATCAGAAATATTTGAGGCTTCATTGCCAGTGAGCCCCAGGGGCCTGTGCACTGCTTATTGCTCAAGCAGTTACAGCAGAATAGCAGCCTGTTACCAACTGCCTGAAAACTCCTGAAACCTTCTGCCTTTGTTATGTTTACTCCAATTTTTTTGGTGGATTAGTATACTAGAAAACAGGATGTAGGGGGGAGAATTTGCAGGCTTTTAGCTGTATGTCTGAGATTCAGTAGTTCCATATTGGGGATGATATTGCATTACTTTAGCTGATAGGTTTGTGTGTAGACACACGCACATTCACTAAAACCTGGTTTATGTCCTTTCAGCTTGCACCTGATAAATTGCAGAAAGCAAAAGCCTCTTACAAATACTAAATAGGGATAAGTGAAAACAAGCCATGAATTTGTTCCATTAATGGGCTCCACATGTTCTCAGATCTGCCTTCATATTTTGTCTATTTTTTTCCCTAATCAGCGATTTGAGAGTTGTACAGCAAATTAGGAGAAGAGCTTTCAACAACCATAACTAAACATGAAACAGTTATGATAATGAAGTGCCTTTGGATCCCCTTAGATTCAGAAAGAATGGGAAAAAACTAATTTCCTGAAGACTTTTCCCATTCATTCTACATAATCTCCACTAAAGCTGCTTCCTATTCTCATAGGATGATTCCCCAGTCAGCACATCTGCAGAGGTGTGTGGTTACTCCGCTGTGTTACAGCCCAGAGCACCTTCAGCTGTGACTTCCACTTCATCTCACCCAATTTAACTCTCTCCAAGTACAGAAGGCTAATAATGAGCAGGTTGCCATAAGTTTTTAAAGAAGCAGCAGGAAACATCTTAATGCAACTGTCAGTCTGTGCACGTACTGCGGGCGCTTGCTCTCTCTGATAGCCCGGAGCTTAAAAGCGCTGTTCTCTGCCAAGGGAGAGGCGGCTATCTTCAATCTGGCATCTGAAAATGACAAAGTGATCTATCAAGCAGAATTAGGAGCACAGATCCTTCCTGTTCTGTTTAGCTTTGTAATTCAATCTGAGTCAAACCAGAGGCCTGGCCTGAGGAAAAGTGCTCCTTCAAATCTAATGAAGCAGTCCTCCGATTTACCACCATGCAAACATTAATATGTAAACTTCCTATGTATATAAAAGATAAAAAGGCATATTGTATCTGATAGAAGTTACTTTTCAAGGTATCCTAATTCTGAAACTCTCCTTCTGCTCGATTCTTCTTCACACTCTCTGTGGGCTTTCACAGCTACCTTTCTATTTTTCCATGCTACTCCAGAGTTCCTGGCTGAATTCCTACCCTGTGCCTAGGCATATTCCTGAAAATAGACTTAGAAGTGTCACATAGAGCTTGTGAAAAACTTCTCTGGGCTGCCAGTGACTTGGAAGATCTGAAAACTCTGCTTATGACTTCATTGATTTTTGTCATGACCGTTCTGTTTATGCACTTTTTTCTGAGGAATGAACTTTGTACTTTCTGTACTAGATGAATGTGGTCCATAATAAGACTATCCAGACATTCTGGTTGGGTTTTTTGTTTGTTTGGGTTTTTTGTTTGTTAGTTTTGTAAAATTTTTGTGTGTGTTGCCAGCTTGATAAAATACATGGAAGTTACAGTGACAGCATGTTTGTATCTAAGATATGATTGGTAAAGATGCAATAGAATGTGTGCATGAAGGAGGAACTCAAAATTCCTCAGCTTGGCATAACTTTTTTACCATCTCCTATTTCTCTTCCTAGAATGCTGTTTCATATGTGCCGTGTAGTGCTGGTGCAATTGTGAATGTATTTATGATACGTATTTACTTAGGAGACTAGAGGTACCATTTTTGAAATACAGCATTTAATATTTTCCCCTAAAATGGCTCATGCAAAAACTCATTGACCATGGATGCTTTCATCTGACTTCAATGGATTCATTTTTCATTTTGCTTTACTTCTCTTCCTCTTCCACTTCTCAGTGTCGTTCCTGGTGTTTTGATTTTAAGTTTTCTGGTAGAACCCGTCTCTCATCTCATATCTGTCTAGCACATCACAGAAGGACAGTAACTTCAGAGGGCTTTCTGCGTGAAATAGTTAAAAACACAGAAATATTTCTGAAGAATAGTAAAATGAGTATGTTCCTTTCGTTGCTGTTCAGGATCTGATAAGAAATCAGCTTAGGAATAGAAACCTAAACGTGTGACTTCCTCCTGTGGACCCACTTAGAAGGTTAAACATATTATCAGGGCTCTTGTGTTTGTTTACTGCACAAGAAAGTTTTAAAGATGAAGACATAAATAGTCATTACAGATGCTAAAACATTCTTAAGTGTTCCACAGCAATGCAGTGGAAATAATGACAAATAATAAAATAGAAATGCTTTAAAAACAACACGACTGATGAAAGAAGTTGTGAGTACTTTCTAAAAAGGGAATGGTTTGGCTGAAATCTTAGGCTGGTAGAATCTTCTTACAGGTGTGCATTCTTAAGAGAAACACCATTTAATTGTTCATTTTCCACTGGAGTTCAATACTGGTGCCCAGCCTTAAACCGAACTAACTCAACAAATCTCTCTTTGGGCCATTTGAGTTCAATAACCTAACTTGCCTGTGGAGATTTTTTTACAACAGCTAAGCTCAGGCTGGATTGCCTGAGGCATGTGTTCCATTCCGTACTGCTGCTTTCCCAAATCCTTGGGAAATTTTGAAAACTGAGTTTCCACTTGGAATGAAACTGGGTGTAGGAAAACAGCACAACCAATAAAGTGTAGCATAGTAGTGCACACATTTAGTGCAAACTTCATGTTTCTTTAGCCTCACTTCTGGCAGTCTTCAGCAATTTCCTTTTCTCATCTGGCATAAGAGCTATTAAAAACTGATACGCAAATGAGGTAATGCCAGTTAATTTAATTTCTTTAGCAGAGAACATTGATAGCAATGGAATATTCCTTTTCATCTGTGATGGGGAAGGTTCTGGGATTCTCTCTTTTATCCCCATGTCATTCTGCCAAGTAATTTTCCAGTAATTCAGGAGCTGGCAGCCATGAAGGGCTGTAGCAGGAGCAGCGTGATGCTCTGACAGCTGGATGACTCCGGCATAGGCAGTGGGCCAGTAAAGGCATTGCAAAAGTGTCCTGATTACTCTTCTGAATGGGGACAGCAGGCTGGTCTTTCCTCTGTAGACTCCTGTCAACTCGATGTGATATAAAGTTGACATGCCTTTGAATCCCTGGTTTTATTCCATGCTGTTTATGCCTGTAAAGGCATGTACTGACTAAGCTATCCAGAAGTTTGGTGTGTTTGGGGCTGTCGTGGTTCTCTGTATAATTCTTCTGGTCAGGTCTATTTGCCTGACTCTCAGAAACAGAGCAAGAGAAAACTGTTTAACCATATTTCTTTGCTGGAGTTTTCCTTGGAGATAGCTTTTGCAACTGGAAGTCAATGCTAGAGAGCTGTGGTGTTTGACTCTCAGCATTTCCTGTGGGGAGTGCACATGTACAGATCACTTCTTTCTTCCAGATGTCAAAGGAAGCAGAGCTGTGATTGCACTGGAACTTTGATTCTCATTATCAAAACACTGTGTAAGGAATCATAACTCCTTCCCTTTTGCTTCCCCAGGTGGATTGGATCTTTTAGTTGTTTTGTACTCTACAGTGTTTATGCTAGGAATTATTTCTTATGTTCCTACATGTACCTGACATGCAAACCTGGCTGAATGACACCTGCTTGTCATCAGTAGATTCTAAGCGTGTGCATATTTTATGTATCAAGTCTGGAACATTTTTAGTGTAGCCCTCTTCAGTGTGGGATCAGAAAAATGTCTCAGGTTGCTGTTGGTACTTTGATTCCTTATTGTAGTTGAACAATTGTATAATTGTTGCAGGCTGGAAGAATGTGTTAGTTGACCCAAAGCCCAGAAGTGCTCAGGGCACAAGCAGCAGATAACAGAGAGGCTTTTCTCTGTCAGGAGATAAATTGACATCACCACTGAAAACAGTGGGGCACAGCATTGGTAGTGCCACTCTGCTCTCAGTCTCAGGCAATGTGCTCAAGTCCAGTACTACATTAACTTGTTTCTTTTGGACACCAAAGAACAGTCATTCCAGGAGGGAAAACCAAGCCTTTTCCCCTTCTCCACAGCCTTGGGCTAGAACATGTACGTGTATTAGGAAGAAATGATTCATATAAAAATAGCAACTGTTCACTGGTAATGGGGTCTTCAGTGGTTTGGTTTATTTGGTGTTTTTTTTCCCTGTTCATATGAAAAATGTGTTCTTTTGTTTGTTGGTGTGGTTTTTTTATCCCTTCATGTGCTCATAAATTTGCCGTATTTGGGAGATTTTCTTACATGGAAACAAAAATATGGTCTGTTCTGCTGAAGTTCAAGTTCTTTCAGAATAAGAGATAACGAAAAATTTCAGTAAGGTTCCCAGATTCCTGTAAACCATGAACAAAACCACTGTATTTCTTAATAATCTTGCTCCTGAAAGGGTTGAACTTTCAACAAGGATAGTTGAAGACAAGCATCAGTATGCAAAATTCATCCCAGGTGGCAAAGGTATAAAAAGACTGAAACCAGGGGTCATAGAATAGGAAGTATTGAGCAACCTTAATAATAGGTGGTGCTATCAGACTTGCCTATAAATAATCCACGTTGTCAGGAAACTAATGGATATTCTGTATTCAACATTCCTATGAGTCAAGAGTAAGTGGTTCACCAGATTTTCATTATTGATGTGTCTGCAGCTTTGTTTAAATGTTATGCCTGCATTTGGGACCGGGGAAAGTTATAAAAATCCTTTCACCACTGGTGCTCCGTGACAGCCACCTTGCCTTGCACAAACAGCTGAAATCTTCTAAGTATGTTTTCAGAAGAGTTGTTGCCACAGCTCAGGAACTGGAGGCAATCAATATGTTTTAGAACTTTTTGGGAATGAAGGCTCTCCACAAAGGATTGAGAGAATTGGTGTTTATTTCAAAAATAATTTTAAAAAGTAGGTGTGGATTTTGCATTTTTTTTTTCTGATGCAGGGAGAGTTTCTACCACTTGCTGGCAGAGGGGGCTATCTGTCCATGGTTGACAGAACATCCTCCAGTCAGGAAACACAGAAGGGGAACCAAAGTCTCAAGAGTAGTGTGGTACACGGGACAAGGAAGCAAGAAAAACATGGGTTAAAAGTGATTCATGGGTTTCAGTGATTTTGAGTGTCATAATGGACACTCTTCCTTAAAACCTGATGGGAGGGAGGGCAATGTTTGACCTCGTAGATCATGAAAGATATTCACTAATATTTTTTCCCAAACAAAATATCTGTTAAATGCAGATACAGAGGACAGCCAACAAACTAACAGGAAGTGTCAAAGAGTAATATTTCAGCCATTGTAAAAAGGTAAACAGGAGCCATACAGGAGAAATTCAGATATTAATTCAGTTTTAAGGCAGTTACCTTGGTAGCCTTGTTTGCTTTTTCAAGCCTATTCTTGAATTATGCTGATAAGGCCAATTTAAAAGAAAAAACTAGATTCTTAAGTTTCTGCTTTAAGATTCCAAGAAGAATGAAAGCTATATCAATGAACCTAGACTAGAGTAGTCAGTAAACAGGCAGAAATCTTGTTAGAGGAATGCTGTGGAAAGTGAAAATGTGAATTTGATGTGTACTTCTCTGTTACTTTGGAAACACAGAGGGAGAAAAAAGAGATTTTTAAACAGCAAAAATAAATGTCTGCTTAAACGCCTTAATAATGAAGGAAGAGAGGTGAAACTTGCCATAAACAACTGTAATTCAGCAGAAAACCTTCTGTGGCTAGTGAGTATTCTCATTTGAATAGAGTACTCTGTTTGGCCTTATCTATCCACTCTTTCACTCTCAAATATAAAGTATTTCACTCTGAATCTAAGAATGAAAGAAATACCAACACCTTCTATTAGGAAGTAAAATAGCTGGAGAGAATGTAAATGACCTTCTGGAGACTTGGGTAGGATTTGACCATGCATCCTGGCTCTGCTGCAGCACCAGAGTGCTCAGCATGAGCTGGTTGAACTGGTTGCCCACATGTTTTCCTTTCAGGTGTTTCTTTCCCTGCTGCTGCTGTGTGAGCTACCTGGGCTCAAGTGTGCTTAGGTGTGCGTGCAGGACACTGCAGCCACAGCAGGGGTGCTGCAATCAGGCTGTTCTTGGCTGCCAACCAGAGCGCTGCAGTTTGGAAATAAGCACTATTGAATGTATGTAGGGTACACATTTCAGGAGTAAGACACGAGATCTGTACATTTGAATACACAGTCTGTATTTCTTCTGTGTGGGGTGTAAAATCCCCCTTTCCTGCCCCACATGTCTACGTTAACTAAAGGCCACAGGGAAACCCACATAATTAAAAGGCACTGAGGTCATGAGCTGGTTATGAGGCAATTTAGGTTTCTTGTGCAGGCCTGCTGGGTCGATAGAGATACAAGTCTGCTCTCGATAGGAACAATGATCTTCTTTAGTAAAACATGAAGGAGAAAAACATAATTTAGGAAATTCTAGTGCCTCACAGAGGCTTAATTGCATTTTCAGAGATGCATATAGCATTCTGTTTTGCTTCAGGAAGCACAGGGCTGATCCTGTCACCACTGAAGTATTAAATCTGAGATGTATCACAGTTAAAGTAGCATCTCAGTTGAAAATAACATCTGAGTAAACATTTACTCAACTGAGAAACTGAGTGTGGAAAATACTGCTTGAAAAGCTGCTCATTGCTATGAAACAGGACTAGGGGAAAAAAAAGACAATTTCCTGAAATTCCATTTGGCTTCACACCTCTGTGTTTCTCAGAAATCCCAGAAGGAGTGTGTGCTTGGTGAATGTCAGCTGACTTTAGAGTGTGAGCATGTGTGGGATGGCAGATTTTACTCACTTACCTGAGCTGGGAGATGTGCTTCTGTTACATCAGTACATGTTCTTCATCAGTCTCTAGGACCTCCAAAAAGTACATGGGCAACTTAAGCTGTATAACTGCTTTTGGTGCTCACTGTTCAATATTTTTATCATTTTTCTGCCCCAGCCTTGCTCTAGAGATGTTAAAATACGCGACAATGCCCTTTGAGATTAATAATTATGTCAATTTTTAACATTTAGCAAACACACTGATACTTCCACTGGAGCTCAGTGTTTTAACATCCATAAACAAGTCAGATGCCCAGAGAAGGACTTGTGACTTGCAAAAGAGCCATAACTAATTTACACATAACTTAATTTGCACATTTAACTGCTTATTTTATATTCTCCTAAGATATTTTAAGAGTATTGGGCAACAACATCAGAATCAGTGGAAATTTTTTTCCATTTTTTGAAGCAGAAAGACAATTCAGATTTTAGATTGTGCATCTCTTATGAGAAAAAGGAGTCCTTAATTTGGTCCTTTCTAAATGAAAACAAATAGCTGAAGGAAAGGAAGTGCAGACTATCTGGATGGTGAAATTGCATCCCAGGGTTAATGTTTTTAGTTATCAAGGAACCAAACAAGATCAGGTCTTCAATATTTTAAAATGATATCCTTTCTGTTTCGATTTCTTCTATTCAAGATTTATAGTCTTCATTTGAAATATATTACTTTTCCTCCATCAACAGTGAGTGAAAGACTAATACAAAGCCAACAAACTCTGACTGGTTGAACTGTTTCTTACAGGCTGAATCTGAAGCTTAATCTAGCCAGTGAATTTCAGCCTAGTGGTATGTCATGTGATGCATATGATGTGGTTAATTTTCTTGCAGCTTTTTCTGCTCAAGATGTGTTTATCAATCTATAGCTCAACTGCTTGTATTAATGTTACCTTGAGAGTAAAATGGCACCTACCTGTGACAAATTGTGAACCATAGATCATGATCCATGATTTTATTTAGTGCAGCCTGGCAAAGGAAAAACAGCATGCACTTTGAGTAGTTGATACTACTTTAAATAGCGTTACATGGAGTAGTGATATCCCAACTCTCCTGAATTCTAATACACTTCTCCCTACATCTTTGGGTGAGGTTAGAGTCCATCGATTTGCTTCTCATTTAACTAAAGTCTGAATTCTTCTGCAGGTGCAGGATTTGTTTTGATGTACTCCCTTGATCTTGACCCGCATCTGAATAATTGAGGATTGTGTAGAATCTTTTATAAATGAGCTAATCATTATACATTAAAACCTATTAGAGTCAATTTGTTTGATTCCCAGTAGAGCTAGTGAAGTCCTTATCTGTGTCAAAATCTTCACAACAAAAGGACTGGCTGCAGCAGAGAAGATTATCTTCCCTCCCCTTTCCCCCCTTCTGATGGTACTTTTAAAGAATCTCCTATGCAAAGGTGGCCCTGTGGAATTAATTGTGAGAGCAGGTGTCAGACTCGTCAATAACTAGCTAAATGTCAACAGTTTGGGTGTGGGGTTTTTTTTAATCCTTTAAATGAAGCATGATAAATATTGATTCAAGGGTGTTAATGGCAAAATGACTGCAAAAGCATCTTTACCAGTGTTTACAACTCTGTGAGCAGTAGTCCAGCAAAATTAGGGTTTGCAAAATCTACTGCAGCACTGGAATACTCAGTGCCTATCCATAATCCTGTCTTCAGAAGGCATTGGACCTACCATGCACCTGCAGATCAGGCTTACAAAGCCATACTGTCTTTTCTGAACTCCATGTGCAGGACACTGTTTGTTCATAGCTCAGCCAATGGTCTGACTTGTTTGGTGCTGTTTAACACGGGGATTGGAAATGATGTTGCAAGATAGAGTGCAAAAATTATGTCTATTTTTAAAATGGCATTTGTTTAATTGTTTTAAAAAAGAAACAACAGTGGGGATTAGCATACCTATAATCTTGAACTAACCAGTTGGAAAGTGAAGGTTTATGATGTGATAATTTTGTCTGAAAATGGAGGAATAAAAATCACATGTTGTGGAAAGGGATTTTTACACAATAAAAAGTACATAAATTGGTAGTTTCATTCTATTTGGTTGGGTTTTTTTGAGGTGGGATGTGGTTTGTAGTTTTTTTTAAGTGTTATTAAAGAATGGTTTATTAACGTATCTTGTTATAAATGCAGAATTAGGAATTGGTAACTGATTTTAATGGGAGAAGGTGTTTTCTTTTGCAATATCTGGAACACACATAAATAATATACATAGTTGGTTGGATGAAGATTTGAGTGCTAATATTTCTGCCAATAACTTCAACCCACATATGAAGGAACTAAATTTCTTGAGTGAGATTGGGGTCATTAAGCCTCTGTGCTAATTTATTTCTTGTCCATTGCCAGGCAGGCATTGCCAAGTACAGTGAGTCAGATTGCATGGCAAGAACATGATATGTTTTATCAGGATCTGCCTGCCAAAGCTAGTCCACATAATATTTTGAACTGCTTTCAAACTACAATTCCTAAGAGAGGGGAGAGAGTCTGGTGCTCTAATCTTCCTCACTGGTGACTTTTTCTGTTACATATTTATTAAAAATACTCTTAAAATAAAACTAGAACTTCCCATTAATACAGAAATACAGCATTAGTTGTATTATAACTCTTTGATAGTATTTAGCCGTAGGCAAAGTTGGAATTGTACAACCTCACTTTCACCAAATGAATGAATGCTATTGGGATGATGTACAGCTGATTGCTATTTGTTTTAAGTTGTGAAAGTTTATATATTCCACTTACTGAAGTGGACAGTGAAGTAAATAAAGGGTCACCTGAACTTAAAGACATATGCAAATTGCAGCATGGCTAATTCCTGGAAAATTATTTTTCCTTTATCAAGATAGGAACAAAACTAGAGCACACACTCACTTCGGTGCTCTTGTTTTCCTGCATTTATTAAGCGAAACCATGTCCCTTTTACAACGGCTTAAGAGGGAACAGAAGAATGAATTTTGGTGACAAGGACTCTTCACGATTCACTACATGATTCCTGTTTATTAGCACAGTGCTGCTGTAAAATGTCCACAAAGAGAGCGCCCAGTAAATGCTTGGCAGTGGTGGGGGAGCAGTGTTTGTCCCAGCTTTGCTGCAGACCTGCCTACAATCCCTCCCTTTGCAGGTGAGGAGAGGGCTCTGTGCTCCACATGCACTGCGCCAGAGCTGGGCTCCCTGCGCACAGCCTGCCGCACATCACACAGCTCAGAGTGGCTGCTCTGATTCGTGCTGGGCTTATCGAGGTCAACCTGACTGAGAATCAGAGAATTTGTCCTGACATTACACCTTTCCTCTGTTCTCAGCCAGGAGCAGAGCAAAGAAAAATTGCATCTACATTAACTGTAGAAGAATTTTCTGAAGCTCTCCTAGAGGGCACTAAATCAGTTGTGTTATCGATTTTGTAGAAAAGACAGCTGCAGAGCAGATGTAAGGACTGCAATAATCAAAATCATTAGCTTCAAGCTTGAGATAATTTAAACTACTTTGCTGTATACTCAAATAGATGAGCAAACCTAGTGAATTATCTAATGAGTGCACAACTTAAATATCTGGTTTATGTTTCTCTTAAAAGACCTGAACAGGAAGATGAGCATGTGAATATAGTGTGCAATTGGTTGAGTTAGCTGGGTAAAATTTTGGCCCCATCATTCTGTCCAATCCAACTGGAGATGCTGAGAGAAGAAAGGGCTCAGAATAACCAAAACCCAATGTCTCAGCTCTGTCATGCAATTGGTTATAAAAACTAGGGGCAAGCAGTATTTGCAAAGTAGGTTTTTAATTCCTTTTCTGAACTCTGTACTGTATCAAAATGGGTTTGTTTACTTTTTAAATATGAACTATATTTTCAATAGCTACTTACATTTTGGATAATTCAAGATTAAAACCCTCTCATAATATTATTTATTGGAAGCCCTGCTTCCTTGTGTATCTTAGCATCTAGGCTTAGGGAAATAAATGAGCCAGTTCAATGCACTGGGTTTTCCCAAATGTCTGTCAAAGAACTGTCTTTACTTTCAGAAGATGGTGGCTAATTATGACTACAACACAGATAATAATGAGGAAATTACTTCACTTTCTATTCACTTTCAAAATGGAGACCTTTTCTCAAAGTAGTGCTTTCTATCTGTTCTGAGATTTCACCAAGCTGCTGGATCAGGGGAACAGAAGTAAGAAGTTTGATGGCTTTGCAGCTTGATGTTCTCATTGTAACGTGAAATGTAGAGAGAGCGTATTGCTTTGGACTGAGTACATCAACTGAATATACTGTATGCTTGGCTTGTGGGCTACAGCAGAATAAGAGTTTCTGGCTAGTGTTCTCCTGTGGGATATATGGGTTTAGGGAGCAAAAGGGCAGGGCAGGACAACTTTCTGTGCTGTAGATTTTTGCATTAAACTGCTGTGTACTGATCACTCTCTGTACTTTGGTAGAACTTATGGAGGCAAAATACGTTTTTGAAATCCCTTTGTTCCAAGTTAAGACTTGTGTGGGGATTTTTTTTAACGTGTGGAAAATATTTGGGAACTTTTGGATACTGATAGTATGGTGCAAAATATTTTGTTGGTTTTTGTGGCTTAGAGGATGGCTCTGTACCAGATGACAGGTAAGAATGTCTGTGCTTGTTTAAAAATTTGAAAAGTTTTCAAATACCTGTCTTGAAAATAGCAATCAGTTAAACAAAGATGCTATGTAGATAATAGCTTTTTGATGAATCCTTTTAGAGAGCAAACTGTATGGGGAGGATCAGCAAACTGGATGAATCTGTTAGAATTTTCCTCTGAAACTCATCTTATGTGGAGGAAGCATCCCAGATGTCTGGATAGCCATGGCCTATACTGCATAGTATATCAAGGCTGAAATGCTGGTGTGCTTAGAGAGATGTCTTCTAGGCACCCACAGCATTTCAGGTTTCTGTGACCTTATTACCATTTCTCTCTTCATGAAAGCTGGTGATGAAAGTGCACTCAATAGACCTCTTACCATTATCCAGCCTGTTTCCTGTGATCTTCTTAAAAGAGTTAGGGAGAATTCCTAGCTGGGAAATGAATCTTAGGGTTAATGCAGTCTATCTTATCTCAGATCCCACTGGGAGAATAGGCTTTCTGTAATTCAGCTGCAGGTTATCCCTTCTTTGTGCAGACAAGATGGATGGGGAGATAGAGCTGCTTGTTTAAAAAAAATAATGACCAGAGTAGGTTTTTGGAAGACAAGAAAATATTTGGTTCCAATTGGACACATGAGCAGAAAGGTTTGAGTGTAATAAATGGGACATTTTTAGAAATGATCATGTTTTATTTAAAGTAATAGATTTAGAGAAATAAGGAATCTACATTATTGAAAGTGATAAAACCATGTTGTCATGGTCTGAGTGTAAAACCAGGTTCTGCCTCATCCCCCAGCCATTACATCTGTTAGCCATCTCCTGATTAAATAAAAGCTCTTTTAGATTTAGTAACTTTGCTCTGGATATTGTGGCATCACTGTGCATGTAATGGTTTTAATAAATTTCATTTATAGAACTAAACAGAAAAGCAGTCGCTGGTGGAGAGGGCTCTGGCTGCAATATGTTAACTCTTTGGAAACCCATTGTCAGCCAACACATCTGGAACCTCACCTAGACCATTACGGACAACTACAAATGATTAATGTGAGATTAGGTGGTGTTTTAGGGTTTTGGTGTGTTTTGGGAGTTCTCTGGGTTTTTTTTTCCTGTTGTGTTTCTTTTTATTTGTTTAATTAGATATATAAAATTACTGTATAGCACCTACAGTTGATAATACATGATTATATTTGTGTTCACTTTACATTGTGGCAATTTTTAGTAAAGATAGAATTTCTTATAGAATATAAGTTTACAGCAAAATATTAGCCCAAGTCTTTTTAAATGCCTGCTGTTTTTTAACACCAGCCAGCAAAATAACACCACCCATCTGCTCACTCACTCCATCTTGGTGGGGTGGGGGAGAGAATCAGAAGGGTAAAAAAGTGAGCAAACTCCTGGGTCGAGATAAGAACAATTTAATAGTTGTGCACCTGCTCACTGGCAGAGCATGGGAAATGACAAAGTCCTTGACTTGGGGTCAGCACTGCTCAGCAACAGCCAAACATCAGTGTGTTATCAACATTGCTCTCAAACGTGAAGCTAACCACAGCACTGTATCCAGCTACTAGGAAGAAAATTAACTCTATCCCAGCCAAACCCAGCACTTTAAATTTCCAAAAATCCCAGAGGATACATCAGAAGTGTAAAATCTTTGGAAGATAAGAGCAATCTGAAAGAACCATGTAATAGCAAGCCTATTCGCTAGACTTTGGACCTGCCCTGGAGCTGACTGTAAGCCTATCACATCTGTGATAAAAAACCATATCTGTGTTTTAATTTATTTTCAGGTATGAAACAAGGCTCTAGATCAAATAAACACATTTTTGGTAGTAAAAGTTAATTTTTATGTGATCCCAGTGAATGGTTGCTAAGTCTACTTTGTGTAAATCTACAGAGGATATGCTAACTTTCAGCTGCTTGGCTCTAAACACCGACTGAAACAAGACAGATGTGTAAGTCTGGAGGTAGCCAGTTCAAATTCTTCGTGGTGGCCAAAGGTTTAATGTCATGTGTGTATGTATTATTACACCTTATTATTCATTGTGTGTGCTGCAGATAGCAGGGAGAATATTCACTAGAGCAGAACCATCATTTTAAGAGTAGTTTCATTATTTTGTGACAGCAGGAAATTGCAAGATAGCAGTAACTTTTATTTGTAGGTGTCATTCTCCGTTGTATAGCATTAGCACTGGGAGCAGCCCTGGGCCCAGGCCCATTCTGTGCATGTTAAAACCTACTTATCTGATTGTTCCTTTAAGAACTTTGGAAAGGGAAAACCCAGAAATTATTTAGAAATTATTTTTAAGGAATATGAAGAGAAAACAAGTGAAGTGTGTGTAAGAGACTGTGTTCTTTTTTCCTCTCAGATTCCTGAAACAGAACCTGCACAAAAAAAAGATCTTCACTCTTACATGCATATTTCTTCTACATCTTCCTTTGTGTGTTGCCTTTTCAGGGACAAGGTAATACCTTTTTTTTTTTCAGATGAGTAAAACCTACCTCACAGATTTGAAAAGGGAATTTTACCTTTGAGTAGTTTATGTTGATGGATAATATTGATTGCTTTTGCTATCACTTCTTATAAACAAGGTATTATGCCTTGCTTCCACTGATGACACCAGGCAGTTGTGTGGCTTGCTTGAATCAAGTTATTGGCGTGTACTTGGGAGATGGTGGGCTTGGAACGACTCTGCAACAGGAGCCATCTTCTTGGAGACTTCTCCAGTGTGAACTGTGCTGATTGAATGATAATCTCAGGGACTGAATAATTTTTTTCCCAAATAAAATTTGTTTCAGCGTATTTGGGGGAAGAGAGCACTGTGTTCATCAAAAAGTTACTTCTCTGTTGATATTGCTCTTTGTACATGACTTTTGATGAAAGAGATAAAAGTGTCTGTGAAAAATGAACAAGCCAAGTAAGTGCCTTTCCACTGACACATGTGAGCTTCAGGTCAAAGCTAAGCAGAAAAGCATGATTCAGTTTTAGGGATTGGGCTTGGGGAGGAAAAGTAACAGAATTAGAAGTAAGATATACTTTAACCTTTCTGAGGCCAATTTTATAGCCCTTGCTATCTTCTCAGGCCTCTCAGATCATTAAAATACTTTACTTGATAGTCTAATTCACTTTGTGACTTTGGAAGTAATACTGTTATCTTTTAAAGAATAGGAAGTTAAAGTGTGTTTTAATGCCTTAAACACTAGAAAATAGCGTTTGTTCTACTCTGATAAAAGTTGGAGTTGGGGATCATTACCACTTTTCATTTGGTTGCCTCAAAATTCTTTGTTTTTGGGAAATTCAATATGTACAACTAAAGACCTCTAAAGTAAATTTTTTCTCAGTTTTTGAAAAAGGATATATCTTGGAACCATTATATCTATAATTTCCATGGCAGAGGAAAAAAAAATGAGAAAGCAATGATTGATCAAGAAGAGGAAAAAAATCACCTCTTTCCCATACTATGTGTTACACTGATCAAAGGCTCATTTATCCTTCAATGGTTTATGCCTGCTTTTAAGACAAAGGTAATTTTGCTGCTGCTTCTGTGGCAAAACAGGTCTTTTAATGGCAATCTGATTTGAAAGCTCACCAGCCTGTAAGACTTGACATGAAAATGAGATTAACTAAAATAGTCTATTAGATACCTTGGCAAATATATGCTGTTTTTGTGATTTCCGTTGCTCTTCATCTTGCTCTTCCACTTAGTTCTAAATCAGGCATTCAAGACAGTTTCTGTTTCAGTTCTTTCCTGTAGGCAATGTACTACAAATACATAATGAGTGCTGTACTACTGTATGGCTCTTGTAGCCTAAGCAATAGTTGGTTTTGCTCTCTTCCTCTTAGTGGCAAGCAATTGGAAGCAGCAGTAAATAACTGGTGACTGCTCTGGCTTTCAGGAACCCAGCAAGAACATCTGAGAGACATTATTCCAGCTATGAGGGACAATCAGTAGAGTTATTTGAAGGAAGGTTTCTTTGAACAGTGGATCTCCTTGCACTTCAGCAGGTGCCAAGCTACTGTTCTAATGTCTGGAAATTACTCCGGTGACTGCAAACGGCTGTGACAGTCCAGAGACAAAATAGGAGTCTGGAGGTAGTACACAGTTCTATATTTTTTTCTCTGCATAAGAGACAAATAAAAAGAGCCTAATCTCTGAATTTGTACTTGGTCGCTATCTGCAAGGCATGCATGGCTTTATAAAATGCAGTGATGAGATCTTTGATTAAAAATTTTGTAGCTGCATGACTAAGCCAAAGATGCTTTAAGAAAGTGATGGATGGAGCCATGGGGGAAAGGAATGGCAAAGGAACAAAGTGCATGTGCAGAGATCCTGTAGTGAATTGCGGCACTTTGGATGCCTAGATCTGAATTGACTTAAATTCAGTCTGAAAGTGGAGAGACAGTCGTTGACCTTTTCAGCTGTTTCAAACGGAGCTGCACTGTGACAGGGGTGTCCAGAAAAGATTAGCTGTGGCAAAGAGACATGCTTTGCCTATGGGCAGGGTCAATAGGCCAGCAAAGTCAGCCCAAAGCTTGTCAAGATGGATTACGTATCAAAAACGGCTCTTGGGTGCAATTTATTGCATGTTTAAAACAGTATTTTATGGTGTGAGTTTCCTGTGTTTGTAATGCAAAGAGTAACAAGGCTGATTGTGAAGCACTTTGTTCCATGATATTGCTGTACTGACAAGGGTAATGGAAGCTTTGGTTTGAGGATGCCAGTTTTTTTATGAGAGGAAACATCAGTTAAAATCTCATGTGTTTTAATGTTCCTTTCTCTGGATCAGCACTAACTCAAGAAAGTAGTCATTAGTACTTCAGGTTTTGGGGAATTTTTTTTGTGATTCCACCTTTTTTTTGTTCTGGTATCTTCCCCTATCTGTGCTGTGTAGGTACTATCTTGCTCTGTAAATTTTTAACTCATTCAGGAATGGGTAGAGTTGCAAGGTTCAACTTAACAGAATTCAGTGATTTTCTCTTTATTTTGATATTCTGAATAGATTTGAATATTACTAAATGGAACATTATAAACTAATGCAGTAAAACTAAATTAGCAGAGATTAAAATTTGGTCCTGAAAGTTTGAATCAATGCATAAATCAGCCATAGTAAATTTTTTTTTTGTATCATACATTAGAGGTCTCCTATAAAATTATCACCACATTGCAAAACTTTCACAGATTTGAAAAACGTTTTAATACCGAGCTGCAGGTGAATAAAAATCTCACTACCAACAAAGAGACAAACACAGCCATGTGTATTTGGTGAGTTGTAGCAGTTCTAGAGTTCTAGAGGTAGGTCCCTGCTGCCTTCCATTGACACCTTTCCTACTAAAGGCTCCATCATATTGAGAAGGTACTGTACATCCTGTACAGTTCCCCTGTGCTTCTCTTCCACATGACAAAAGGCCGTATTTGTTGTGCCACTGTTTATGAAACAGAGACACTGTTGTTGGAAATGAAAAAGGAGTTAGGCCATACAATGTTATGTTCTAGTGTCAGCTGCCAGTACTTCTGTATTAAGTTGTGGCCCATGTAACTTATGAAATTCAGATTCTTCTCATTAATATGTTTGCAGTAGGCATATTTACTTTGTCAGAATTGCTCTGACAAAAAAAATTGCTGACAGCCACGTTGAATAATTTTTAAAGAACACGTGTAAACAAGCTAACCAACAGTTTCTGCATAAAAAGATTTAAGGTTTTAGTTGATCAGAAATTGAGTTTGACTCAGCAATTTCATGCTGTTGTGGATACTGAACAGAGGTTTATAAACAGACATAGAATCTGCATGATTCTATGCATCTGCATGATTCTGCACACGTGAAATAGCCTTGTCCTGCTCGGCATTGGTGAGGCATCAACGGGACCTATCTTCATATGGCCTGCAGTTTCAAGGAAAGATGGCCTGATTGGAAATACAGAGGAGAAGTGCTGTAAATGAGAAATCTATTGAGAAAGATGGAATTTGAAGTCCTTAGGCTACAAAGGAACATGATAGCAGCCCTCAGAGTTGTAGAAAGGCTACAGCTAAAACTTTTTATCCATATTTGGAGAGAAGAAAATAAGGAAGGCTGGTGATGGAGCTCTGGATCTGTCATTATGGGTGCTCTCCAAACAGGTTATAGAAACAATAGGAGAGACAGAGGCATGACAAGAGAAACTTCACAGCTTTTCCAAATAATGACCAGCTCTAGTACTGCTTACAGAAGTGCAGCTGAGTCAGAATATAAGAATATAAGTTTAATTTGTCAAATGTAGCTGATAATTCTTGTTATTATTTGCTGAGTGAATGCAAGAACTTTGAGATGACTTCACTGCGTTTTGTGCATCATTGAACTGAGTCATGCAGTTATGAGTCACCTTTTGATGGGAGACTATTCCTTCAGTTATGGCTGCTGCTTGTTTACTGGGATTTCTTTACCTTTTAGTTACAATAGTGCTTCTATTCAGAATCCTTTGCTCTTTAGTTATCTGTTTTTGTTGTCTATTTTACAGAGGAGATGAAGGTAATGATGGCTTTATGCAATGTGAAATAAACCTTACTATAATACTTCATGCTACTGACCAGATTCTTCTGGTATTATTGAAGTCAGCAATCATCCATGTTTTTAAGACTAGTGTATGTTTTATGTGAGTGTTGGAGAGCTACCATTTTCCCATTTCTTCATATGCCAAGATGGCTGTACT
This sequence comes from Platysteira castanea, assembly GCA_013397175.1. Classification (NCBI taxonomy): domain Eukaryota; kingdom Metazoa; phylum Chordata; class Aves; order Passeriformes; genus Platysteira; species Platysteira castanea. Next base: position 212,771 of record VYXC01001355.1, read on the forward strand.
GTACAGTGGGCAGCACTGATAGACTGTTATCAGGGGACTCCTTGAAGGGAAGAAAATGATTTTGGAGATTTGCATCCCTCCCCTTTTGCCCTGATTTCCTTGTATCTAGGCTGTAAGGGAAGGTAGTTATATGTAGTTCAGAGATAGGTTTTGAAAAGCCCAGAAGCTTCCAAAACCACCTATTTAAGAATTGCGCTCTAACTTACTTCCCAATGAATTGTGTTGCTTGCTGTTTTGGCTTAGTAGAAATGTGATATCCTCCTGCCAGCTTCAACTCAGGAACTCCTGCTCCTGAGCTTTGTGCTTGGAGGTGCCAACATTCACATTGTCAGAAGCTCCACCTGGTTTTAAGATAACATCAAGCTTAATACTTTTTCTAAATATCTCAAATCAGCAATAGTTTGCATATGAACAATGGGGGGTTTATATCTAAAGTAATTAACAAGTTGGTAACAGGAAGATGATAAAGACCAATTGACTTGTGTGGGCAGGTTGCACTCATTTCTCAAGGAACTGCAGTGCACACCTACATTAACTTATGCCTGATTGAGGAGTTTACAAGAGATCCAAAATGTAAGATAGCAGTGGGTCTAGACATACTTTGTGACTGCTTTTGCTGGCTGCCATGAAGCTTCCAGGAAGCAAATATGATACTGCTGGAGAGGTTGCTTCTGTGTTACTTATGGCACCTAGTGCCCATGGGCTCGCTAAGGAAACTTGTAAAGCTGCTGCACTTACTGGCTCTGCCTCATTTCACAGCTGCATCTGTGGGAGAGCAGCTCAGAGGCTCTGGGGAGAGAAAGCTGATACCTGCCCATGCAGTGAGGAGTTGAAGAAAGCTTTAAGGAATTAGAGAAGTTCAGGGGAAAGGCAGTGCACCCAGTAACTTCACAGTTGTATTTTTTATTCTGTTGAGTGTTTATCACTCTCTTGAACTGGCATGAGCTAAAGTTGGATGCTTTGAATCAACAGGAGAGTTTGTAATGCACAATCATACCATGTAGAGAGCAGTCAGGATCAAATATCTTATATCATGATTGGTATTTCATGCTTTCTATCCATCATTTTTTGCAAATTGGATTTTATTCAAGTGAAGGATGGGAATCCTATTTCTGGAGAAATCATGCAGTGAAATGCTGCCTGGTTTCTGCATTGCCTTTATGCTGTGTAATGCTTAAAGGTCTTCATAGTCACGTAATTGAGTGAGGGAAGATAACAAGTAACCTGTTCAAGTTGCTAACGTATAAAACCACCATTACTTCCTTCTTGTTCTATTTAATAGCTTTAATAAGAAACTTCATTTTATAAGCCAAAACAAAAGACTGTATTTTGAAGGTTTACTCCAGACTAACAGATAAGAAAATATGCAACACACTCCTCTCAATCAAGGACTCATTCTCAAACATTTAATTCATGTTCCCTTTAGACTACACTCAGAATATTCCTAACGGTGTTCGTTTTTCTTTTAGTTATCAACAGTTAGAAAGATAGGTGTTCCTGAAGACATTTAGACCAGGATTCAAGTGAAAAAGATGAGATAGGAAAAACAGAGAATGACAACCCTTATTTCAGTTTCATCGTTGCAACCTAAAGAGAATGCAAGATTGGTAGGCATTAAATACCCTTAAATGCAAATATAGCTTCAGTTTCTATGTTCCATATGCTCTTGTGACACATTAATATCTGTCTAAATTAGGCTGATGGCACTGGCTTTTTGAAAAACACCAGAAATTTTCCAAGCAAGGAGCTGTAAAGCCTTTTTATACAAAGAACTTTTAAAATTTCTTAAACACTTACAAAAATGTGGTAATAATAAAGCCCACATAATGTTCAACAATTAAAATAACAAAAAAAAAGAAGGTAATTACTTCTGTGATTTATCCATAAGAATGATACAGCATTTTTAAACTTAGCTCTGATTCAGAAAACATCTTGCAGTGAATAAAACCTATCCTGTGATCCCTTCACAGTCAGCATATATAACTTATCAAAATACTGCTTTCTTTGTGCTTCTTGAAAACTAAATTTCTGAGAAGTCATGACAGAAGATGAGATGTTTTTATGCAAATACTGTGAAACTTTACAAATACCCTCCCCTACACTTTCAAAGCTGGTGAAGTTTTAGCACTGATTTGATAGAACATTATTTTTTCTAGAGAGCAAATTTTATTTTCTTTCTATGTGAATGACACTTGTGGTGAACCTGAATAACAGCAAGCGGAACATGGATCTAATTTCCCAATGTAATTTTTAAAATATCTGACTCAAAATATCAGCATGATTTTCTTCCCCTTAAAAATAAAAGGCAGATTTAGTGTGAATCCAGATGCGAGTTCAGGGCAGGGAGGATCAATGTGTATGGTTTGAAAGGTGCTGTCACATGTTACTTAATGGGGGACACAGTTGTTAGAAACATCAATCTGCAGCTGAATTTATTTGGCTTTCAATAGGGGATAGTATTTCAGATAGAAACACCTAATTGGTAGTATACAGTAAAAATGGCACGGTAAAAATGTCTGGCCTGTGTGTTAATTGCTCTGTCTGAATTAATACAGCCGTATTATTTATTGGAATACAGTAATCAAACCCGCTGCTGACTGTTACAAAGGGGGGCCATTTCAATTAACAGGCATTGCTCCCAAAGGGGCAGTAAGGAGAAGTAAGCAATAGAAGTGTGCAGGTATTCAGGGCAGAAACTGTAAATGAGAGATTGGCTCATTCTTGCAATTCTTGCACCTGCTGGAGGTGTGAAAGGACTTTCCCTTTGTGGAGAGTCTGAGTGGTCCTGAGGATGGTTTCTTGTATCGTTTGTTGTATAATTCACTAAGGTTTCTTGTTGGCAGGTGGTCCATTGGTATTAGCAGCAGATGTCTTTATTTTCTTGTGGGTAGAAATCAAATGCAGTAAAGCCCAATCCATCTTGGTTCATCCATAGTTACTGAAATAGGAGGTCAGATCCATTCTCTGACTCTCTAAGGGTAGCAAGGTGGGTTTACATCTCCTGTTGCTTGCCCACGTTATGTTTGGATGGTTTACATGCTACATGTCTTAGGCTTGAGATTATTCTCAGTTATATCCACATTGACATATTGAGTCAGTGAGAAGGAAAGAGGTGGACTAGTGTACAGGGCCTTCCCCAAGAGTGGGAGACTCGTTTGCTTTGTATTTCTTCCCTATTCCACCGAAAACTTCCAAAACACAAGAGCATTCTTAATCCACCTAGAATTTGTGTTAATGGATTATTTTTCAGTCTTCTAAATAAGTGAAAAAAAAGAACCCCTTATAGTTTTTTGAGGCCAGCATGTGGTACATGTTGTCAATGTAACTGAAATAATTGTCTCAGTGTAAAAACTGTTACCTCAAAGATGTGATTGTTCATAGTAACATATGTGTACACTTCCAGAGTTTCTTTCTTGCCCTTTGTTTTATGCTTATATAATACTGTTTTAGGACACTGAATTGCCTTAATAGTTAGTGTTTGAGCAGTTTTATGTACTTTTTTTTTTTGGTTGGTTTTGGTTTTGATTTCTGTAACAGGTTCATTCAGAATTTTAGGATTTTCAGAACTCCCTTGATCTGATGAATGCACCATCCCTAAGCAATGTCTTTCTGTGGGCTGATGTGCTTTGCATACAGTATTACATCCCAAATACTTTATTTGAATGAAATATCATGTATTGTCAGTCTGTGTTACATGGGATTAGGGGCTTTGCATGAGGAAAAGTTGTGAGCAAATGCAAACCAAAACAATCCCAGTACACACAATTACATTCACTAATTTCCTAATCTAAATGAAAACTCTAAAATATCAGCATATAAAAGTCCAAAATTATTGCATCAACAGAGTTTTTTATAGGTTAAGTATTTTGACCAAGACACAGATAGCTGTGATGAAAAAGAGACTGCCAACCTTTCAACATATCACACTGCTGAAAGAAAGGTGATGTTAAACATAGATTTCAGAGAACAGATGATAGATTTCAGAGGAGAGGTGATAGGAGATTTGGTGGCTGAAGCAGAAACCTGGCATAATTTACAGGAACTAAATGTTTTGAAACTGAAGGAAACCTGCAAGAATCAGTTTTCAGAGTTTCTGTTTTCTATGAAGACACTAAATCGTAGAATTTAGAATAATCTGGGTTGGAAGGGACATTAATGATCATCCAGTTCCCACCTCCCTGCCATGGGCCGGGAGCCTTCCACTGGATCAGGTTGCTCAAAGTGCCATCCACCCTGGCCTTGAACACTTCCAAGGATGGAACATCCACAGCTTCTCTGGGAAACCTGTTCAGTGCCTCACCACTCCCAGAGTACAGAATTCCTTTCTAATACCTGATCCAAACCTGCCCGCGTCCTGTCACCGCATGCCCTTGTAAAACTCCCTCTCCAGCTTTCTTGTAGCCCCATTAAGTACTTGCAGGTTCTCTAGGGTTTCTCAGAGCCTTCTCTTCTCCTGGCTGGATAACCTCTCCCAGACTGTCTTCATAGGAGAGGTGCTCCAGACTCTGATCGTCTTGGTGGCCTCCTCTGGACTTGCTCCAACAGGTCCATGTCCTTATGTTGGGAACCCCAGAGCTGCTGCAGTGCTCCAAGTGGGATCTCACGAGAGTGGAGCAGAGGCAGAATCCCCTCCCTCGCTCTGTGGGCCACACTGCTTTGGATGCAGCCCCGGATGCAAATGCTCATCTTAAGTGTTCATGTAGAGTTTCTCATCCACCAACACCCTCAAATCCTTTTCCCCAGGGTTGCTATTCATATTTTTGGTTTAAAATGTGAAGGTAATAATGGAAATATACAAAAATTTCTGCATCTCCAGTCAGCATCTTGGCTCTTACTGCAATATTATTTTTAAACATATGTAGTCTTATTTTGTTGATATAAATTGTCTTGCAGTACAACACTAGGTTCTATCTGTTCATTCTCCACTGGAAAGCTGGCCTAAAGCTGAGGTTTCTTGAGGTTATAGTGTTAGAATCAAATTCTTGATGTAAAGAAGCAATACTAGTGTGTGGTATGTTATCAGTGTAAAAAGTCCTAGTAAGAGTCAGAATCACAGTGGTGAGGAAGCTGGGACAAGATTAATTTGCAAGATGCCTCTTGTTTCCCTAAAGGGTACCAGTGGTGGGAGTCTGGGTGGAGGTTGATTTGGGTTGTTTTCTGCAATTTTTCCCCATTAAAGGCTTTGCCTTGTTTCAAGAGATTAAGCCTCAATCCATTCAACTCTTGTAAATAATTTAAATGACTGGTAAAAAAGCTTCTCCAAGGAACTGCAATTTTTTTTTCTAGCTACTAAAATATAAGTAAAATTTAGACATAAATGAAAATGTTGGTTTGAAGGAATGTAAACTTCATCAGTATTTTTTTTATTCCTGTGTTTTTTCTGGAGTGCTTAATGTGAGAGAATTCACAAATGTTGGCATTTCTTTCTAAAAAGAAGCTAAGCTTTAATTATGAGTCAGTTAAAAGTAGAATTCTTTGGTAATACAGATTTGTTTTGAATGAGTTTAAATATCAAATGTAGTTTGGAACAGTATGCAGGAGGCTTAAGAGCATCTTTATTGTGATGAAATTCAATTTGAACTGTTCCTTATCAGGCTTTACACATAATAGTTTTCCTGTAATTTCTTCTAACCTTGCGATCAATCAAATCAGTGGCTTAAAAGACTCAACAAAGTAGTATTTGACTCATCAAAATATTATCACATATTTGGAGTAGAAAATAAACCATTTAGAAACTTTGGACTGGATGTGTGTGAAATCTACTTTTTGTAATGTATTCATTGGTTGGAAAAAATTATATTGTTGTATGTAAGGCCCTGAATTAGCAAAATAATTTAAAACTTGCCTTGAACTCAAGCAGGTGTGGAAAGTTTGATTTGCCAACCTGTTGCAGAGCTGGAAAAAAGTTGATACTTCATTCTAAGAAAAAGTTTCTTCTTTAAAAGGGGAATAAAGAAACAGCAACACCCCCCCAACCCCCCTGCAAAAAATCAAAAATCATTATAAAGCACACGCCCCAACATTTCACTGTACTGTATTTGTTAGTATTCTGAGCAAGTGACAGTGTTAAACAGTTTCATCATATCAATATTTGGTGCAAGTCAAACTTTCTCCTTACACTAACAGTATTGCTAAGGAATTCAGCATATAAAAGTATATGTGCTTTTGTTAGTTCAGCCTTCCCAAATTCTAACATCAGTATACCAATCTGGAAATAATAAGAATAAAAAAAAAANGAGTTAAAGGATTAGAGTTACATTTACAGTTCTCTGGACAGACAGGAAGATTAAAAATAGCCTTTTTGAGAAAAAGGTCCTATTCTTGCAAGAGTTCTTTTAAGATGACTTCAGAATCTAAGACTTTAAAGCACTTTCAGTGCTAGGTGGAAGCTTGCAAGGGGCTTGTATTATACATTTTTTGGGGGTAGGAAAAAGGTTTTTGATTTATCATATCAAATGCTATATTCTTTCGAGATAAAATCTTGTTTTTATGTTGTTATCATTGGGTTCTGCTCCGCTCGTAATCTGTGAAATCAGTGGCAAAACTCTACATATCTACCATCTATTTCTATTTCTCAAAAATGTGTGGCAAACTTCTTGGAGTTTCAAGATAATCATACAAATTGATCTTGCTGTGTATGGAACTAAGTAGGTGATTAGCAGAGGAAGAGCAAAGAAAGTATTAAAATGTTTCATGGCTTGCAAACTTAGCTTTTATGAAGCTTTTATGTTCTTTCTGCCTATTTTCTCTTTACAAATTACCAGTATTCTGTTTGCGTGGAGGCGCTACAGCAGATATCTTAGTAATTTAGAAGGTCATCTGTAAAAAGAGCCCTATATTTTTTACATACATTTGTATGTTTTAGAGAGTAGGTGTCTTTTTATGATTCCTCTTAGGTTAATTATTCTGATTAGCTTTTGCAATTAGCTGAAGAATAATGGCTTTGTGTTAATGGATATTTTCCTCTTACTTCAGTTTAACCCTCTACTTTTGAATGTACTTCTTCATCACAATGGGATGTATAATAAAAGAGCAGCTTAAGCTATATGCTAGTGCATTTTAGAAATCTATCAGCACATGAATGAGTGACTACTATTACATATTCAGAATTTTATTCACTCAGAAAGAAAAAAAAACAACCGGTGTTAGTTTGCAATAAATTAGCAATAGGATTTATAACTGTATTTTAATGGTAAAAATATAGACCCCTAAGATTCTTGGTTGGAAAGAACGATTGGTCTACTCAGGAGCTAGGAGAAGGTGAATTGGCTGCATAATTTCTTTTACAATTCACTTGCTGCTACAAGAAAAATGCTCTTTTCTGTATCATAACAGTGTTTAAATAGGTTTGGGCCAGCTTTCCATTGGAGAAGGAACAGATACTAGAACATAGTATAGTACTGCAACATAATTTATATCAACAAAATAAGAGTACGTGTGTTTAAAAATAGTACTGTAATAAGGACCGAGATGCTGACTCAAGATACAGAAATTTTTCTATATTGCCATTACTGCCTTCATATGATTTTAAACCAGAAATATGAAGACCAACCCTGAGGAGAAGGCCTTGGGGGTGTTGGTGAGTGAGAAACTCAACATGAGCACTTAAGATGAGCACTTGCATCCTGGGCTGCACTGAAAGGAGTGGGTAGCAATTCCTTCTGTATTGACTGTCAAGTGTTGTGATACTTTTGCTACCCCACAGTAGAGACTGCATGCTGGACCCATTCCTTTTCCACTTTCTACCTGTGCTGAGACTTGCTCCCAGAGTCTCCTGGCCTGTCTCCCCGATTCTTGACTTACACTGTGTGGACTGTGTTCCCTTTAAAATCTATTGCCTGTGTGAGATCTTCTCTTGTCTTCTGCAGCTTTAAGGCATTCCCTTAGTCCCCACATGCATGAGCCTGGATATACTTGTGCTAAGCTCTAGCATGTTTTGTGGAAATGGCAAATTAATTTTCACCATCACAAAGGCAAAATGGGACAAGCATCTTCTGTCTCTTCAACTGCTTCATGAAAGAAATGGAAAGGTGGCAGAGGAAGATTATTGGAAAAAGTATTCTTGTTGCCAGTAACATGGATGTGTCCATAGCACTGTGGTAAGTACCTGGAAACTCTATCAGTTTTATTTGATGTTGCTCATATTTGGAATTATGGTACTGCGTTTTTCATATGTTGAGCCTCTCCAGAACGATTTCGGTTCTTTGCTCTCTCTCCATCAGTCCTACCCAACAGTAATTAAGCTACAGTGGGCCTTTCCAAAGGCAGGAGAGTTTAAATATCAGTAATTTGATCTGCCCTGTTTACTGATCTCTGCTGTTAGCTGAGTTGAAAGCGAAATGTTTTAATTAGAACGATTGGCAATAAGTTGGTATAATGCCATAATTTGCACTGGGCCTCTTCTAGAAAATGACTTAACCTCTGCCTCTGTTGCTAAGGCAACTAATGGACATAATTGTAACTGGGTGCATATAGGCAGCAAGTGGAGGGTCTAAAGCTTTTTTAAATTGCTGGGGTATCATGATGTTGAAAGATTAAAATGTGATGTTAGGAAAATATATCCAAAAGTGTCTCTTCCGTATTTTAAGTTTAATTTTCACATTTTATTTTTTGGTACTGTTTCACACTTCTAAGCCTTCCAGTTTGGACTCTAAAACCTCATGATGTCATACTTAAGTTCATTAATGCAGCAGTGTGTGTATAATAATTTGCGATATAATCTGGAAATGGCAGTGACTATTCTGCTGGGATTTAGAATGATGTGTTTGATGGAATCTTATCACCGATCTATATTGAATCAGTAAAGAGTTAAGAATTAGATCATACATTATGAAGTATCCTGAATTACACTTTTAGACAAAAAACCACAAAACTCCACTTTTCTGCTCCTTCACTTGCTGGACCTTAAGGTTCTTAATGAACCTGGACCCTATGATTAAAAAGGAGACTTTTTCTGAAATAGCCGTAGGAGTTCTGAATACAGCTTAGTAGATGCCCCTGACCTGGTGTTTATCACTGCTGACCACGTGGAGTTTGATGGGGTCTTTTATATAATGTTCAGACTCTGTAATTGCTAATTTGCACTGTTTTCCCCCAATGAAAAAACCAAAAATTAGAACATTTAATATGTTATTTCTTTATTGGAAAATAGTCAAAACTAGAGTCCAAGGAAATTACAGTTCTTACTGAGAATAAAGAAAGGGTGTGCTTTGTGTGCTTTCTTCCTCACCCGATCCATGTCTAATATTTAGGCTCTTAAAGATAAAATTAAAGAGAATGTCACCATACAGCATGACAGTGCAAATTGCACATCTCAGAAGCATAGATTTAAGAGTATGCAATCACCGATCAGAACGAAGGATTTAGTTACTTGAGACCTTTCTCCTGCAGCATCTTATTTACTTTTCCTATCTTTTTTATATGTGTGCAATATACCCTGAAGGCCAAGGCTGGGAGAATAGGGAAGTGGCAAAATGAGCAGTACTTAGGTGTAAGAAAAGAGAGATGCCTGAAATATCACAGACCTGAATTGCATAGCTTGTTTGCTTTTTCTTCATTCCTCTATTGCTACATGTAATTGGGCAAATTAATTTGAAAATTTATGCAATTTAGGACTTCATAGTATCATACAGAATGAAACAAATGACAAATATTGTTTGGTTTTGTTTTTAAAAATATTGCTGGAAAGAAATTTATTTCCAGAATTACCAAATTCTTCAACCTTATATATCTGGAAAATTTAGAGCCTGAGCCATTAAAAATTAAATTGTTTTCCTGTCTCAAACTGTGCCTCTGTTTTCCATGAGACAAGATTAGACTTTGTAAAAAAAAGGATTAATTCAGTAGTTTTACTGAAAGCTTTCTAGGGCTATAAGACCACTAATTACTTAAGTATTAACCAGCTGCATATGAAGTTATTGACAAGAGTTTTTACAGCTTGGTAAACATTTTAAAAGGGAATAAACTAAAACAATGATTGTACAAATGGCTTTACTAAAACATTTAAATTTGGACCCTAAGGCTAGAACTCCTAGGCACTTGAAATTATTGAACTTCATGGTAGATGGTTGTCAGACCAAAGCAGTTTAACTTCCTTCACTTGTGAAAGGCCACTTCATCAAAGAATGATGAGATGGCCTTCTCATGGTGGAGATTTTAATAAATTCTGCACCATTGTGGGTTTTTTCCCTCTTTGCTTTCTTACCTTCCATATATATATGTATATGGAAAACACTTCTGAGGAAAACTCATTTATGTTAACATTTAGGTTACTAAAGCAATCAAGGCTAACAAAACCCTATTATGGACATGCAAAATAAAAATAGCACTTTCAAAACATAAATTTTGGAATGCAGTTTCCACTTCTCCATGTTTTACCACAACCCAGCACCTGTTTAGAGGGTGGAAGGGGAAGTTGAAAATAGGAAAGGGAGAAGGTGATCTCTCTAAATCAAGAAGAAGGGAATGCAAGGAAAAACCCCATACCATAAAAGGTAGTCTCTCAAGATGAGTCAGTTCCAGAATGCCTCATTATCTATGTGAACATGGAACAGAAAGAGGTGGGGAGGGACTTAAAAGGAAAATGGTATGTGCACATGTATTTACAGAAGGAGACCAAAGGCAGCCATGTATGGGTAAGATGTGGGAGAAGTGAAGGCTGAACTTATTTTTACTTCTCATATGCTTTTGTTGTAAACTTGCTGGGCAGACATCTGTGCTGGTCAGGAGAGGTTCTAAAAGCGCCAGGACCGGGGCAGGCGTGTTTGCTCCCCGCCAGAGCCCAGGGAAGCTGCACTGGAGCTGAACAATGGATGGTGGTGTGAGGTGTCTGTGGCCGTGCTTGCTCTCAGCTGCAGTCATTTGTGGTGAGTTCGGAGCGTGGTGCTGCAGGAACCTGTGCTGGCGTAACTGAGGTGTGGGAGAAACTGCTCATCCTGCATTCCCCAAGCCTGCAGCCCAGATTTGTCAGAAACCTCTAGAGAAGGACGGCTAAGTCCGGCTGCTCTGCCAGTGTAAACAGGCTCCTGGCACTGGCTGGGGTGTTCAGCCCCTTCTCCTACGTGTGCTGCTCTCTGCTGTTTTGCCTCACTGTGGTAGTATGTGCCATTTTCTTCATATGTCCCCACTTCACAATATGCATTTGTAATCACTTTCCTTCTGATGATAGGCTCCTCTGATATTTATTACTTTACAAAAGAAAAATATCTTATCTTCAAATTCACTTTTGTTTGTAAAAGCTCACAAAAGCTTGAAAAGCACTTGCTGATTGCAATATAAAAATCACACTTCCATACAAAAATGTTAGGGTAGGAGGTTAACAACTGGTGCAAATATTTATTCTTATGTTTCTTGTGCATGTAACAACATGTCCCTTGTGAATTAGAGAGAGAAGGACAATTTGAGACAGAATTCTGGCAAACAGGCTTCTAAATGAAAATGTTAAATGGTTTTGAAAGAGAGACACAGCATATATATATATAAAATTTGTTTATTCAAGATCACAGGTTGATTTCAAAAGGGAGGAAAATCAGCAAAATTAGAATAAAGAAGAGTGCAAAAAATTAGAATGCAGCTAGTAGAACTACAAGAACAATTTCAGTTGGAATCAATAAAACTGAATCATCTGTGGACTAAAAGTAGGGTTTTACCTTTGACTATTGAAAATTGCAACATACCTATTGAAATGAAATTGCGTGCCTATATGCCCTTACTGTTACAATGACTGTTATTTACTGTTTATAGTGAAATGATAGCAATAGATCTGAAACATATTAGTTTTGAATGGTTAGAAATATAATTCTCATTACTTACAAACCAGGTTGTGATAGACATTGTTGAGGATCACTCGGCGTGTGATGATCACTCTGAAACTGATAGGAAATTCATTCAGGTGTCAAGGGCATTTAGTTGCAATTACATACCTTAATATTACATTTTAAATAGTACATCTGGGTGTGACAATGTCTATAAAACCTGGGTTAGGTGGCAGCCACATAAAAATCTGTATAAGTGAAGTACAGTTTGACCTGTAGAAACCTTCTCATTTCCTGTTAAACTATACTGAGTTGAAGAAAATATAGGCATCTATTCCTGTATAAATTTTTCTGTGCTGTGTACTCAATGAACAGTGGCTCTGCTACATACTTATTTTGTCAAAGCAAAGCAGAATACAAGTATTTGGTGGCTTTGATTAATGTTGTCTTTTCTTCACCTTGGTAAAAGAGTGGATTAAACCATTGACGTGGTATTTTTCCCCTTTGAATGTAGGACTCTTCATTTAGAAAAATCACATCCTTTAATGTGCAAGTTGTAATGGCATGGTTTGATTTTATGATTTTCCAAAAGAAAGAAGCTGAGTTTCGCTCTGAAGGTGTTGAGGAACACCAGTGATCAGAAAAATCTGGAGACCTTTGCAAGCTCTAAAAAGCTCTTGGAAGTTTATTTAGTGCTATTGGATACGTTGCCAGTACTACACTTTTTCCTTTGTAAGGGAGAAATAGAAAGGCTTGAAGAGAAGGATGTGGTATTTCCTAGAACAACTTGTTTAAGGCCAGCTCTGTGTGTCTGAGCAGCCCATATGAGAGGGAGAGAGACTCCTTTCCTTTCTAATTTTATTTCCTGCAAGATTTAATCTATATTTGCACAAGAAACTCATCAGACTTTGAATATTCAAACTTGGGCTTCCTATTAATTCCCACAAAAATTGCTGCAGCTGAGACCTGTCTTTCTCCACAGTTGTTTTATCTCCTAACAATTAGAACAGTATTTGAGTAACTTATATATCATCACATACATACTATTCACAGTTTTAAAATTTTCTCTTCAATAATATTGAAAATAGATGAATGGATGAAAGGCACAACTTTAATGGCAGGGGCATAGCCCTTAAGATTTTACACATATTCCATTGCTCTGAGGTCTCTCTGGGCACAAATGAATTACAACAAATGAGTTACAGGTGTCAGTATCATGTCAAACTGTTCAGCAGAATGCTACAGTGCAATGTATTATGTGTCTCGCAGGGGGAAGAAAGATTTGAAGAAATTACTAGCTGAAATTGGTGTATACTTCATTTGCTCATTACCCTAATTCAAAGCTTGCAGAGAACGATGCAGGAACAAATTATAGTTTATAAATACCAAAACTGTCATGGTTTATTGAGCCTGTTATTCTGGGAATTTTTCTGGTTAAAACCAAATGTCTGAGAAATTGACTTTTCTCTCTAAGAAAGTGCAAAGCTTCTGGTTTTGTATCTTAAGATAGGATGCCTGACTAACCTGTAGGGTGACAAAACAATGCCACTCCTGTGTGATTGAAATTCATGCATTCGAGGTCTTAGGGAGTATTTGTAAGGAAACCACTTTTCAGAATAGATTGAAGAAATACAGTTTTGGGACTAAGTGATTATTTTTTAAAGTTTGCAACTGCCTAAAGCTGCTTAAGGGTATAAAATAGTTAAGAGTCCTATGGAAAATACTTTAGAGGGCTGAAAGCCAGCAGAGTAGACAAAAGAGGATGGAAAATACAGTAATTACATAGCTTTCACCATATCACATGGTTATCACTGTGATGTGTGCCATCACAGAAATACAAGCTGTGAGAATTGTGTTTAATCTGTGTACTTGCTGTATGGATTCACTTTAAGTGATTCAATCAGTCAAACACAGTTTTTGCTTAATTACAAAAAGTACCTACTAATATGGTCACAAACTGAGCATAAGCAGACTGATTCAAGGTCTCATGGAAACCCAAACCAAAATGATTCCACAGACCTAGAATGAGGAAGGTAATTTGGCTGAATGATACTCTTGTCACCTTCCAGGAGATTACTATATCAAAATTGTTTATTTTAAGCTACATAACTTTGCACATTTAAAGAGCACTGTGCTGAAGGCCGTAATACTACTCAAGAAGGTACATCCTTCAAACCAGGTACAGTCCTGATTTGCCAACGTCTGGGAGTTGTGGCACAGTCTCGTGATTAGTTAGGAGAGTTTGTTCTGCTGGGGAAGTCCATTTCTGACCTTCTGGAGAATTAACCATGTGGTGGGTGAATATGAAATGATCACAGAATAGTAAAGTTGGAAGGGACACCTGGAGGTCATCTAGCACAACCTCAGAGTTCCCAAGAACACAGTAGTCAGGATTGTGCCTGGGCAACTTCTGTAGATGATTCCAGTGTGGGAGCCTCCACAACATCTCCTGGTCAACCTGTTCCAGTGCTCAGTCACCCAGTAGAGCTCTTCCATGTGTTCAGGTGGAACTTCTTGGGGTGGGCATCAGTTTTTGCCCACTGCCTCTTATCTATGGCTTGGCACCAGTGAGCAGAGCTTGGTCCATCCACTTGGTAACCTCCCTTTAGATTCTCATAGATCCTGATAAAGTCCTCTCTTGGTTATCTCTTCTCAAGGCTGAGCAGGCCTAGCCCCCTCAGCCTTTCCTTTCAAGAGAGATGCTTCATTCCCTTCGTCATCCTCATTGTCCTCCACTAGACCCTCTCCCGGAGCTCCGTGTCTCTCTTGTGCTGAGAAGCCCAGAACTACACAACACTCCAGGATGAAGGCCCCACGTGGCTGAGGAGAGGGGCAGGATCAGCTCTCTTGACCTTCTGGCAATACTCTTCCTTATGCACTCCATGAAGGGTGACAACTTGCAGTTTGTTGAGGACAAGGCAGAGGTATTTATCTATTTATTTATTTATGTATCAGGTGCCACCGATGATTACTTTGGATGAACACATTTTTCCTGGCAGCCTCTTTGAGTTTGTAACTGTTGCTGTTGTACTATCTAGCTTGAAGAACAAATCTATATCCATTATGCTACATGGCTAGAAAAGAATATCTTTACTACAAGTTGTTCAGAAATGTCTTCAGAAAATGAGCTATTGACCCAAAGTAGTAGAATTTGTAGTTGAAAAAGATAATAGGCACTAATTTCTAATAATTGCTAAAATTATATGGAGGTGTTTGAAGTCCACATACGCTTCTACAAGAATTCTTTTACTACATCTTGGACTACAGGCAGTAATAATAATATTAAACCCCCCTTATCTAACTAAACATGCAGCTTGAAAATACAATTACCAGATGACTCCTGATAAAATCAAAGGCAAGTCTGGAAAACCTGGCAAAAATTACAGGAAAATTATGGTTATGGAAGGACTGTTGAATGACTTCTTCCAGATGCAGTATCTGCTGCTTAACAGTTACAGGACATTAATGTGCCAGACTTTTGGGAATACTAGCCATGAATTTTAATTGGAGGGTCATCCTCCTGCAGATCCCCAAGAGGACATGTTGGAACAATTTTCTAATAGCATGTTCATACAGAGAAGATGGAAGATCAGTATAGCAGAATCCCTTTTAGACTTCAAAATAATGGTCAGCCTGAACTCATATCTAGACTGTCACTTCTTTTTAGAAACAAAAGAAATCTTTTATTTCTACATTTGGATCATTTTCTAGGTTTATATGATGCTCAGGATGGCCAGAAATCTCAGGTGATATTCAGCTGCAAATGATTTTGCTCTGCCAGGAGGATTTAAAGGGCATTCTCCTAAGCCTGGCCCTTGCATCAGTCCTCTACTTCATCAAGTACCTTCTCCACCGTTAGTGTGAATGTGGTGTTCCCTTCACATGTGCACAAAAGACATGTCCCTAACACCACAGGAATATGAGCACAAAGGAGAATGCAGAAGAAAGGAACTTGGAAGGGAAGGAATCAAGCAGTGGAGCAAATAGTAAACTGTTTGTAGCCCAGTTATATTTGTAACTATATGTAAATATATATGCCAAAAATATGTGAACTGAAGACAGCAATGGGAAAAAAGCGTTCTAACAAGCTAAAATGACAGGCTCAGTGAGAAGGTGACTCAAGTTGCATTGGGCTTTGCAGGCAAATTGTAAATAGCTCTGCATGGTTTTTGTCCTGGAAGAGAAGACATTGCGAAATTATTCCTTTCCCATCCTGTCCCAGTGTGTCTGGAATGGGGAGCTTTTTACTTTGATCTGTTCAGGAGAAGACAATCAACACCCCTAGGTGCTCATGCTTGGAAGAGTCACATGTGGAAAACAAAGTCGTGCAGATTTTTCCCCTGCATTCATGGAGGCCTTTCTGACTATGTGGTCTGCAGTTTATGACAACTAGCTTTAGTCACTGCTGCAAGAAAGTGAAAATCTAAGAGCCAGTAAGCTGAGTGTAAGGGGTATGGACTAAACTGCCAGTGATTTCAAGTCCCTTCTCTTGGTACAAGGTGTATGCACAGAACTTATGCAGGTTTTCCCAGAATGGCATTGCACCAATGGGAACAGTAAGGCATTAGTGTTCATATTTAGATCTGTGTTTGATAATGCACACAGAGAATTCCCCAAGCAATTTGCAAAGATCAGGTCAGGATATTTCCTGTGCTTTATTTGTCTTTTATGTCCATCTAGGCTGACTGCCCCAGCCTGGCACTGTTTAGATCCAGGTAGAGAGGCCACCTCTCCCCAGGAATAAGTGATGTTCTGGACACAGAAAATAGGATTGGTNTCACCTCTCCCCAGGAATGAGTGATGTTCTGTCTGTCCACTGAGGACACAGAAAATAGGATTGGTTCTCATTTGCCTCAGAAAGACAGGTCAGTAGTAACAGCAGGACAAGTTTCACCAAGAACTAGCTTGATGAAGTGAATCCTTTCCTTTTATTCTTCTTCCTAGCTCATGATTGGGGTATGGTTCTGAAAGGAAGATATCAAATGCCTGTACAGAGATACAGAACAGTCTTCCTGGGTCACCTCTGTTAGCAGATGATTCCTGGAAGCTAAAATCTGGTTATATAGAAGATTCTGTTGTACTCTGGGAAGGTCTGGGGGCAAGGATTGAACAGTGCTCTATGAGAAAGTGCTGGAAATGTTCAGTTAAAATAGAAGCCTAGGCTTTATTAAGATACATATTGAGGAATGGAGATAGAAGGTTTTCTGTCAACCTAGGTGATAGTCTTGTGAGATGATTTAATCTTAGATTGTATGGTCTAAGTACTTCAGCTTTTCCCTTTTTGTTTTCCCAAATAAAAGCACTGATTAAATCACTCAAAATCCCTAATCTGGCAAAAAGACAGTATTTTTCCCCTGCAATTCCTCTGTTGTTGCTCCCAAAATCTTGTGGCTGTAAAAACTGATCTTGCTGATATGCCAGATTCTCACACCGATGTGCAAGTCACCCCTTTGTACCCCTTTTTCTACCCCTTGATTGTAGCTTTTGTTTTGCAGTAGGGGATCCAATAATTTGCATGTACAGAGTTTACTGACAATCAGCCATGTGGCAGTTGCTCCTCATCAAAAGTGCTCCAGACTTTCCCTCCCTCCCTCCCTCCCTCCCTCTTCTCTCCTAAAAGTAACTTCGACCTTTGGACTCAATATATGCCATTAGTGATGGACCCTCAAATAAACTACTGTGAATGTGAGCCTGTTTTCAGCATCCTTTGTGCAGCACCCCAGAGCTGATGTGTGTTAACCCTTGTGACAGAAATAACCTTTTACATATATCCTTTCAATGCATCCAGATGCTAAAGCTCTCTGAGGGATATCTTAGTGTGGCACACTTCTGTTATACAATTTTTCTTATGTGACAGGCTTAAAGACCCTCCAATTATAAATGGAGTTTGTATTCTCACATGCTGTTGACATATAAGATCAGTTTCAGAGTCAGGGAGTTATAAATATGTGAGAATAATCTATGAAATATAGTTTTAAAAATTAAATGTCATTATAGTGTCATTATTATTAAACTGAAAAGTATATTCAGTACAGCTAAGTACTATCCTGTTTGAGGATCGAAAGAAATATTTAAGATTTCCTCAAGTGGCAGCCTAAACAGAATTTACAAGTTGTACGATGGCAGGATACCTATAACTGAGGCTGCTTTTCACATTAATCAATATTATATTTCACAGCAGAGCATTTCTCTTATTTCTCAGTTACAGAAAAATAGTATTTTTTTTCCCAACAACTCTGTGAATTAATTAATGCCATTTATTCTTCTGATTCTAACCAAAGGTTGTCAGGTTTCCTTAGCCTGTGTATTGATCTGTAATATAACCTTCCATTTCCTGCATCTGCTATTAAATGGAATAAAATTCATAATGGTTGCACTCCTGAGCAGCTGTTCACCTATCCAGTATTGTCAGGTCACCAGGGGAAGTTGCTAATACTTGAGGAGAACTTCCCTGGTATATTGATGTCTTTGGTTGCTCAATTAACATTTCTAAAGTGGAAGAAAAGAAGATAGTATTTAATATGTCAGCCAGCCTTAAGACAACTCTGTTTCCATTTTCTAATGCCAAAACCTAATACAACGTTTATGTCCATTAGAGTTAAAATACTTTCCTTATTAGCTGCCTAAGTGCATTTTTTCAACAATAATAATGAAGGGCACTCAGTAAACTAAAACTAATTAATCTCTTCAGTCTCCCTTTTGTATTTATCTGATGCCAAAAGCAATGTACTTTTTTTCTCTAAAGCAAATTAAAACTAAACTGTGGATGGTGCCTCCTTCCTGAACAAAACCTGCAAAATTATCAATATCCATGATTATTGTTATCTCTCCTTTCAAATATTGCTTATTACTAACTGGGTTTTTGTTTCTGCTGCTCTCTGACAGCAAAGGTTTGACGTATTGCTGCTAGAATGCAAGGAAGCTGCAGGGATCCACAGCCCAGGGCCTGCCATTCGTACATTCTTGGGCAATGATAGAGACACTCCAGTATCAGGCTGCTTCAGCTCAACAATTAATGCGCTTTGGGGACACTATACGCTCCTAGAAGACTAAATCTCCATGAACAGAAGCTGAAGCGAAGTAATAACATTTTCTTAATGGATCAAAACTTACTTGGAAATAGCGGATTGGAGGAAAGAAACCAGAGCTCATGGTGGTGTATTGTAAGAGTCATTTCCTTGGCCATCTGTGATTGGCTTCTGCTTCTCTGAGCCGACTCAGAGTTTTAAGAAGTGAATGGGGCCCACTGACACAGGGCAACAGGCCCTTGCCTCAGGGCGGTGTCTGCTGTGCCAGGATGTTTCAGAAGAAATGGATGTGTTTCCCATACAGGATGCAGTAGATTGCACAGGGACCTACCAGCCACACTGACTGAGAAGTCTATGCTGAATTATAATTACTTTTTTTGATCACTAATGAAAGGATGAAAAATATCATTGGCTTGACTGTCTAGACATTAACTTCTGCCATTATTGTGTTGAATTATTATCAATGTGCTATTTTTTATATTAACTATGTATTAGTTAACATGGAATCCAGATATTGTATGTGTTAATGGTGTAACTAACTATTAACCAAATACAGGTCTTCTCAGCCTTCCTCCTGTCATCCTTCAACCAATGACTCCTTTATCATTCCAGTGTTCTTTTTCAGAATGAATTTGGAGTGCAAAATTTGTAATTTGCAGAAAAACTTCAATGTTCTTCACTTTTTTGTGAACAGAATATCCTTATTTTAAGTTTTAGACTATAGAACTTTTCTATCAGTTGGCAACCTTAGCTTTGACATGAAACACTAACTTGCAGTGTTCCTTTGAGGTTTTTTGTTTGTTTGTTTTTTTGGGTTTTTTTTTGTTCTGTTTTTTTTTGTTGTTGTTTTGTTTTGGTTTTTTGTTTTTGGGGGTTTTGTTTGTTTGTTTGTTTGTTTTTTTGTGTGTATAAAAGTTGATATTTTTATTTTCAGTCTTATTCCATGAGTGTGTCACACACAAAGGCCCATTTTATTCAGTACCCTGTATACACTGAAGACAAAGCCATGTGTTTTGGGAAGAATGAAAGATCAGGGAAACAGTTTTGATTTTGCATGAGTTTTTTTACATGCTCAGACTCTTCTCCGAGGTTAAAGGAATGGCCTTTTCCTGTTTTAATTTAAAAAGTAAAGATGTGTCTCTTTTAAGTTCAAGTAAGTGAGAATGAATGTTGTAATCAAGCCAAGTCTTGAATACACCTTCTTAGGAAGGAAGATTAAAAAGTTCTGACAAAGTCTGTAAGGTTGCAATGAAAGAGTAAAAAAAAAAAAAAAAAAAGTTTTTTCAAGCTATCATACAGAAAAAGATACTATGAAAATATCACAGGGTAGAAAAGTAGAACTGGATGTGATGATTCCTAATTTTTTGTCTTTAAGGAAAGTTAAAAGGCAAACTATCTAATTTATTCTAGGAATTTCCTAAGGAGTCAGCCTCCTCCAGGAAGCTTAATGCTAGCAAATATTCTACAGTGTTCCTACAAGTGTTCTGGAGGATTTTAATCTTCTCTACACAACCTACATCTATTCTTACGAGCCTGAGTGTGTTCTGATTTTCCACCCACAAGTATAGACAATTTCCACTGTTTATACTCTTTCTCCAAGGCACGACCTTTCTCTGTAAGGAAATTCACTCCTGCTGATCCTGTAGCATGCCTCATTTTGGAGTTCCCCCTGGTGAATAGGGTGGGATGATACTGCGTAGTTTCATATACAAACAAAACTTTTAATCTCTTTGGTGGCTGGGTAATTTTTTCTCTCCTCCCCTTGTTCCTTCCTTACCTCTAGCTAACACAAATTGTACTGGGATCACTTCAAAACTCAAGCAACTGTCCTCATCAAAAGATATTCTCAATATCTTTTTGCTTCAGTCTCTAGGCTTGCATCTCCACCCTTACGGTGCACAAGTTACACCGAGAAGATGGACTTAGCCCAAGAATTGTGTTTGTGTCTGGTTGCTGTCTGTCATGATGAACATTGATTTATTTAGTTAGTTTGTTACTGAAACTTGTGGAGAAAAAGTTTCATACTTGGTTTTGATTCCTTTCCATGTTGTTTCTGAGTGTCATAATCTTCATTAAGTGTGATGGTATGAGTTACTGAGCCTTTCAACACAGTTACAGTGATGTAGAATGGTAAAATATAGCTTCCGTATTCCTTCCTTTTTTTCCAAAGCACTTTAAGCAAATTGGCAATCTAATTATTGATTTATAAAAGGAAAGGAATTAATACAGCCTCCCATACCCTTTGGTGGTAAGAGTATTTAAAAGTGAACTATGCTTAAATTTCATAAAAGCCTCCTCAGCAAATCAGTAGACGAATATTGATCTTGAAATAAGTATGTGAATTCTAATTGTGTTTTGTCTTTCCACTGGAGAACAATTACTTTATTTAGCTGGAGTTCATTCTTTACTTTTATAGACTTGGTGTGTTGTCTATGAAAACTGCCTTTATGTTTGAGCAAGGCTTGTAACCACCCAGTTTTGCTGATCTTTTCTTTTTAAAGGAGTGTATTGACATGTGAGAGCTAAAGAGAAGCTTTTAAGATCAAGTTACCATCACCAAAAGTCTCAGCAACATATAAGTATGGTTCCTGGTATAGCGCTGTCTGTTAAATAAGTCAGATGCCAAGTACAATAATTGCTTCTTGCTGTACTTCAGACCTGCAAATCAATTTATTCTGATTATAAACCACCATCTTAATAACATACAGTGTAATTACATATATATTTCAATCTTGGAAAACCACATACATCTGTAGGTTAATCCTGCTACTTTCACAAGTGGATTTCAACTGGTAAAAGGGAACAGTCTCAGCTACTTTGTAAGTTCTGAAAATCTGATCTGGCTATTCTTTCATTAGAAGATTTTGGAAAAGAGAGAGAAAAGAAGCTCTAATGATTACACAAGTCTACTGCATTCAAAGGCAAGGGAAAAGAAGGAAAAGACAGGAAATCTGAATGTTTAACAATGTTTTTAAAATCAGTAATTTCAAAAATAAAATTTTTAAATTTATCTCTTTTTTAATTAGAAATTCAAATCAAAAGTTAGTTTAATTTTTTTTTTTAAGTTAAATATCTTTTGACAGAAATCTCTTTCTGTCTTAACAAATTGAAGCAGCTTTACAGAATGTAGCACAGGAGGGTTTCAGCATTGGTATGATAGTTGAATGTAGAGATTTACATTCCTTTATCTTTTGAATGTTGAATTCAAGTGGAAGTTTCTTACTGTTTCTTACATTTATAGTTAATATAGCATTGTGCTTTGTTTTAACTGAGCTGTGGAGCCTTTTAAAAGCAGCTCTGCAGTGCAGACATTAGTAATTTTTTAGCCATCTGTAGTCTAGCACTGGAGTGGGCATGAGGCGCTCTCAAGGAGAATTTAAGCAAGTTTTGGTGGGGAGAAATAGTATTCTTTGGGTTTGGTTTCTCTTAATCTAGCATTAAGCTAATACCTGAGGGGCGTATAAGGGAACAGTAAATGGAAATGCATTGTTATGTGGGCTCTGGGTACCCCATAGAAGGGCCCCACCTGAGCCAGCAGTTTTGTCACCCCAGGGCAATGGGTCACTTGAGTGCAGCATGGTACTGCTCCTCCAAAGTTTACTGATGGCCACTGTGTGTTGGTCTCCTCTTCTGGGAGTAAGTGATAGCACAAGAGGAAGCAGCCCCAAATTGCTCCATGGGAGGTTTAAATCACCTAGCAGGCAAAACTTCTTCACCAAAAGGTTTGTCAAGCACTGGAACAGGCTGCCCAGGGAAAGTGGTTGAGCCACCATCCCTGGAGGAATTACAAGCTGTGTAGACATGATGCTCACAGAAATGATTTTGCCTTGGACTTTGCACTGTTAGGTTTGTGCTTGGACTCAATGATTAGACTCAATGATCATACAATAGTTTGGGTTGAAAGGGACCTTTAAATATCACCAAGCCCAACCCTCCTGCAGTAAGCAGGGACATTTTCAACTCGATCAGGGCCATCAGTGTCCCACCCAATTTGACTTGGAATATGTCCAAGGATGAGACATCTACCACCTCTCCGGGCGACCTCTACCAGTGTTTCAACACCCTCATTGTAGCAAAAAGGATCTTTTCCAGCCTAAATCATTCCATGATTCTATGGACATGACTGACAGCTTGCTCAGCCATGTCTGCTGTGATGGACCAGAAATTCACATTTTTAGAACTTATTTCTATCTGGATTTTGTACCGTGTTTGCATTTCCTAAAAACTCTGTTGCAGCGTAATTTAAGCAAACAGGCAACAATGAGCAGTTGGGCTGAATTCCAGTTCTTCAGTTTAACACTTCATTGATGTTTTCCTGGCTAAAGACTGGATAATCTCTGTGTACACAGTGAAGAAATTCTTTCCACAAATCCAAATTATATTGCGTAATTTAGGTGCATAAAAATTTAGCCTAGTGAACAAGTTACTGCAGGGTAAAAGATTGCTCAGATTTCTCTGCCTTTAAGTTCAGTAGGGATTTAGTAGCACATTTATCAACTGTTAGAATATCATCTTGTGTTGGAAGTTTTGGAGAAGTTACTTCAACTGCAGTAGGAGAAATCTTTATAGCATATGGAGAGAAGATGTTTGTAATAAAAATCTAATAACTCAGCATCAGTTAGTGCTGTTTCACAGCAAACATACTTGGAAAACCTCTCAATTGTAGGGAGGGAGAGAATATCTGGATATTTATATTCATTGAACTGGAGGAAAACAGCTTAGTTCACTACTAGAAATAACAACTAGAAAAGAATAATGTGTAGCTGACACCACTCCTGTTCCTTCTGGCGTTTGCCTTTACTTTTCTGTGCTTATCATTTTGATTGCAACTCTGAAACACAATTTGGAGATTCAGTCAAGTGCAATAAAATGAAAATGGAAGACAGGATTTTTTTTCCCTTGCTTGCCTGTCATAAATACTTCAGCTGTTTTACTTGGAATCCTCATATCATGAAACTGAAACCTTTATGGGAAGACTTTTAATACCCCAAGTTAATATTAGAATCCTATTATCTTGAACAGCATATGAGTATAAATCTTGCCTTGGAAAACCTTGGAACTTGATAAGCAAATTAACAAGTGAGGGTAGTGAGGGAAAACATTATCCTCATTTTAAAGAGGAACAATTGGCACATTAGGAGAAAAGTGTTTTTGCCAAAGCCACACTGCAGGGCAGGATGACAAAAAAATTAATGCTCTGTTTCCTCTAACAGCAAAGGCAGTTCCCAGTGTGTTTTGTTTGCTTGCTTTTCTCCACTGCTGTTTTTCAGATTTGTATTTTGTACTCAGACTATTTGTCTGCTTACAAGTCATCACAGTAAGTTGCAGTAGCACCCACAAAAGACACATCTAACTGTGAAAAAGGAAAGTAAAACCACAGCCTGAGAAACTTGGTTTGAAACATTCTTGGGATGACATTGGTCCTGAGGGCTTGAGGACTTAAGCTTTCAGTCTCAGTCCCAGTCCAGTGCCTGACCATGAGCTATCATTCTTATTTAGGAGGGATAAGGAGCTCAAAAACCTCTGCTAAATGAAACTATTGAATGCATAACTGAGTGTTGAAAAGAGGTCATTAATGGTTATTTTCTTACAAATGTTTGAAAGATTCCTGTTGTGTCACTCTGAAAAAACTTCCAGAGTTTACTCTTGAGAAGGAGTATTGCAGCGACCAAAAGAACCATTCAAAAAAATGGAGGAATGGCTGATGGATTTGGGTGTTCTTTTCTGAAAGTCACAGTGTTTGCATATTTTTTGATTTTGTCTCTTTTACAGCATCTTTCAAAACAAGACAAAACAAAAACCCCCAGGCAGGAACCCAGAAACATACGAATGGATAGCTTTAGGATCCTGATGGGAATACTGCCAGCAAGGTAAAAAGAAATATTAAAAAAGTGCCAAACATGCAGACCTGTCATCCTTTGCCTTAATGGGCACTTACAGATGTGCTACTTGCAAGAGATGTTCTTCCACAATATGATTGTGGTTATAAAACAAACAGCATGGTCAATAATATGATCTAATCTGATTGAAGAGGTCAGTTAGGAAATTATTACCCACTTTACAACCCATTAACATCAAACCTACATTACAGGAATGTATGTGATAGATTAAAAACTTGCTTACTTAAAGCAAGAAGGTCTAAATAAACTCCATTATAAATGTTTTTTTACATTTGAAGCAAAAAAATTACCCCCTTGGTGACTGGAATGCAATGGGGAGAGTAAGAGCAAGTTGCTGAGTTTAGCTTTTTAATCTCTCTGCCTGAATCCTATCTAGCAGTCGTTTGGGGAAGTGGAAAAGACATTTTTGGATGATTAGCTTCTGTTTTGTGATTGACACACTGAGAAGGCTGCAAGAAAGCAATTCAAGGGAAATTGAAGCTGTTGAATGGAGTTACTGGAATTAGGAAAGGAAAAAAAAAAAGCTTTGCTTGATACAGAGCAAATTATTTGCTGTATCAGGAAAGACCCAATGACCCTTCCAATCTTGTATCCTGCCTGCAATGTTGATTTATACCAGACGCTTCAAATGAAGATATAAATCCCCATAATACGTTTACCTGTAATTGTATAATAGTGTGCAAGGAGGGTATGTTCTTTCTTGACACCAGCCCATGATCAGCATATGCCCTGTAGCATATATATTGAACGCCTCTGCCTTTACTCCTAGCTGATGAAATTGCAGATGCTTATGGCAGTCATATAAATTAACGCAGGTGGATGGCTAAGCATGTTGTTTGGCAAACCACTCATGCTCATTGAATTGCCTGAATGTTAGCTAGTAATTTCTAGGGCAATTTCCATAGGATGCTATGCCACAAAGTTAGGAGGATATTCTCTTGGGCTATGTAGTGCCCTTTAACTGGTAGTGGCAAAGGAAGGTGCTAACAGTCTTCTGGCTCTAGTTTCCTGAGCAGTTATGCAGAATCTACATATATCTATAGTATCTGCTGGACCAGTTTTTATCCAATGCAAGGTGTTACGTGATCAGCTCCTTTTTTGTTTCAACTGGCTTAGCTAGATACCAACATACCTTTAAGGTACATTGCCTGATATTTCAGATTGCCTTAGGTTTATTTTTCTACTTAATTTCTGTATGAATTTTCAGATGCAAGCTTCTGAGGGAATCTGTGGTTATATTTGCCTCCAAAGTCTGTGGGGAGTGAGTTAGAAGGGCAGGTCTAGGTCTGGTCCTCTTTGTTTCTAAAATCCCATCTGTCCTGGGGTGACTGCATGCATCCTCGTCTGTAGTTAATATTGCACTGGTGACAGATAGGTTTCATGTATGGGTGCTGGGATTGTCCTGTGTGATGTGCACTTCATCACTGAGCTCATCCAGCAGCTGCCCATAGCACCAGCTTGACAGATTTCGCTGATGCTCGTAACCTTAGTACCTGCTTGCTTGTCTGCCTGGCTTCTGTAGGAGGTCCTGGAACTTGTGAGTGACTTGTGACACTGGGCCTTGCTGTAGATGTGAGAATGCTGCATCTGTGTGCTGTATTCAGGATGGCAAAGAGGTAATGAAGGCAGGGTTGGGACAGCCCTACAGAAATGCCTGGAGCCCCCTTCATCAGAGCTGTGAACAGACATCAGGTCATGGGGGCAACATGCAGAGGCTTCCCTTGCTGTGCTGGTACTACAGCGTTTGCATCACCATCGTTCTCCCTGTCTGTCTCCAGGCTGGAAGCAGCTTTTTAGCAAGATCAATTGCTTCTGTGCTGTAGTGCTTCCGGGCACATATCAGGCTGCTGTACCTCTGCATTTAATGTAGGGTGGTCTGTGGAGGTTTGTACTGCCAGCGATTTGAACACTTCCAGGCTGGTCAAGGCTATGCTACAGGCCTATTTACATTTGGCACAGAGCCTGTGAAGCTCCATGCTATCATTTCTGCCTGGCATTCCTATCTGCCTGACTTGCTCTGGCTCAAAGGCGTTTACAGGTGACCTGACTGCTTGCCAGGAAATGCTTATCTCCTCAGTGACTGTGGCATGTCAGGGGAATGTGCTTTTTGGCTGGCTGAGGAGGACCTGGATGTCCATCAGGACCAGACTTAAAAGTGGCCCAAGGTTTGTGAGCTGGGTCATATTTGCTTGCCATATCCATCACAACATCTGTGAGAAGAACGGGAGGCAGGGTGACCCACACTGTGCAGCTGCAAGAATTGTAAAGCCAATTCCATGCAGGAAGCCCCAGATGAGCCCTTTATACACAATGCATTACTGTGTGTACACTGCTTCAGTGATGTGGTTTCCGAGCCGTTTTTTTCTTTTGTCTTTCCATTTTAGTTTTTTTTTTTTTTTTCAGGTGATAAGAGGGAGGAAGAAAACCTTTTATCATGTTTCTGTTAGTGCTTCTTCTGAAGCACTGTATTCCTCACCACCTCCATGCTCTGTCTGGGTGCCTGGCTGGCCATCCCAGATGAAACCATAAACCCTGCATAATATGCCATGTTCCTTTCCCATAAGTTTCCCTTTCATGCTCTTTGTTCCTTTATCTCTCTCCAGGGATGGAACCATTTATGCCAACAGATGTAGCTATAAATGAGACATTTTTCTGCAAGCTGAGGTAAGAACAATGGTGCAAAACTGTACTACTACTAGTAAAAGTAAACACAAGGAAGCAGCAAAACTAGACAATAGCCATTAAACAGGTATAATTTTATTTTCTGTAAAGCGAAACAATTAAAATAAGAACAAATGCATAACTGCCAACAGTTTTTAACAAAGGCAAATAGTAATGCAGCCAGTGCAGTATGTGGGATTTTATTTTTAAATATTTTTTATTTTATCTAAATTAGTTTCAGTTATTTTTGGTTAATGTTCTTTTTACTCAACTTGGAGTTTTGGAAAGGAGAGTGGGATTCAATATGACTGAATCGCTTCATCATGCCTTACAAATGATGTTGCTCATCAGTAAATGAGTAGAAATTAGCTGAAATGGTAAAGAGGAATGTTGGTGCAGGAGTGAATAAAAGTTTTTATATTACTTCTCCTATTTAAATCTTATCCTGTTCTTATGCTGCGAATTAAGTTTGCTGGGAGTATTTAACAGACTATTTTTGTTGGATTATTATCGATTTTGTAAAGTTCATTTCATGTAATTGCCTTGACCTTTACTTGAGGGGCTGGAATCAGTCTCATATTCTTTTCTGAAAATCCAAATTATCTTGGTTTTAAAGTGACGTAAAGAGGTAAAACTAACATCTGAAAGATAATTGTTAGTAAGAAAAGTATGTTCCTATCCATCTCTAGTTAGTTCTTAGATTGCTTTGTGCTGTGGGGATGGTTCAGCACTATCAAGTTAAGCTCTGTATATCGATCTATAATGATGAAGTTAAAACCAGGCAAAATGTGGGTTTGCATTCAAAAGGATTTAGAAAAGATTTATGATGGTGTCTCATGAACGTGGAAAAATGACATATTCTGTTAAAGCATTCATTTCACCTTTTCTTTGCGCTTTGGTGAGGTCTACCAGGAGGGCAAAGGAAGTTTTACTGAGAAATCCAAGATTACTCAGCTGGTACAGTGAAAACATACATTAAACATGTAGGTCTAGGCATTATTTTTCCTTGTATATCAGGACTGTGATTTTGCATCTATTCCGTTAAGTCAAATCAATTTTGCTATTAGGTTTCTTTGGGCACAGGAATCTTAACATTCTGGAGTCAAAACTGTGGAGTTTTGATCTAGTAGGCAGGCTTGCCAAGAGTGTGTGTCCCTTTGCATTTCAGTAAACTGTGGCTTTGGTTTTTGTTTTCACAGTAACTTAAAACTATTTTTCTTTACATTGTGGCTGAGAGATTGCTACTTACTAGAGGGCCTCCAATCCTGATATTTTAAAGGAATGGAAAAGTTTACCACACGTGTAGATTTTATTAAAATCCTGGCATTTTGCTAAGTATTCTTTTAGGCAAATTCACAATCAACACTTTTCCTTTGCAAATTGCCATATGCTTCAGAGGGCAGTGGGCAGGATTTACCAGCAGCATAGCAGGCCTGTGAAAGCCCAGCCATTTAGTGTGGTGAATGTTGTAGTAACAAACTATTAGCACTTTGCTGCTTCCAGCAAGAATAGCTCAGTAACTCAGTTTAGTAAAATATGGTGATATTTTAGTGCCAACAATCAGGTCTGGAGACTTTCAAAAACAACAGTTATGGTGTATTATTTCTGCTGCCCCATGGCAAAGGCTTTAGGCAATGAAACTGTTTTGGGAAACCAATATATATAGTATTGCTAATGTTAGTGATTCATGTATCTACTGAATCATTTCTTTTGTTTGCTGTTTTGCTCAGTTTCTGTAGTTCAGACAAGACAAAGCAGCTCTTTTTACGAAAAGGAAGTGAAAGAACCTAACTAGGGTAAGATGTAAACCACGGAGCTTCTGACACAAACAGGAGGCAAATGGCCTTGTAGCAGTTATGTATAAGTGAGTAGATTGTAGCAAGCTGTAGCTGAGAGCATACTTTTGGCCAGGATTGTCACCAGACACCTCTGGTACCTACCAAGGGGAAAGGGAATGGCTGAAGTATTTGAGCAATATGTCAGATTGTATCTGCACAAACCTGGTAGGAAGTCTCAAAAATTCAGCTTTCCTAGGTGTTCCTCAAGAAGCAGATTGAGAATGTTTTGAGGGACAGTGAGTTGATGCTGAGACACAGGGGTGTCCCACCCCAGTTTCCCTAGAGCGCTGGCACGAAGCCAGCTACAAATATGCATGCAAGAAGACGGCATGTATTTTTTGTTTGTGAGGAATGAACAGTCAGGCACACATCCAGAGGAAGAAAGGATGGTGTCTTGAGTCAGTGATAAGGTAACAAATGTGTACAGTCAGGTTCAAAACCTCCTAATTAGTTCCAAGGAAGGCTACAAAGGGCCTGATTAGTAGTTAGATTCATTGTGTTCACGGAACGTAGATGAAGTGTTGTGGCAAGTGAGTTCTGCAAGGAGATGGGAAAGAGGAGAGTAATGCAGGTTGAACCATCCCTCTTGCCTTACCTTTTGTTTTGTGTGATATTATTCTCTGAAACATCTGTGTGAAATGGTACCACGTATGAATTGGAGTTTCAAAGAAACACACAGATGTCTCATGCCTCAATTAATTTGTGTTGAGAATCTGTGTCTGAAGAGCAAAATCCAGGCATTGTAGGGACCTAATACAAGGAAGTCTTGGACTGGACTTTATCATGTTTCGCATGTCCTAATGGGAGACAGGGATGCCAAAAACTTACAGAGATCAGCCAATTTACCTTTTTTCCCTATGCAGTGCATTACTGTGCTCACACCTGAGAGGAGGAAGTACTAGGTTTAGGAAAAAGCATCAGTGCTCATGATACTGCTGCGTCACATACAGATGAAGTACACACAGTGTGCATAGGTCAGACCTAACTAACTGGGCTTCTGGTTTCTGGAACAGAATTGTCACAAAAGCCATGTTTAGATTTTGTTGAATTACAGTTAATGTTCTGACAAAGACTAAGTTTATTTATAGGTAATGTGTTTTGTAGTGAAAATGTGCATCAGTATTGGGGACAAAACAGATTACTGTGCAAGTACTCTGAATTATACCTTTTGTTAGACGTTTCAGTTAAATTTACTGATATTTAAAGTATTAAAGAAGATCTTTTGAGGTAGAACATATATTCTTATGCATGTTTTTGAAGCTGAATTGCAGAATCAAAAAAAGAGCAACCATATACAGATGCCTCCTTCATAAACCTACAGACTAATCTAACTCACCAGGAGCCAAACCCAGGCCTTCCTGTCTAAGCTTCGATACTGAATTTGGGAAGCTGTATAACTAGATGCTGTTAAAGAAAATCAAATTGCTGTCTGGCATGATTATGAATTTCCAGACAGGTGGGTAGCATACACTACAGCTCAAGTGCTTGTTTCTAATATTCAATATTCACATGCTATTAATGACATTTAAAACACAAACTGAATTAGGCTTGCCTTGGAAAATTAAGTATGTTGCACATTTTTCTAGGGATTCAGGACTTCCATGCGTGGAATTCACTGGTGCAATAGCCAGCTGGAGTGTATGGCCTCTGTAGAGTTGGCATACTAAGTTCCTCTCTTGCAGAGTTTGCTGTATGACACTTCAATAAGCAGATGCTCATGCCCTACAGATTCAGGCAGGTTCCATTTCCCCACTAATTCTGTTTCTATGGTCATCCTCACTATTAGCATGTCCTGGAAAAGACCTTCTCCTCTGAGTAAGCTGCCAGCTGGCCAGTAGCTGACACATAGGCATTAGCTGCCACTGGGGAAAATCAGGGTGAAATTAGTCATTTAGAATACTTTGGCACAATGGAGTTCTGAACCCCTGGTGAATGGTAGCATGTTTAGATACAGAAGTGTATTCTACCAGTTAAATGCCAAAGAGCCAGTGTTCCAATGCAGACTTAAAGGAAAGTCAGACCTCTGAAAATAAATTGTATTAAGGACAGCTAGTGAAACCCTGCTAGTGAAAAGGAAAGTACATAAATGAGGTAAGAATGCCAAATATTGTGTTAAATGTTATAGCATGAGACCTATTAGACCTATTCTTCCCAGGTTCCTGATTTTGGTTAAAAAGAAGCTTGATGAACCAGAAAAACCATATTTCACTTTTAGTCCTTTCCTCCTGAGCATGTTCCCAACAGGGACATTATTGAGTATCAAGTTCCCAAAATAAATGCTAATGTAATGACACCCCAACACATTGTAACAGAATCACTGAATTGTTAAGGTTGGAAAAGACCTTTAAGGAAATTTTGTAATGCAATGGGAGTTAGTATCTTATGCTGTGATTTGTCTGGATTACTCATTTCCTTATTTTGAACAATATGCATATTACAGAATCAATGCCTTGAGCCACGCTTGTTGATAGTGTTGTTTTTAATGCTCATGTTACTATTCAGATGGACTTTCTTCTTTGGGGGAAGAAAAAATTATGTAGAATGATTCTGTTTTCACAGTATATGTAACTGACAGACGAGAAGATATTTTCCAGCTTTTCGGAATACTTTGTGTGTCAAATCCAGATACATCTATAATGTTTGAGATCTATAATCAAAAAGCCAAATAGAAATAGTATTGTGAACATTCTTCTGAATTTAGCTAGTAACAGAGAAAGTGCGGGGCTGTGCGAAAGAACTGTGTTGAACTGGAGGCATTTTCTGAAGTTTTTCCCTCTTCTTTATTTGATGAGAGTAGGAAATTTAAGCTGTCATCTGAATGATTCTGGAGGGAAGAGAACCCTAAGAGTGTTCAAACCTTACAAGGGGGTTTTTCCCCCTCTGTTGTTTTTTTTTTTTCCTTTCTGTTTCATTTAAAATTAGATTATACTGAGGTCATGTGGATAAAGGAGTATTTCTCCATTTATCTATGACTGGGCAAGATAAGATAAAACTTACATATAGTTGAGACTACAGCTGGCTGCATATCACCCATCTACCTTGGATCCCATGCTGAGCAGATTTGCTTAAGGGCCACATGGAAGAGGAATCCAACCGGTGCTGCCAGCAGGTCACCTGCTCCCCTGGCCTGCAGGACACAGTTTGAGAAGTTCTGGTAAATGGGTGATGGAGATCAAATGTCAGCTTGTCACAGATCACGTGCAGAGAAACTGGAGCTGCCTGTGCATACTTCAGCTTGTCAGTTGTGTCTGAAATACCTGGTATCTTGTACAGGAACAACAACATTGTGTGCAAATGATGATGGCATTTTAATTTCTTTCGTGCCAAAACACTGGTGTGTCTTTTCACACAGAAACCTCATTTAATGTTCCACTTAAAATCTGAAGGGGATTTTCTGCCATAGGAAAAAGCATGAAAACTTGAAGGAAAAGCTGCAAATAAAAGAATAGGGGAAATCTGGGTTATTTGGTGTAAGTAATATTTCTGGACTAGTCAGATAACCTTAAAATTATTACTCTGTGCCTTATGTACATGGATTCTTCTGTGTAGGGAAGAACTTGAAAGCAGAATGCTCTGAAAGATCATCCTCATCTGTCTCTGTCCCCTTTATGCTTGCACAACAAAAGTGTAAGAGTGCTTTAGGAATAAATGGCAGTAATGTACTGATGGGAATACTTTCAAAGTGGACAACACAGCCTGGATGAAGCCCAACACTTAAGAGTATGAAGCCTGTGATTAATCCTTAGATTCTCATATGTAACACTGTATGCACTTTAAAGTCTAGGAAGCTAGTTTGAAAATGATGGTAGCTCTTATGCAATAAAGATTTATCAAGAGGTGTGTATTTGCAGGTAGAGAAGTGACAAGCACCAGGATGTATTGAAGTTTGAATAAATTCAAGGCATTTGAGGAGAGCTGCTAAGAAAGCCTTTCTCCCTGATGTTATTTCTGTGAAGTTTTGGGAACACTGGAACAAAGCTGGGCCAAAAGAAAAGTAACCTCATCATTTTTGCTTTGCTGGGGAACTTCTTCCAGAGTCTGTGAGCTGCTTTTTATTCCCTACCAACCCTCAGGTTTTTTTCTTTCTTTTTTCTTTCTTTTCTTCTGAGAAGTGCCATCTGGTTTCCAGTGTCTGCTTCTTTTTCTAAGGAGACAATATTTTGGGGTAGGAAGTGTCCTTTTGTCTCTGATTTCTGTGTGACACTGGTTTACTGTTTAGGTGTGCAATTTGTCAGAAACTTTCTGGCAATTTGTGTTCATCTGTAGACATGCTGTTAGTTACCAACATCCTTCGCTTTTTACCATTGCCGTTTCCAATGCTGACAATTTGTCTTCAAAGATAAATAGGTTTCTTTTAAGAGAATGAAATGACTGACCCTACCAGTGTTTGATAATTGATGGCTGTATTTTCACATATACTATGTAGTTATTCCTATGCTAGCTATGGTATTCATTACCCTTTTTAATACCAGGCTACTATTCATTGCAAAGGCAAGAATCTGCACAAGAAAACCTGGATTTGATTAATATCCTTAATTACTCTGCACTGAACCAAAGGGTAATATTTCTTACTGTCTCCTGTTAATAATCAGTTATGTCTCAAAGCACTTGGATCAATAACCTATATTTTTTTCCTTGGGAACTCTGCTTATTGTATTAATAGGAAAGTATTCAGATAAAGAAGCCTGTGAATGTTAACTAAAATTCTTCAGAAATTTGTTATTGATTTTCTAAAGGTTTGTCAAATTGGAGATATTCAAACAGCTCAGCAGTTGGGGTTTTTAACAGAATATTTCTTAGAGGATATCAGGCAGCTCTCTGGAGTGCTGGGACAATAAGCAGGGTAATGTTTTATATGGGCATGTGTTCATCTCTTGACTGCCTGCTAAGGCACAAACTCGTTCCCACTTTGTGCTAGAGCAGCTCTATGTTAAAGTAACTCTGGTCTCTCAGGAACACACATATATTACTTTAGGTACAGCACTGTGTCAACAGCTCTCTCCAGGCTGGGGCAGTGGGATCTTAGCCTGGATGCTGTACCCACATACAGACATGATTTAAACCAGTTGTCCTCTGGCTTCAGCTGTAAATTTCAGGTTAACTGGGTGGTCGTCAGCAGTCTTCTCCATTTGCTTTGTGGTGGTTTGCACTGCCACTGGCTCACTGCCCTGGGCCTCCTTCTATTGCTGTTCATCCTCTGAGTTGTGTCATTAGAGCCTCTGCACACATTCCTGAAGGATTTATTAATATGATGTGTCCTTAATTTCTTTGGCAGCCTCACGGGGCCAAGGTGACAAGAGAGAGGATCGAACTTCTATAGGTTTCCATTCTTCCCCGTAACTTTGAGTACTGTGCTGTGTGTCTGTGTATGTGTAAGCTTGAAACTGTCCTAACATGGAATTGTTCAACTACACCCTCAGTCCATACCTATAACCCTGACCTAACTGCAGCCATACTACCTTACCATCTTAAGGGTGGTCATCAGGAGGATGGGGACAGATGCTTTTCAGTGGAGACCAGCAATGTGACAAGGGGCAATGGGCATGAACTGAAACATAGGAAACTGTCTGAATATAAGGAAAGCCTTCTTTACTTTGGGAGTGACTGGAATGGGCTGCCCAGAGAGGCTCTGAAGTGTCCTTCTCTGGAGATATTAAAAATCTGCCTGGATGTGACCCTGTGCAACCTGGTCTAGCTGATCCTGCTTTAGCAGAGGCCTTGGGCTAGATAACCTCCAGAGGTTCTTTCCAACCCAGCCACTCTGTGATTCTGTGATAATACTGACAACTGATAGCCTGCTCTTTGCTCC
This sequence comes from Platysteira castanea, assembly GCA_013397175.1. Classification (NCBI taxonomy): domain Eukaryota; kingdom Metazoa; phylum Chordata; class Aves; order Passeriformes; genus Platysteira; species Platysteira castanea. The sequence continues at coordinate 247,760 of VYXC01001355.1, forward strand.
CTGCAGTGTTAAATCATAAAGGCAAAACCTTGCATTGTTGTTAGTTTTGTGGAGAGTGGGAGGAAGACAAATCCCTGAAGTGAAAGCGATAGGATGTGGATAACAGATTTTAATTGCTGCTTTCTCAGACTGTCTGTAGCCTGGCTAAGACAGATTTTCCTGCTGATTCGCATGAAAGAAGACAATGTTTTAAATATTGATGTGTATGTGAAGGCATTGTAAAGTGCCCAGATGGACCTCTTTGACTGTACTTTTCTGATAATGTGTGTTGTGTTTTTTCTAATTGACAGCCACTGGGTTCCAGTCCAGCACACCATCCCTCACCATTGCTGTTCCCGAGGCAGTGTGGCTGCCTAATGTTCTTCCTGCTGGCAGCTGAGTAGTTCAGGTATGTCACTAAAATAAAATCAGAGTGAACAGATTTTTTTTTTCCTACTTTTTTTGCTCAGTCTTTGGTTGATGAACTATTTCACTTGAGCCAGGACCTAAGTACTTTATTTTTAAACTACAAAGATACCCAGCAACTCAGTTTTTCAAGTTCACTGAAGCAAAATGAATCATCAAAATGTTTGAAGTTTATTTAAGTTTTACAGGTTGGGGGGTTTTTTTAAGGTTTTTCAACTAGAAAATATAGACTTAAAATTAATTTTTTTTTTTGTTAACTTGAATTCACTACCATGTTTGTCAGCCCAGGACTGTTTTGTGCAAACACACTATCCACACTCCCTCCTCTCAAGCTGCCCAGCTCTAACCATGGGATTTCAGCAAGGCAGCCATCTCCAGGCTTCTTGATGTAAAGACATTTTAAACAGGTTCAAAGGGTTAACAGACAGGACAAGAGAGAGGCTATTTCTGTATCTGAGACTTCGGTGGGAATGATTTACTGTGAACAGAAGAGCATATCTCAAAAGTAATCTTTTTATCTGTCTCTGCCTGTAGAAAAATTTATGGTGACGTAAGGATATCTATAATGGCACAATTTACATGGCACCTTTTGGCTTATGAGAAATGGCAGTCTCAAAAAGACTAAAGAGATTAGGAGTTTTAGCCTTGTTTCCAAAAATAATGTACTCATGGGATTGTTGACAATTTTTTCTGGTTTAATCATTTCACCAAGGCATTTATTACATGTATGTCAGAACCCAAAATAATAATGCAAATAGAAGCCTTATCAATCAGCTGGTTAAATTTTCACACTCTTTCGGTGTAGCTGTTTTGGTCTTTGGAGTAAATTTGACAGCTTCATGTGTTGCTGCTTAACACAGCTTGAAGATGTGCTACATGAGTCTAAGCTGTTTGGTGTAACTGGCAATGCTAAGGGCAGAAAAGCAGAAGTATAATTTAAAAAGTATCAGTGGTACATTGAGACTTAAATACTACTGATATTTCACTCAGACTTGAGATTCTAAAGGCTCAGGTTTTCTAAGTCAGTGGTACTTGAACTTGTAGGACACTTGAATGCTCAGTATTATTTCCCTCCTTTGCTCTGAATTCAGCTCAGGTATTTTAGATGTGAGAACCTAAGTCCTAATCCCATGCAGAGTTAGTGCAGTTAAGAGTGCTTGAAATGTAAACTTCTTTGAAAAATGGATACTTTTCTTCAGATACTGTTGGAGAGGTTTCTGAGGTATCAATAGAGAAATTTTTGATGAAAATAAATGGGGGCACTTTGGAGTTGGTGGTGGCCTGTATTAAGACACTTAGGTGGCAGTGGGAGTCCTCAGTTCAGTCAGGTGCTCTTTCTCAAGGCAAGCAGCCCAGCACAGATTTCCTACTCTTGTGGGGGAAGATTTTAATCACAAAACACTTGATTTGGGGTCTGTCTCTGTAACAGATTGTTTTTGTTCTATTTTGTTTTCCCTGTTTGTGAATGGGAGGACAAAAAAACTTCCTTGGCCTCTTATGGTAGTGGGGTAGGGTTTTTTTGTTTTATTTATTTATATTTTAATCCATAAATGCCAGCTTTTTTTCCTCATAGTCTCCTCCAAGTATGAAGGAATACATTGGGGTTCCCAGTGACAGGCCTGTTGTACTTTAAGGGTAAAGAGACGAAAGATTAAGCTATCCCTATCAACCCTCCACAGATCAAAGCCAAACTCTTTTGTTTCCAAGGTTTCATAAAAACACCTATAATGTCTTTACACTTTTGTATTCCAGCATCATTTTTTCATTGAGTTTGCATTGCTGTGACTCCACTAATGCCGTTGAGCAATTCTGTGTGTGTCCTCAGGTGATACATCCTTCAGAAAGGCAGTGGTAAAGATCAGTTATTATATCCTCTGTGACCTTTTGGTTTATCATTTCAAATGACCTGCAGCAGGCTCTGCCTAAGGCGTGCAGTTGCTTTGTGGCACAGGGGTTCCAAATGTCAGTATCTGTTTTCATTCTGCACATATTTTGCATGTAGCTGTTTGTTAGCTTAGGTGGAGATGGGGAAGTCTGATGAGTACCTCAAGGGGATTGGATTTTAGGTGAGACTAGCTAATGAAATAAATTGTTAATTGCTATGTAACTTGTAAATAATCACTCCTAAGGTGACTGTAGGCTGTATCAAGGATAATATAGCAAAAATCACCCAGATTAATGAAAAATGAACCGGACAAGAACAGCAGTGATGAGACCAGAACTGGCTTCATGATGTAGCAACCCAAAACTACACCAATTTTTCTGCCCTGAGCAACTATTATGACAGATGGAGCCCAAAGTCTTGGAATAAATTAACTCAATGGACTCTCACAGAAATAGTGCATAGCCCCGGGGAATGATACCTATATACACATATCTATCTATCTATCTATCTATCTATCTATCTATCTATCTATCTATCTATCTCTCTGTGTGTGTGTGTGTATGTGTGTATACCAAAGGACCAAGAAGAATGATGGTGGTTGACTGGGATGCATTGCAAAATGTGAGACCTAGGCGTGGTATAAATGGTGTGGGATAAGGGATGGGTACTGTCCTGGTTTTGGCTGGGATAGGATTAATTTTCTTCCTCATAGCTGGTACAGTGCTGTGTTTTAAATTAACTATAAGAATAATATTGATAATAGACTGTTTCGGTAGTGGCTTAGCAGTGTTTACTCCAAGTCAAGGACTTTCAATTTTTCCCTGCTCTGCCAGTGAGGAGGTGCACAGGAAGCTGGGAGAAAGCAAAGCCGGAACAGCTGTCCTGAACAGGTCAAAGGGATATTCCACACTACACACCATCATGCCCAGTATGCAAACTGGGGGAGTTGGCCTGGAGGTGCCAATCAGTACTTGGCGAAGGATTGGGCATTGGTCAGCTGGCGATGACCAGTTGTATTATGCATCACTCGTCTTTCCTGGGTTTGACTTTTCTCTATCTCTCCTTTTAATTACATTTATTATTATTATTATTATTATTATTATTATTATATTTTACTTCAATTGTTCAACCATTCTTAGCTCACATGTTTTACCTTTTTCCAATTCTGCTCCCCATTCCCCTGGATGGGAAAGGGGGAATGAGTAAGCGGCTACATTGTACTTATTTGCCAGCTGGGGTAAACCACAACAATAACTTAAAATGTGGAAATATTTATTTTGGGTATTTTGGGTCTGCTTAATTGGTAATTAGCTAAAATCCTTTCATAATCACGCATGATACTTGTATGCTTTTTTGGTAGGGAATATGCTGCAAATTTTAAAACGCTTTGGGGTTTTAATTTCTTTGCAGAAAAACCCTCAGAGTAGGTGAAAAGACTGTGTAATGCTCAGGGAAGGTCATTAAAGTTTTCAATTTAAATTGATTACAAGGAAATGATATGCCAGAGGAAAAAAACAATAGATGAAAAGAAGTGTCCTGGATGGCAAGAGAAGATGAATGCTCTGTGTTTTCCCCACCTCAGATTGTCCAAGACAAAGTATGATTGTCTAATATCTCAAGATGAGGAGGCTAATACAAGGCCATAAATCACAGCGAACAGCTTTTCAAATAATAAAGCAGTCTGCCTTCTTGCTAATAGGCCCCAAGGTAGGACCCTGAAATGCTGAAAAGAAGGCTAGCAGTCACCTCCCTGTGGGTGACAATGACTTTTGCACAGCCTGTATTCACACACTCTCTGGGGAGACAGCTGAGAACTCAACATATTGCCAATACAGCAGATTTGTGGCCTGCTTGTTAGTTACTTATATGTAAAGATTAATAAGAAAATTATGGAAGATGTGATATTTTTGCATGATTTAACTCACGTCCATTATTTAGACTTGTATAACCTACATAAGTGTAGAACTGGGAATATTGTGTGTTGTATGGTTAGCTGGAGCTCATGCACAAAACATTGTTATTGTACCTCTCTCTTTCACTTCTAACTCTTCCTTTGCCCAGCCTTACTGACTGAGAAAATGTGCTTTTTCATATGAGAGGCTTGTATGACATAAGACCACATATAAACTGAAACAAAATATTCATTTAAGTCCTTCTTCCCATAGTTAAAAGTTGAAAGAATCCCGACTGAGAACATCAGATCAAAAAGTGTGAGATAAATATATGCATAATCTATGAGCATTTTGAACTGCATAACTAGGAAGGAGATTAGACTCTCTTATTCTCTCTAAAAGAATTACCTTAATGGTGGGAAAAAATTAATAGCCTTGTTTTAAGGAAAATGAAATATCTCATGTGATGACAACGTGCAAGCCTTTATGCACAGCCAACACAATAATAGTTTCACTGATGGGAAGACAGAAGAGGTCCAAATACGAGATATTTGTTTTGTAATTAATTTTTTGTTGTTTTTGATTTCCACATAAACCTCTAATTACTAGGAAATACCTTTGCTTTCTTTCCGTTAGAATAGAAAATTGAGAAATGNGGCTGGGATAGGATTAATTTTCTTCCTCATAGCTGGTACAGTGCTGTGTTTTAAATTAACTATAAGAATAATATTGATAATAGACTGTTTCGGTAGTGGCTTAGCAGTGTTTACTCCAAGTCAAGGACTTTCAATTTTTCCCTGCTCTGCCAGTGAGGAGGTGCACAGGAAGCTGGGAGAAAGCAAAGCCGGAACAGCTGTCCTGAACAGGTCAAAGGGATATTCCACACTACACACCATCATGCCCAGTATGCAAACTGGGGGAGTTGGCCTGGAGGTGCCAATCAGTACTTGGCGAAGGATTGGGCATTGGTCAGCTGGCGATGACCAGTTGTATTATGCATCACTCGTCTTTCCTGGGTTTGACTTCTCTCTATCTCTCCTTTTAATTACATTTATTATTATTATTATTATTATTATTATTATTATTATTATTATTATTATTATTATTATTATTATTATATT
>VYXC01001355.1:253918-323628 GCA_013397175.1 Platysteira castanea
ATGGGAAGACAGAAGAGGTCCAAATACGAGATATTTGTTTTGTAATTAATTTTTTGTTGTTTTTGATTTCCACATAAACCTCTAATTACTAGGAAATACCTTTGCTTTCTTTCCGTTAGAATAGAAAATTGAGAAATAAAATGTTTCCTTCTGATACAAGTTTATTTGTATGCCTTTGTTTGCATTGGAACTTGGACTTCGTGAAAAACTTACAAAATATGACATTATTTTTTTTCAAACAGATAAAAAATACTGAAATATAGCAAACATTGTTTGCTTGGGTTTTTTCAGTCGTTGTATTTCTGAAGTTAAGAATTTTNCCAGAACAGCTGTCCTGAACAGGTCAAAGGGATATTCCACACTACACACCATCATGCCCAGTATGCAAACTGGGGGGGTTGGCCTGGAGGTGCCAATCAGTACTTGGAGAAGGATTGGGCATTGGTCAGCTGGCGATGACCAGTTGTATTATGCATCACTCGTCTTTCCTGGGTTTGACTTTTCTCTATCTCTCCTTTTAATTACATTTATTATTATTATTATTATTATTATTATTATTATATTTTACTTCAATTGTTCAACCATTCTTAGCTCACATGTTTTACCTTTTTCCAATTCTGCTCCCCATTCCCCTGGATGGGAAAGGGGGAATGAGTAAGTGGCTACATTGTACTTATTTGCCAGCTGGGGTAAACCACAACAATAACTTAAAATGTGGAAATATTTATTTTGGGTATTTTGGGTCTGCTTAATTGGTAATTAGCTAAAATCCTTTCATAATCACGCATGATACTTGTATGCTTTTTTGGTAGGGAATATGCTGCAAATTTTAAAACGCTTTGGGGTTTTAATTTCTTTGCAGAAAAACCCTCAGAGTAGGTGAAAAGACTGTGTAATGCTCAGGGAAGGTCATTAAAGTTTTCAATTTAAATTGATTACAAGGAAATGATATGCCAGAGGAAAAAAACAATAGATGAAAAGAAGTGTCCTGGATGGCAAGAGAAGATGAATGCTCTGTGTTTTCCCCACCTCAGATTGTCCAAGACAAAGTATGATTGTCTAATATCTCAAGATGAGGAGGCTAATACAAGGCCATAAATCACAGCGAACAGCTTTTCAAATAATAAAGCAGTCTGCCTTCTTGCTAATAGGCCCCAAGGTAGGACCCTGAAATGCTGAAAAGAAGGCTAGCAGTCACCTCCCTGTGGGTGACAATGACTTTTGCACAGCCTGTATTCACACACTCTCTGGGGAGACAGCTGAGAACTCAACATATTGCCAATACAGCAGATTTGTGGCCTGCTTGTTAGTTACTTATATGTAAAGATTAATAAGAAAATTATGGAAGATGTGATATTTTTGCATGATTTAACTCACGTCCATTATTTAGACTTGTATAACCTACATAAGTGTAGAACTGGGAATATTGTGTGTTGTATGGTTAGCTGGAGCTCATGCACAAAACATTGTTATTGTACCTCTCTCTTTCACTTCTAACTCTTCCTTTGCCCAGCCTTACTGACTGAGAAAATGTGCTTTTTCATATGAGAGGCTTGTATGACATAAGACCACATATAAACTGAAACAAAATATTCATTTAAGTCCTTCTTCCCATAGTTAAAAGTTGAAAGAATCCCGACTGAGAACATCAGATCAAAAAGTGTGAGATAAATATATGCATAATCTATGAGCATTTTGAACTGCATAACTAGGAAGGAGATTAGACTCTCTTATTCTCTCTAAAAGAATTACCTTAATGGTGGGAAAAAATTAATAGCCTTGTTTTAAGGAAAATGAAATATCTCATGTGATGACAATGTGCAAGCCTTTATGCACAGCCAACACAATAATAGTTTCACTGATGGGAAGACAGAAGAGGTCCAAATACGAGATATTTGTTTTGTAATTAATTTTTTGTTGTTTTTGATTTCCACATAAACCTCTAATTACTAGGAAATACCTTTGCTTTCTTTCCGTTAGAATAGAAAATTGAGAAATGTTTCCTTCTGATACAAGTTTATTTGTATGCCTTTGTTTGCATTGGAACTTGGACTTTGTGAAAAACTTACAAAATATGGCATTTTTTTTTTTCAAACAGATAAAAAATACTGAAATATAGCAAACATTGTTTGCTTGGGTTTTTTCAGTCGTTGTATTTCTGAAGTTAAGAATTTTGTTCAATAAAAAAATGTTATCATTCTCCAAAAATCAATAAAAAATACTTAAATGTTCACAGCTAAATACTACCAAGCAGAGGAGACAATTTACAGCAACCTGAAATTTTAGTACATCCTCACTGCAAGATTGAAAAGATGAAATATATCACTACAAACAAAACTAAAATGGGACTGAAACAAAGCGTCTTGGTAAACGTTGAACTTTACAGCAGTGTTGTCAGTTAAGATACAAAACCTCTGAAATCTATCACATCATGAGCTGAAAAGTGTTTGGCTCATACCAGTTGTTATCTTAGCAACTAACTACACTTGATTAATGTTAATTGGAGTAATGTGGTTGACTCTACTCAGTGGGACAAGGGAACCACTTGATTCTCTTTTGAGCCCTGCTCCTGTTTAACTGCTCTACTTTTAGTACTTTTGTTGCATCTAAAATAGATGGAATCTTTCCATCGGATTTGAGCTCTGAGATGAAAAAGCACAGTACTGAGAATTATTATTACAGAAAGATGTTAAGATATTACAAGAATGGGTGAGCCTTTATGTACCTCCTCAAGTCTCCTCACACCATCTTTCTCCCTCTTGAAGACTCATTTATTTTTTCAACATATATCTCTTAAATAAAACAAAACCCACTTATTATAATTATGATAAAAAAAGAACACTGGGTTTTGGCAGAGAAGGGAAGTGAGAGCAGATTAAGGGATCAGAGCTCTGAAGTTGTATTTCCTTTGCACAGATTCTAAAACATGAGAAAAAGGAAATGTGTGTGTAACTTTTTAACTTTCTCTTGATTATCTTCTGTTATAGAAGAATTAAAACATAAGTTTTGTCATTATATAGCTTTTCTGGTGCTTCAATAACAATTTTTCATTCTCTTTTCATCCTTAGAAACAGTGTAAGCCTTTGGTCCCTCTTTCATGTCGAGAACACGAAAATTAACTGCACAAACCCAAAACCTCAATGTAAATCTGGACAATCTTGCATAAAGTGAAACTACATTCAAAGTAAGAACTTTATGCTCAAACTAGTTCAAATAATTAAACGAATCAATTAAGCTAAAATGCCTGTTTCCCAGAGAAAGTAGCCTTAAGCTTTATAACTGTCTTATAAACCAGAAAATCCCTATTGATTGTCTTGATCGATGGTGAGCCTGAATTGTTTAAGAGGAAGTTCCACATGTAGCTCGTACAACATCAAAGGGAAAACTCTCTTTGTATGACATTTAAGTATCTGTCTTATCCTTGTCCTACAAGACACAATCCTTTTCTTGTAAGAGGTACACAAGGGGATTAAGACAAAATGTCATTGATTCACTGCAGGTTAATCCTCCTACAAAGGAAGATTTATTTAGGTACAGTTGCTTCTTTACTGTTATTCTTTCAGTTGGTTTGCCTTAAGTTTTAAAATGATTCTCTGGTAGAGAAGCCTCTGTCTATCTTAAATGCAGGTTGTTCTGTAAACTCAGTCCTCTTACAACTAACATGCTTACCAGGGTGCAGAGTATCTTTCTGGAACAAGTCCTGTGCTCTGCATGGACCAAAATGCTCTCAATATTGACTGACTAATACAAGCTAAAATAGTACAGACCTCAAACTCACACCTTTGAACCACATTTGGTTTAGTACATGGAGTGAATCCCATTTCAAACTATCGAATTCACTTCCAAATTTTAAATATTTTACTGAATCATAGCATTTGAATTTATAAAAATTGGAAGAAGTTTCAAACTACAGAGGGGTAATTTAGGATGGAGTTTTCTGTAAGTCATCAGCAGAGATAATCTGTGTGACAATTATGTGTGAAAAATAACTGGTTTCAGATATTTTCGAGTATAAAATGCATTTAGATCAGTTTTTGTCAGTGGCTAGCAGATAAAATCACTATTTTAGACTCTGTGAGAATGAAATACCTATAAAATTGATTTAGGGTAGAAGAATAGGAGGACCAACTCACTTTCACAGAAGCAGCTCCACTGAGCACGTGTGTTAAACAAATATTCCTAGGACAAAAAATTACTTTGTATTCTAATCATGTTCATATTTCCTGTTGTCAGTTGCACAAAAGCAGTGCATCAAACATCCAAATAAGTTGAGATGTATTTTGCTGATTACTGGAGCAGATGGTACATCTCAATTAGGGAAAAATATTTTCTGTTGGCTTATTATAGTTTTAAATTAAATTCAGTTTGAGTGAAAGATCAAACATAACAAAACAAAGGATTTTTTCTGGTTCTTTTATCATCAGGCTGGGTATTGCACAAAATAGTAATGTATTACTATTAAGTAGTAACATGAACGGCAAACAAAGCTGCTTATTCTATTTAATTCTTCCCCGCTGAAATGTCAGTATGATGATGTAACAAAATAGGTTAAGAGCTGGAACTTGGCAAGTGAAATTAATTCAGTTTGGTTTGCACGGAAGTTAGCCGGGATGTGAAGGGATGATGGAGAATACATGAAATGTGCAGGAGAAGCAGCAGGTTGCAGGTGACTGTATCTGCCCCTGCCTTGCACGGAGGGCAACTGGTTGTAGAAAGGATTAACTGACTGTGAGCATTACAAGATATGATTTTTCTTGCCTCTAATTTTTAGAAAAGAACTTGTTGTTATAGTGAAACTTCTTGGGTCATATACTAGATGTGCCAGCACACTATCATGAAGAGAACATTAATAGGATGTGAAAATACTAACTTCTCATGTTTACTTATTTTGCAAAAGAAATAGATTGTACAAGGACCAAAAAAACTGAATTGAGGAGGCCCAGTTCCTTCTGTTTCATCTGATCCAAAGCTGCTGTCATATAGAATATAGTTTTCCCTAAATTGCATTAAAAACTTTAGATATAATAATGCAAAGTGCAGTAGTGTTTCATTGTAAACTACAGTCTGGCTAAGAAAACAGAATACTAGGAATTCACTTGTCTAAGTCCTGTCGGGAAAGTAATTAGAGGATATAATGTTAACTACTACAATTAACACTGATTATATGTCAGTGACTTGGATAGCCTTAGAATTATAAAGAACGGGATTAAGTTGTCTTTGATTTCACAAATCCTATTGAAGAAGTAGAAACACAAAAATATTTGTGTTGCTAATGCTGTGATGTTTACTCAGAGAAACATGTACTTTTGTGACAATCTTTTCACTTGAAATAGATCCCTAATTAGTAAAATTGTAACACTACTGCTTCCATTTTTCTGCTTGGAAAGCTGTTTTGTTGTATTCTGAATAAAAAAGCAAAGGAATTGTAGGGATTCTGGAGGAAATGGGTCACATTTATTCCTGATACAATCAACCTCTTTGTCAATGGATAATGAATTATATAAAGAATGCGTTTTGTCTTACATTGAAAGAGAAGCTGACCTTCTTTCAAATAAACCACAAATGGGCAAAAGTGGTTTACTTAGTCATTTTCTACCTGAATGCTAAGTGTTTATTATGATAATTCATTTATCATTCTAAATATTTAATTGTAAGGCAGTCCTTGGTGGTTTATACTTCCTGCTGCTATCAGGTCAAAGAATTTCTGCCAGGTTCCTTTGAAACAGGCAGTTTGGCTTTTGTTTAAACATTTTTCATTGTCTTCTGTTTTACAGGGATTTTTGCATCAGAGTATCTTCAACTATCTTGCACAGAATAATTAGAAACAACTATTGATCTCAACTAAGTTTGAGAACATAACATGGCTACCTTCAGGTCAACCATGAGAATGACAGATTATTCTCTGTCTATTGTCCCTGGCTGTGAAAAATAGCAGTCTAAGGACTTCAGATATTTGCAACTTCAATTATATTTTATTTGTTCATAATGATTAAATACTCGAATATGTTTGAAACTGAGACCATGGAATATTTTTCTTTAGTTCATTCAGCTGAAATTCCTTTGAAGTGCTTTTCAGAATAGCAAACTAACCCACTGTACTTTATTTAGTAAAGATACTTAAATTGTATCTGCAAGTGCTCTGCAGTTGTGAGAACTGGCTTTGGGTCACTGGCTGTAGTCTTGGAAAACAGACAGTATTATTCAGAAGGTCTACTGTAAAATGTGGGTATTTTGATGATGGTTAAAGGCTTTACTCAGTATACTGGTATTTTGCTAACCTCTGTGTGTTAGCTGGTAAGCAAGACTCACAAAGTTCACCCTGTGTAACCAGCTAGTCTGGCACTCATTGCTGGGAAACATTCTTGGCACTTCGGGTAGAGAAGTCAGTGCTTGAATGAGCTGGTGAAACTGAATTATTTCTGCATTAGAGCTAAACTTTCTGGGTCAGGTTCAAAGAATGTTAGTACATCTAAAAGACTTGCTTGTTTCTTGGAAAAAGAGAACACAATTTTTCATAGTTGCCTAACTTTTACTATGTATCATCAGACAGTTCTGGTCACTCAGCTATTTTCTTTGTTTAGCATTATAGGCAATGAATGCTGACTACAATGTAAGTAAATGAATTTTTGTCTTCGGATATAAAATAATTAGAAGGCTAAATGTAGTGAGTTTTTGCTTCTGTAGAAATGGTTGAATTGTCAAGCACACCTAAGTTCTGGAAAAATAGGTTATAAAAGTCAGCACTGGTCAGGACATCAGCCAGAGCTTTTTCTCTCAACCATTTTCTTTGACAATTTAAGACAATATCACTGGATTTCTTTCATTTTTTCCTACTTTTTTTGGCAGATGAGAACTGCGACTTTGTCATATTGTACTTAAAGGAAACATAAAGGAACGCAAAAATCGAAAATTTAAATTTTGAAAGGCAGTATTAATTTGCTCAAACTTTGTATTTCTGTGTATGAGTAACAGCTATCTGCTATGTAAGAAGGATCAGAAAATTTCAGTAGAGCTCAATATTGGCTGTAATTGATTCATGTTTAGTTTTATTTTTAATTTTATCAGGTGCAATTTTACGCTTGCTTATTTTACTTAAAAACATTCCATATATTTAAAGTACCTTCTTTCATTTAGCTCAGCTGGTCCCTGTTTAAATGATGTCAGCTAAGCCAGAGAACCTGAATGTCTGTCCTTTATGATGTCCTGTGTTCTGGCCTTGATTAGTGGTGTTGCTTACACTGTCAGTTATTAGTAGATACCGCTGGTGCTCTGCTCTTTGATCCTTTCAGCCTTTCATTCTGCCATGTCTGGTGAATAATGGTGATGGGGGGAGCAAGGTCTGCTTTGTTCAAGGATTGCAGGCCACTTGACATGCATTACTTTTTCAGCAATGCCTTCTGATATTTATGAATGTAAAGCCTGAGTCCAAAGTAGCATAATGGCAAATGAATACAAATCCAGAAAGTACAACGGGGTTTGGAGCTGGCCTTTGTATTGTATTCTCCAAGGCAAAAAATAGCGTATAACTTTTAACTGTGTACAATGACACTTTTAATGCTGCAGGACTGGAAGCAAAGAATGGTGTTCCAGCTTTACTCAGCAGCTTACTGAGTTCTTTCAGGGAGCCACCAAGATGAATATTGGTCAATAGACTATGTCAAAAAGAAGGAAAAAACCCCAGAGTCAGGTCTTAATTACTATTGGATTTAGGGTTAAGTGTGGTTAGAATTATTTTTCTGGTCCCTGCTTTGCTCTTCAGACATTTGACTGAGAATTCTTGTGAATGTGTTCTAATTTAAAAGGGGGTGGTAGTCACTGGTCCACTAATAGCCAAAAACAGCAATGGGCTTACTTGTCCTGAGAGGCAGAAATCTGGCCTGTGTCTGTCCTGCAAGTTTGTGAACTCTTGCTGGCTGCCAGCTTGCCCTCCTACTGAGGGTGCATCTATAGGATGGTCAGCATTCAGCCTTGGCCTGAGCTCTCCCACAGACAGGGCAAGAAATGGGTCCCTACAGATCTGTTGAAGAGATATAGTAAACATGGTCTTGGTATTCTACTGCTGATTTTCACAGTTTCATCATGTTCATGTAATCTGGTAAGCGAACAATCCTATCCATTAAAAAAAAATAACAATAATGGCACCTTTTCTCCCACATTCAGTTAAAGATTGAACTTAAAATTTTATATAGATTTATATTATTGCATGCATTTCTCCATTACACATATGGACATCACTAGATAATGTGTACCCAGACTCTGGGGCCTTTTTGCCTATCATTAAAACTGGTTTATTCTAAATTCACCTAAGCCTGATGATCCAAATTGGCTCTGGCTACTGCTGCAATAACTTGGCCTTGGTAATGACATGAGGTCTTTAAACCGGAGATTATTAGGTGTAAAACATTGATATTTAAGTGTGTGCAGAGAGTGCAGAAGGTAAGTTGATCCTTATGTGTGTGTTTGTATAGAAAGAGCATGAAGTACAGAAGGTAAAAGAACTGGAAACTGTTCAGATGCTTGTATATGCTTTCTGTTTCCTCTCTACTGCATAAACACTTCCAACTACCAAGAAAGCTAATGTTAGCTAAATGTAAATTAGAATGTCTTTGGGTCCCAGTAAAGTAGTGAAGTTAGTATGAGAGATAAAAGGGTAAAGAAAAAGGGAAGTTTTTTCTGAGGCAATGATGTTGACAGAAAGAGACCTCAAATAAGCTTCCATTTAATCCTCTTCATTGTTAAGTTTTTATAGAGATTTCTCTTGTAAAGGTGACCAAACAAAATTTTTCCTAATGTCTTCTTTTGTCATTGTTTCAGATTTCCACTGCATATTTGTTGTTGTTTTGACTTAATGCAAGTAGTGTGCTTTGTTTTTCCTCATTGTGGGAACTGACTAAAACCGCAGAGCCTTTTGACCCTGAAAGTGTTTGAGGTAGAGTCAAGCTAGTTTTCATGGCAGGTGAGGGAACCCATCGCCTGTCTCATTGTCACTCCTATTCATAACCCATTTTTAGGTAATTGCAGTGATGCTTGTTCTTTCATTACTTCCATAGTCCTGTATACAATATGAAATTGCTATATAATACTGTAAGTCTATTGGGAAATAAGGTAAAGATTTGGAAAACAGTCATAGAAAGAGTCATACTGAAAAATACTGAAGGCTAAGTATCCTGTTTGCAGCATTAAAAAAAAAAAAAAAGACAGCACCTGGTCTGTAGAGCAGAGATCCTGTCCCTTTCCAGCTGGGTCAAACTTATTCCAAATTTTTGTCTTTTGGTCTTCTGTGTGCCTATTACTGAGCAAGAATAAATGCATACAGTTTTTGCTGGGTTTTTTTTTCCCTTATACTTTGTCTTGACTCTCACCAGATATATGAGAAGAAAAAAATAAAAAGCAGGGTCTCCATTTGTATCGTTCAAAAATATTAATTAAACTGGTGAAGAAAAATTGCTTTCAAAAGTAAATACATTTTAATTTGCTGCTTCCAAATTATCTGTCTCAACCTGGGTCCAAATTATGTCAGGAATTAGGCACTTAAATATTGTGATAGAATGTGATTTGAATTTGGGTTTGAATGAATACTGCAAAAAACCATACAAAAATACAGAAATCTAGTCTTCTGAAACTGCACTTGCAGTAGTGGATCAGTTCTGAAAGTTTTTCCATTCAGCCTGTGTTTGTGTGCTGGATTTTTAGCCCCTGCCAAGTCCTGCACATATACTTAACACAGTAATAATGGGTGTCTTAAATGTTTATGCAGTGCACACACACACAACATGCTACAGCTATTTGTATTCCAGTTATGCCAGCAACACCAGGAAAGCTGAGAAGGACTAAAGACTGAAATGCTAGCAGGCAATTGCTGTTTATGTCATCCAGTGGAAGGGCCATTGTAATTTAATTATTGCTATAAACTATGAGGAAGTTGGGTATTTCTTAGGTTTAAAGCATAATTGAGAAACCACAATCCTGATAGAGCAGCTGTGGAATTTTTTTCTAGCCAAACACCAATTTTTGGTTAAGGAACAAATAATATTATTTCGGGATAAAGTAGTCTAGAAGCCACCTGCTTACCTTCCCCCTTGTATGGGAATCTCAGCATTAAATAATGTAATTTAATTTCAGGGACTGCAGAGAAAGAATTCCAGCACTGTATCTGATTTATGGGATCTGTATGTTTAAAGCTTGGCCAACTGACAAGAGAGTTAAGAACATAATGGTTAATAACGTTCTGTGAAGGATAAACATTAAAAATGAAGAATAATTTATCTTCTTGCAAAAGAGGAGCTTATAACCTGGAATAATGTATTGCTGTTGAGAAAAGAGAAATTTAGGCTGAACATCACGAAAAGTTTCATGACAGGAAGTTTTATTAGACAATGGGACTGAATCTCAAGGGAGGACATGGGAACCCACTAGGTTCAGACATTTTAAGCAGTCTGAGAAAAATGTCAGAAAAATGGTAACTCTGTACAGCAATTGCACAACTGGTTATTAACCTGATATGCCTCTTTCATTTTCACCTTTCGTAATTCCATGGTTCATTAGCCAGCAACCTCTTTCCTCTGCCCTCTGGTACCTCCAGGACAACTTCCACACAACTTGTAAAAGCGCATTTCTTACAAAACGTGTAGCTTTTGTTCTGTGGCAGAACACTCCCCAGCAACCCTTCTTATGTGGTCACTTGTCTACCCACACTTCTGCTGTTTCTGCTGTTTTTATTTTAAAAGGCTCTGGTGCAGTTACTTTCAGTCTGTGAACACTGGTTAGAAATATTTTTTTCTTTATCAAAACAGGAAAATTCAACCCTAATTAAAATAATCCTAAAATGAGCTGGGGCTTTTAGAAGAAAAATGTGTGTGTTCATTTTGCTTTCAGACATTTTAAGACCTAAGCTGTTTAGCAGATGACTTTTTTCATAAGAATGGGAAACAAAAGACTTGTAACCTCTGTTGAAAAATTCAGAAAAAGGACACAAGTTCTTAGAAAAAACTGTGTTTTAAGAAAGGTTCTTGAGACCCTTACTCAAAGATGAGTTGCCAGCCAGCAGAATTCATAAGCTCAAAGCTTGTACAACTTTATGAGACTCTTGTTCATTCGTTTTATAAGGACAGTTAATTTTCAGCCTTGTCTGAGGTGTCAGGGCTGTCAGCTGTGAGAAGGAGGATTAGCAAGCAAGTCAGAAAAAGCCTTCTCCCCAGTGTGTCTCATGTGTTGTCAGTGGCCTTTCAGCAGAGCTCCCTTCCGTACAGCTGCCGTGTGTGACATCATGGTGTGCTGCAAATCCCTGCAGACTTTTCCTGGGTGATTTGCTGGGAAATTTTTTAGTCCAGCCTGGTGTCAGCACTGCACTTTTAACTATTCTGTTGCTTTAAAGGCTAGCACATGTTTAGAAATATGAAACACTGATTTAGTAGATGAAAAAACCTATGATGAACGTAACATTTTTCCAAGCTGCTTCACCAGTGTGATACTCTCCAAGATACTCAGGCAGTATGTTATGGGGACCTGAGTTACTGGTTAGTAGTAAGCTATTGCTTCAATGGGAAATTTAAGGACACGTGGAATTGAAAGTGCACAGTTCTTCACTGGATATGGGGTTTTTTTGTTTTCTTCTCTTCTAGAATGAGTGTCTTTGATAATACAAGGCTTGCTACCTACAAATAGATCAGCACAAGGATTATTCACCTCCTCTTTCAGTCATCTATTTAATAATGTTTACAGATTACCCTGGGAATTGCCTGAGGACTGAAGCTAACTTTCTGGCTTTTCCCTGTGCCTGTGGAAGTTGGTTGGTTCATTACATCTAAGTATTCTTTTGTTGATCAGTATCTGTGGCAGCCAACAAATGGGAAGTCATAATGTCCATGTTGTAGAAAATCAATTAAAAACCAACAAGTTCAACAAATTCCTTCATCTGCCCTAATCAATACTGAGATTAAAGTGTCTGATAAAATCCTTTGGGTAATTTGTTGTACCTGAAACTAAAGAAAACCACATAAGAATAAATTTTACTTTCAGAGTTTTCTCACAGCTCTATACTGCTATGCAGTTAGGAGAAATAAGTCACTCACCAGAAATTAAACGTTATTGCTGTCAAACTAAATTCCCTTCTATATACAATGAACATGGTAGCGCCCTAACAGACCATTTCAGGAATTTGAATGCTCTGAGAACTGAATTATATAAAAAGGTTTCTACTTTTTTTAGTTACAAAATTTAGTATAACCTGTAAATCTTTTTTTTGTTTGTGTATTTTAAAGGCCAATTGATAATTCTGATTGTGTGCTAAGTCTAATCACTATCCACAGTAGAATGGTAAATAAAAAATGTGTAACATAGTTACTTTGTAATGTGGATATTGAGATGGGAAAACTATTATGTTGCTCAAATAAAAGGACAAAATTCTTTTTTATTTTCTCCCTGAACTTACTGTTAATTTGCACCACTGAAATAAGAGTCACTCTGCCTGAGGTTTTGAAACTGGAGGATAGCTTTAAGGTCTCTCTTAGATTTTAATTGTAATGTTGAAGCTGTAAACTGCTGTAATGACATAATGCAAACACCCTCCCTTTCTGCCTTAACTCCAAGGGGGAGGTGTGAAAGTTGTCCCTGCAGGTAGTGAGTGTGCAGAGGGGACATGCACTTGGTAAATACAAGAACAAAAAAGCTCAGCTTACAAAACCCACTGACAGGTGACTATTGAGAAAAAGACGCAGATAGTGACTATATAGTTATTCAAAATGCTTCATGGGGCTCCAGAAAGTTCTGCTATTGGTGACTGGCATCTTCCTGCTCCTTGTTATCCCAAGAAACTTGGCACAGCTTTGTAAAAAGTTGTCAAATCCTAGTTCCCATAGGAACCTTTCCAAATAGTTTAGGTTGCTCTCTGGTTTGTTGGTAAATTTGAGAGTGGAAACTTTTTAAATTCCTGTGCCATAGTGTGTAAGCTAATAATTAATCCCGTGGCTGGTGAAAGGTAAATCTTTACATTTAAACCTAACCCAATATACAGTCATCTTTCCTATCCAAGAAATTAGTTAGTCTTTGACCAAAAATACAGCTCTCATCGTGGCTATGAGCCATGTTTTAACCATGGCATCTACCTGGAAACACAGAAGTATGACTCTTCCCTGATGTCCTCCTCCCACATTTTTCATGATTCCCGTTTTATGAGAAAGATAAGACAATCTAGACCTTTGGCCCCATGCTTTACAATACACCTGAGATATTTGTTAATGGTCCAGAAATTATTTGTGTGTCATGTCTTATTGGTTAAATATCACTTACTTATTTATGGCTTCATGCTTCTTCTCAGTGCTTTAGACATTTATACTAACCAGCAAGGGAAGGCTTAGTGTAAGATTTTTTGGACAAATCAGCTTTAAAGAGAAGTTATCCAGAGATTACTCTAGTGGCAGTCTGTCTACCCTCTACAAATCTTTTTCTTTTTGGTATTATAGCTTCAGCCAACTGGATTAATTTTTTAAAACTTATTTTAAATGAGTGCTTTCTCTCATTCATATGTATTAAAGGACTCGCCAGTGTTGTCAGTATTTTTCAGTTTTCCTCCTCCCTGTACAGAAGAACACTTCTATTTTGTAAGCTGAGACTGGAGCATGATGGTTTAGTGATAAACAATTTAGCAGTGGCTCTGATACTGCTCATGCTGAGCTCTCACTGGGAGATGAGACATTAAGCACCAGTTGCCCTCTGCAACTCACTGATAAGGGACCAGAGACACACATTGAAAACTAACTTTGCATCCTACTGCAGGTGCTTGTAAGCATTGTTCATTGCCTTTAGTAATACAGTATTCATTTTAGTAGAGGACACAAGGAAGAATGCTCCTATTTTGGGCTGGGTATCATTGATTCACGTGTTATCTGCTCCATTTGGGAAAACAGAGAGTCTGATGAGAGTCTCTAGGCTGCGCACCATAGCATCATTAGGACAGAAACATGCCATTTTTTTTTCAGAATTTTTAAAGAATTTATTGAGAAATCTGTTTCTTCTACTGCCTTTATTAAACATTACCCTCGTGCAGTAACACTTCTTGGGGCAATGCAGTTGTAAGTTATACAGAGGTGTTTGTCCACACTTCGAGTAGTCCATACTTTGAATACCAGTAGAAGGGTGTTTTTTAACTGTTTATAATGAAAACATTTCAGAACGTTCAGTATCAGCTCTACCAGGGAGATGAATTAGCTCCAAAGTGTTAAATCTCCTGTTTTGCCCATCTCTCTCATTTGAGGAAGCAAAATAACTTATCCTAAAAGCTGTGAATAGGAAAACTGTTTTCCTTCCTTCAGAGTATAAAAACCTGGAGGGTTGCTGTTTCAATTTTTAAAGAAACGTTTATTTCAGCATTTTGTTCCTAATCTTGTGTTTTTTACTCAAGTAGCTTCCTCTTTGATTGTGTTACTTTTCATGGTAAATATTTAAGTTATTCATGAATCTTTATCATTCTGAACTGTTTCCCCAACACTTTTTTGGATTTAACTTACTCTTTGCTAATGACTTGGCCAATTGGTTTAAAGATTTAATTGCATAACACTGAATTTTAAATTAATTAAATTTTAGAAACTAATATTAATTTGATTTCAAATTATTTTGTGGCTCCATTTTTGAGATAGGATTCCCTGTTCCAGTACCTTTCAATCAATATTGCCTTGTTTAGTCACATCTGATTAAGAAAACCCCAAATATGTCTGGTTGTATATATGAACATTACAGTGTTGAGTGTGATTTTACATTAATTCAGTCACTGTTACTGATTTTGGTGCTCCAGTAGGAAGAGCAGCTGATTGTGTACTGTCTTCACAGCATTTTTGTAACCCAACAGAGGATTTGTTTTGAAATTTGTTATTGGCATCAACATATGTGCACAGCATTAGCCAGAGGAGTGGTTAGAATTCCCACTTAAATTGAAGCAGCAGTTTATGCCTCTGCCTTGTTTCCCTTGGACAGTGCTCAGCCTCATGTTGAGTGACTAAATAATAAATCTATTAAGCTTTCTCCTAAAGTAATTTCATTGTCTACTTATTTTATTTCTGTCTGGTTTTTTACTTTCTTGCTGGTCATTGAGACTGACTCTGGTTTCCATTCCATCTGTACCAGATACATTCACAAGGTCTCTTCTTAGAGTTTTAGGAAGGTATTAAGTCCTCTGTTAAAATCCTAGTCCTTTGAAGTCTCAGGTGGTGGACTTCGAGTCTGTATATAATACATACTTGTTCATATTTTCTGCTTACTGTGGTCTTTTTGTGTCAAATCACTATTTTTGAGTAAATAAGGCGTGTTCCTTTTTAACTGATGCAAGGAAGAAATATCGGTCATTTACTTTGCAATCACACAGTATTTGAAAAGATGCAACTGAAAAGCTTACCCTGGGTTTAGGGCACTGTGAAACAACCTCCCTGGAAAAGCACAAGTCTTCTAAAGCCCCAGGAGCAGGAGCCCTGTCCCTGCCCTTTAAGTTACTTCCCAGGTTTCTGAGCTAGGCCTGCTCCTACCCAGCTTGCTGAGTTTGTCTCTGCTTCTGGCTGCTAGCCCTTCACCAGTTCTGCAGTTTGGAGCCAGTCTTTAAATCCTCCCAATTGCTTCCTCAGCCAACATATTCACCTTGGAAAATGGAAAACAGCTAATGCCCTCACTACCAATTTAATGATTTCTTTCATTTACATGGAGGGTGCAGAGAAACTGTACAGTAATGGAAAAACAAACCTAGAGAGGGTTAAAATGGTCTCCTCTTGCTGCCCACTGGTGTGGATTTGATTTTGTGGCTATTTTCCCTTTACGATGTCAATGAGACATAAATTATCATGAGCTGGAAATGGAAAATCTGTTACCAAATATCTTTAGAAAAGAGTCTGCAGGATGAAGCTTTCTACCATTTAAAACAAAGCTGCCTCTTTCTTTTGTTTTCTTGGAAGGATTCAATTTTGGTACATACAGGTTTTACCCTCCTTGAATCAAGTTATTGGAATGTTTGTCGGCAGTATTTGGGAATGTGTGCTTTAAATGGGTCAGCAGAATTAATCTGTAATCAATCTCTCAAAGATATTGCAAAACCTTAAGAATACATTCAAGAAAGTGATGATAAATCATTTAAAAAAATAATCTTTCTAAAGAAAAGCTGCTCTTTTAAGTGTATGTGTGGGATATTATATAGCTGGATAAAAAGCCTTTGGTTATTACTAAAGGAGACTTTCAGGTGTTTGCCCAAATCTTGTGGTTTTGTGCCCATGTGACAGTGCAAACTCCTCAACACACAGATGCAGTTTGCAAACTTTTGATCTAATAATTCCACGTGCAGCTTGGTTAGTAGTTTTTTCGAATTAGAAAAGGAAGGGGAAAATGTTGCTTTTCAGGTTGGCATTAGTTTCATGCCTTGGCAGTTTTGTAGGGACTTTGCAGGTAAAAAACTGAGGCACCATTTTGAAGTCCCAGTTTAGCATCAGTGGTGGAATATCGGCTACCGTGTGCTGAACCTTACTGTTTTCCTCTTTTTCTTCCAGTTCCTTTTTCTAGGAGATGAGGAAAGCAGGGGATAGGAGGTGAAAGCAGGCTGAAAACTGTCATTCAGCACACTTGTACTAAAAAGCCTATTAAACAGTGCCTAACAGCTGTATGGGTTCCTGCTAGAGTGCCAAAAGGCTCCTACTGCCTGATGCTTTGGAGTTCAGCCCCCAGAGGAGCCCAGGACACAGTGACAAGCTGGTGCACGTGCTCCTACTGCAGTGGGAGTGACAAGAGCCAGGGCACTGCCAGCTGCACAGAGGTGAGTGATGCTGTAGTTCTGCCTGGTTGGCTTTAATGTAAGTTTTTCCAGAATTATGAACCCTGTTATTAATGTCTTTCATCGCTAACAGATAAGAAAGAAAAAAAAAAAAAACCTGAACTTTTCAAGTCATGCATTTTATCTATGTCAGTGTGGCACTGAATAATACTCTGCTTGAAGTCACAAGCACTCAAACTCCCATATATGTGTATAAAAAGCCTTTCAACAGAAACTTTAGCATAATGACATTCTCACCACATCTGAGACTATCCAAACAGAAATTCAGAAATTAAACCCCTGGGCTAAAACTGCATTAATACTGAATGACTACCATACGGGCAGTTGGCAGCTCAGATGAGTAAAAATTAGCTGAGTACCGCAAAATTTCATTTAGTAATATCAACCAAAACAACCAATTATTACTGTAATCATTTCTTCTAGAAAGCATGAGGGAACCGGAATGCCTTACAGCTCTATATTGGTCCTTCTGTTTCCATCCTCTTCTGCTTACACGGAATACTCTGGCTGGGTGACTCTTCCTTTGCTTAGACTTTCCCCAGTTTATAGCAGGGCTGGTTTAGTGATTTGATTCCTACATGCTGAGGTAACTCGAAGAGGCACCTCTTAAAATTGTCATATTTCTTATTTTTTAACTTGTAAATTGGATATTATATTCTTCATCAGTCATCCTAATTTCAATACTTTTCAATTATGCAGGCCCTTTTCTTTAAATTTTCCTAGAATTTATTATATTAATTCCCTTCCTCTTCATAATCACTTCTATCCCAGTAAAAATTTTGTGATGGAATATCCTATGGTTGCATTTTTAAGTTGTTTCATTTGTTAAGAATAGAATCTTCTCAAATGTGACATTTTGTTTTTCATCTGAATAAAAATAACAAGAATTCTTTATTCTTTTGAATCAACATTGCAAAAAATCCAATGAACTTGGAAGCATTTCAGAAAAGTTTAAATTGTGAGTTCATTAACAAGTGAAGTAGAACATTTCTGGTGTATAAAAATATGTTCCTAAGGAGACAGCTATAAATCTGTTTGTGAAATTCCCTCCACCTCTCCTCTGATCCTGTTGGATAAACCATACTTTTTTTGTCTCCAAGTTTGTGTTCTCTAGAATTGTAGAGAATATGACTAGAAATTAGGTAATAAATTAATATATATTTCATTTTTCTTTTAAAAATTATATTAATTGTTTATATTAATATCTGTATTTGGCAATTTTTCAGTAGGACTGCCAAAATTCAATGCTTTCTTTATTGCTTTCAATTCAGAGAGCATCATATTCTAAGATAAATCTGAGTTCATTTTTTGCCTAACACTGTTTTCTGTAGTTTTTTGTTTTGCTGAAGTCTTGACTAATTCCCATGTCCATATTGTCTGATGACAGTTTTAAATTGAGCTCATTAAATCTAAGAAATCTTCTCAAAAAGTCAGTTGGTGACAGGGTGTTGATTTAATTTGTTAAATGTAGAAGTAAATTTAGTCAGTTTTGGATTATGCGACCTGCAACTGAGCTTAGAGAGCTCATTTTCATTGCATTTCACTTTGTAGGAAAAGATTTTCTCTCTGTTTCCTGCTTCACAGTGGATGTGGTTACCAAATGTTCAGGAAGGCATCTCAAGTAGTCTAAAGGTGAACGTGTCTCTCTAAATACACACATATATATGTGTAAGAATATAACTTTTCTTGAGCACAGCTGTACTTTTTTTTGATACAGCTTTTTTTTGGTCAATGTTTTTCCTGGCTTATAAGTGGAAGAGTGAAAAGAAACACTGTATGCCATGGGAAATGGATATCACCTGCCTGTATTAGCAAATGGAAAGCAATTTTTATCACTGCCTTCTAAATAGCTCTTTATTGCTTCTCAGTATTCTGCTCTGTCTCGTCCCGGGAACATGTGCCTTCACATGTACTGTCATAGCCTTTGATAGTAGCAGCTTTCATTAGTAAGAGTGCTTTGACATAATTTTTTTGTTACACGGAAAATCCAAATAACCTGCTGAATTGGTTTATGCTGCAAAATGATAGGTGCTGTGTAACTGCCACAGGCAAATTCTACTATCCTATAATTTGTGTAGGTAAGAGGGCTTAGCACTCTTATTCTGACAAAATATGCACAAGTAAAAATGAGTTTAATACTTCAGTGTCCTTGCATTTTTCTTTATCACATTTAAAATGCAATAAAGGCTTCTATTTTTATTTCTGTGAATGAAATTCTTTATAAATTGTACCAGAGAAAAAATTACCACCTACCAAGTGACTGAAATCACCTTGCTCTTAAGATATAAAGTTTTCAGTGTTCACGTTAAAAGCCAAGGCGTTAACTTTACACATCTTGTGAAACTTAAGCAATGAAAAAGCCTGACAAATTGAGTAACTGAAAGTTAGGGAGAGCTGGATCCGTATCTGAAGGAGTGATCACCAAGTCCAGTGTAGCAGTTCCTTTGAAACTCCACATCTCTTTTTAAAAATACACAGCTCTCTCCAAAGTTTGAGGTGCAGAGTAGAGGTTTGGGGGAATAGTCTTCCATTCTTACCTCTGCTGTGATCTTAAAATACTGAATTTTTTTCTTGATTTCCCTTGGTGACTCTGGAATGATGCCCAGTAATGCTTATTTCAGTTGCAAGATCCAGGAGAACCAGTGGGTCACCAGACATCTGTGGTCCCTAATCTGTTTACATCAATCTGTATATATTTAGGGCATATCTGAAATAAAGAGGCCTCTATTAAATTCTTAGAACCTTTGAAAAAAACATGAAAAACCTGATAGTAGCTAGGTATAAAATTTTTATATTAGCAGCATTTTTCTTGTTAGGAGCACAGTGCAGGCAGTACGGTGAAAATTACACTCTCAACTCTCTCTATCTGCAGAAAATATGTCTCTTGGTGCTCTTGTGTGCAAAACACTTTCAATCCAAAACTGCATAACATGAAAAAAATATATACTAGCAACCAGGACAAGGCTGCCAAAACTTGTGTTTTTCCAGGGCCTGGGCCTCCAAAAAGGATATATGTTTTTAATTAGCTGTGTGATGACAAGATTAAGAAGGCAGGCAATTCTTTTTACTTACTATAGTCCCACAGCTGTTTTGGGCAAAATTATAAAACTAGGGGGTTTTGGGGGGAAAAAAAAGGAGGGTAATAATTAGAATTGAATTCCCTTAGTTCCAGCTAAATGGTACACCAGAATACTCAAGGTACATTATTTGTGGGAATAAGTTGATATAGATCCATTAAGTTAATTGAAGTTGAGGTAATTTAAACTTGCTGAGAATGTAACTCCTATGGTGAAAAACAGGAGGGAAGGCCAACACGATTTTGTGTGATTCATTTCACTGAGAAGGAATGATACCTCAGGGTCTGCCTTTGATAAGCGATGGGGCAAATCTGGGGCTATTTCCATGCCTCTAAAATGCTCTAAGTTCCCTTTAGGAGTGGACTAGCATTATGAAATAGTCCTTTTACAGACTTCAGAGAAATAACCTTGGTTTGCAACAGTTACACGTGATATGTAAAGAACTTGGGGATCACTGAATGAAAAGTGGTATGAAGAGGCAGATGATTTCACTTTCATATAAATATTGATACCATATCGGTTGCTTGTTCTTACATGTCAGACTTTAGACACTGAATATCCTTTGTCATTAAACTATGAAACAGGTCTAGCTCTATTTCCCCCAGATAACTTTGGGTGGGTCTTTGAAATACCCATTCAAGTATCTGATTATTTGGTGACTACCCTGAAGTTCAGTTTCTACATCCTAGTGCTCTGCATGTACCCTTTTTCCTTTCTTCATGCTGGGAAACTGTAGTAAATTATTTTCTTTGGCTGGGTCAGGAAGTATTTTTCCATTTGGCTACTCTTTATTCCTGCTTTTCATTTGCAGAGTAATTTCATAGTTAGACACTAGGCAGCTGGTCTTCTAATGTGTGGACTGGCTTAGCAAATAATTTTATTATGTCTACAGTGCACCAGGTTGCATTATAAAGTTTCAGACAAGGCTATCTCCTTCCTCTCTCATTCATAGCTTTTAGCTATGCCTCCGCAATTAAATGGGGTAGCTGACTCTCCACACATCTTGATAGATGCAAAGAGGAATAGCCTCTTTGGGTTCTAAGGGTGTTGTTTCAAGATTAGTTTAAGCCAATCTAATTGCAGGCAGCTCCTATTGACCCTCATTGTCCCTGCTTCTCTT
Organism: Platysteira castanea; assembly: GCA_013397175.1. NCBI lineage: Eukaryota > Metazoa > Chordata > Aves > Passeriformes > Platysteira > Platysteira castanea. The sequence continues at coordinate 274,914 of VYXC01001355.1, forward strand.
CCTGCCCAGCCATATTTTCAGCTGAATCAGGTTCTTGGCATGGTTATGCGTGTGTGCCAGTGACAGCAAATGGGAAAAGTAGGACTGAACAGGAGGGGGAGGAAATGACTGGCATAGTCAGGACCCAGCCACACCAAGGCAGGGCCAGAATGATGCCCTCAGCGATGCACACTCAGCAGGGCGATCAGTGGAATTGTCATTTGTGCAGGTGATCTTCATCTCTCATGGCTTTCATCTCCCACCTTCTGGTAGCACACTATACATTAATGGCAGTGCTTGTTCCACTTGTTCAGGTATGGAATCTTGTAAGGTTCTGTGAGATTTGAAAGGTATGCTAAGGTAAAGGACATGAGTAGAGGTCTTTATGATTTCCATGCTTATGTTGAAGACAGATTTAAGTGTTTAGCTTGAGATACAGCAGGTAATTTATATCAAGTGGTATAGCAAATGTATTTGTGATACTACTTTTATTTTTGCAAATAGTATAAGTTTAGGCCACTAGGATACAAACACAAGACAAAATAATCTTTATTGTATTTCATGGCAAACTTTGCCTTGAGTTTAGAAAGGCCAGTTGCAGCATCTGCTTTTCTCAGTGGCTGAGCTATTTCAACAAGATAGTCATTTAGATTAAACAAATAAGCTTTAATTCTGTTAACCAGATCTCAAACTCTGAGGCATGCAGATACACCCGTCACATGTAAAGAAGCCAATTCCAATCTCCTCAGCATCAAAAGAAAACATTTTAGGCACATATTCAGAGAAATCCTGCTGCTAGTCTTAGAGCCAATAGGAAACACTTGTCAATGGTATTTTAATTTATTTTCCACTTTATGAATGCCTTCTGATGACCCACTTGAAAGGATCCTTGCTAAATGTTTTTGGGCAATGGTGGAGACTAAACTGGAATCTGGATGGTCTTTCTATCTTTGTCTTCAGTATGACTCCCATAACTGCATATATTTCTGAGCTGTCTATCAGGATAGGATTTGGGCAATGTGTATACAATTACTTTTAGAAGAATGACCATTTCTGGCATATGTAATCTCAGCAAATTAAAATTTCCACTAATAAGAGCCAGGAAACAATTATAATAGCAGTCTGTTTGCAAAGCTGAGACTCTTCATATCAAAGTGACAAATTGTGACTTTGTGAGGCTGATAATAGTGGGAAAAGTTTGGCTATAGTCTAAGTCAGGAGATTTTGAGAAGCTGTTGCCATTTAGAAAAATATTCCTTTTTTGTTCTCTATGTGAAAGAGCTGTAAGCAATAAGTATCTATAAAAATGGGTCTTTCTGGAGGTCTTTGCCAAGGTGGTTCACTCGCATTGCTGATATGCCTGTTCACTGGAGATCTGTGGATACCCTTTCTGTAGCACCATTAGCAAAACATGCTTAACCCAATTAATTTAATCTATTTCCATCTGGAAAGTAAGTAGATAGTGTGTGCAGGGAATGAACTTCTATCAAGGCATAATTGAGAAATGCATTAATTGTTCTTGCCTAGCCATTTCCTCTGTCTATAATTCTATCACAAACTTGAAGACTGGTTTTGCCTTTTCTGCTGATAAAGACAGAAGTAGTTGTCCCTGTGGGTTTAAGTGCTTTAGGATGTACAGTTGATGCATGTATGTTGGAGCGTGTTCTGTTTGTCAGTTTCAGAGTTTGTCCTTGTTTCACATCCCTATTTGTCTGGTTGTGCCTTGGAGCAGACCAGGTGCCCAGGAGGAGGTCACACAGCCATCTCCACTTGGTGTAGCTCTGTAGTGCTGTTGCAAGGACAGTCCCACACTCTGTCCCTGCCAGCTGCTCACCCTGTTCCTCCTGTGTTCTTGAGTAAGTGTCTGGGTGATTATGGCCTGAGTGGAGAACAAGGGACCTCATCCAGCCTGAGAACCAATCCTTTTTTCTTGGCTCCTGACCCAGCCACGTTATGGTGGTGTGGTCATTAGTGTCAGCCCGAGGCAGGAGTAAGGAACTGGGAAGAGATGGCAAGGCCACATCCTGCATGGCAGCTTATAATGGTGTTTGATTAAGATAACTTTGTAATCAACTTCCTAATTATTACTTTTACACTTTCCTTAAATATTAACCATGTTGAGTACTCTGTCATTTTGCTTCTATCTCATAAAAGCTTTTTATTATCATTGTGTTAATGTGCATTTAATTAAAAGTAGCAATGATGCAGGTGATGGTTATGAAAGTTCCCAATGAGAGTGAATGTATGATCTGTTTCACTGGAGTCATACATTTCCTTCTCTTTTCTCTACATGCTCTTTTCTTGTACTAGTGAGATTTGATTGCTTCTGGTGCTTAAATCCACACATTCAAATGGGTCTATTGCTCCCCCCACCCCCCTTTTTTAAAATTCCATTGATGTTGTTTATGTGTTTATTCAGTGGTTATATCTGAAGTTACTGAATTTTTCCTTTAGGAGTTCCAGTGCTCTGTTGGGAATCCCAGAAAGGAAGCAGGGATGGGCTGCCTCTCTTCGGAACATATTGCTTGTTTTTAATATATTTTTCCCTGAGTGCCTTCCCTGTGATTCCATACAGAACTCTCCAGCATTCAGCTGAAAAACAATTTCATATTTCCTTGCATTTCTCTGCCAGTGCTACCCTGGACTCTGACTAATGCTAACCAGTGTAATTTTCTGTGACTTTCCTCTTAAGCTTTTCATTTCCACTCAGGCCACAGAACGGTTGTTCTCCAATCCACAGCAATTATGAGCATGATATATGAGACAGCTGGAAGAGGGTATTGAGGATAAAAAAATGAGATGGTAAACAACAATCACTCTAAGCCATTTGCATAGCAGGTCTCAACTTAGACTCTCTTCAAAACTGCCACTAAAATCATTGAGGATTCTGCTTGCATGTCCAATGCTTTGATCTTTATTCTTTATTTATTAAGTCTGTGTTTGAACTTGGCTCAGTGTGCTAAGATGTTTGAAACACATAGTGCTGAGTTGTCTTTGCTCTTTTGCACATGACAACCAAGGCCAGCCTAGGTTTTTCCCAACAGATGGAAACAAAGTCCATGTTTATATAAAGATGTGTGGAGAACCTCGTGAAGATCCTTGTGTGAATATGTTCTAAAATAACACCCACATTTGATAACTGGGAGTATGAGATAGAAGGGGTAGTGGATTTGTGCCCAGGCCCCAGGAAAACATGGTTTTGCACTTCTGAAAGAAGTGGGGTCAAGAGTCTTGGTAGCTGGAAGTCTCATGACACTGTTTTCTGGATGCCAAAGTTATTTGTGAGCATCTCCTGCAGGTCCCCTTCAGCTCCAGCTGTTTTTAGCAAGGGATGCCCAGATCCCAGAGGATTAATCACCAACCTCAAAGAGGCAATACTCCTTCTTGCTTCCATTTGTGCTGAATTTCACAATTTTGCTTATCTATTTAATAGAAATATGTAAGAGGGTTTTCTCAATTTCTTTTGTTGGGCTCTGAGCTTTGCTCTTGCTGTTACCTTTTCATGAAGAGTCCACAGGCAGAAGGCAAAACAGCAGAGGTAGAGAGGCACATTTTCTGAAGGGGTTGTGAATGTACTCTATGTACCAAGCAGATGTGGTAGAGGATGTGCTGATTTTATAGAAATACTGGAATTATAAGGTATATACATTAAAAGAATAGTAGTAAATCATGGAGAATAGAAGTAAGACAAAGGCCATTGCATATTGAAATAAATATAATTTGCATTATAATTTGGATATTTCTATTACTGTGGGAAATAAAACCCAGAAATTTGGGAAAAGTTGTATATTGAACAGTAAAGTGCATGGTTTTCTTTTTTTAATTATTTCTCATGCAAATCTTTACATTTTGATCTTATTTTTGGTTTCTTTTACCTTTTTTATTGTGTTAAAATGGATAGGGTTGCAGTTATTTAATTGTTACTAACCCCTTAATTAAGCAACCTCATACTCAATTCAGCTGCACATCTTCTTGATCCAGGAATACAAATATGCCCTTGAAAAATAAGTTCTCTATATTTTTGGCTGTTGAAGTAAGTGCATGATTTTCAGAATTTCCCAGCAGTTATTGTCTTAAATTGTTGCTATTGTCTTAAAAAGTTGTTATAGTCTTAAAAAAAACCTTAGAAGAAAACACACGATAAAAAGATTAAACCTACAAGCTCCTTCTTGTTAAGAAATAAATCTTTAAAACAACCCAAATCCTAAAATATTTTTTAGAGTAATTTGTGGAAAGACCTGAAGCTGGTTGAAATATTCCAAATAAATGAGAGTGGTATCACAAAATTAGAAAAAAAACCCCATCTGTTTTGCAGTACATTTTGGGGTTTTGATTTCGCCATTTAAATTTCAAAAATAAATGGTATCTAGTATCAATGGCATTATTTTGTATAATGTTCCAAGACATGACTATATACATGAGAAAAATTATCTTTTTGTATTTCTATTCTCAGTTCCATTTAAAATAAGTAAGTTTAAAAAAAATTTAGACTTCCTAGATTTTCATACAAAATACAGGTTCTATTTCTTCAGTGTTTTTAATTTGAATTTTATTTACCCACCCCAAGTCTGCACGTAATATCTGCTACAACAGTGCCTGCCAGTTTGGACTAACTTCTAAACTCTGCTGCAGCAGGATCAAGTTTTTGGGAAACATTTAGGGAAATAATAAGTGGTTTCCATGGGCTCAAACTGTGACTCACTGTGATCATCACCTTAAATAGCTCCTTTTTTAGTGTCTTAGTGACATCAGTCACCTTCATGATTCAAAGGAGATTTGAGCATGCTTGTAGTAAGGTCAAGTGATACAAGGAACAAAAAATATTGATACTTTAAGCTCTTCACCCCATCCCCCTGTGTGCACACCCACAAGTGAGCGTTTCACCTCTAATACTGTAAATGTGCCTCCAGTCTCAGCAGAGGAAGATGTTACTTGAGAGCTGGTGATGGAGTGAACACAAATGAGCTGTTGAATGAGGCTCTGGAGTTGGAGGATGCCTATTCCCAGTTTTCCAGGAGGCTATTGATTTTGATTGCCTGCACAACATTTAATCATCTTCTGAAAGTTGTTTTGCAAATGTTAAACCTAGGAGCTAAAATTCTGCTGCCTCATTTGTCATGTAAAGAATTAAGCTTTAGTGAGCTGCAAAAAACATCTCCTACTGCTCAGAGACAGTATCAGAGTGTAGCAGCAATAAAATAGAATTCTGTGTTTAATAGTTTTGGGGAGACAAAGGACCTACTGTGTTACAGTCCTAGTTTAGACTTATGTTTCGTTCCACTTTTTAGCACCCTGCAAGTTCAACTAATGTTGTCAGTTTCATTGAAGCTGAAGGTAGCTTTTGTGGGTTTTACACGGAATAAATAGGGCACAGAAAGTCAGCATATGCAACATTCTGCTCTTCATTTTATTCCATGAAGAAATAAGAGTTTCTGCGAAGAAATAAGAAAATAAAATTACTGTTACAGCACCTTATTCAGTTACCTCAGGTTTTTTCTGGGAAGAAAAGAAAAAAAGCATACTTTAATGCCAACTATTAATTAGTTAACCCTTACTTTTTCTTGAATCATATCCACTAATGTCTGCTTTAGACGCTGTTTTCTGATCTTATTTATTGATTTCCAGGCTGAAAAAGTTATCCTGTTGCATTGTAAACAACCACTGAACCTTCTGAAGAGATTTCTCATCTGGGCTGTTTTGCTGGTGAGTTGCTTGAAGCCTGATGCTATAAAGATAATAGAATTAGGCGACCTAGCAGGCCTCATTATTTTTAATTACTATTGCTGCTGCTCACACACTACATGTAATTTAGTAAAGCTGGAGTGGAGAGGCGGGGGGGACCCAACAACTCTGCATTTCAAAATGGGCCATCATAGAAGCGGCAGTTGTCAAATCTTCCTATGAATTATGTGTTTTTCAGATGTATCATTCTAATAATATTTTGAACAAATCTCAGAAATTCAATAAAGTGAAGAAGAAAAGGGAATGTGGGCCTTAAATAGGTCAAAATCTAAGTACCTTCAGCTTGCTTTTTGGTTCATTTATCAAAGCAAATCAATTGTTATTATTAGCCTATTATCATCATCCTTCCAGTGAGCTGGCTTCATTTTAATCAATATTTCTAATTAAATTACATCAAATGCAGTTTTAAATTGTAGCAACCTAGCTCCATGTAGGCTAAATTTATATGGATATCTTTATCCATGATTTTCATTCTCTATTAATAAGGTATTTCTTTACAAATAGGCAATAAGCAGCTGTGTTGAAACAGTTATCCATCACAGTTGATAGTGGACCACCCGCTATATTGAAATGCTGTTTGTCTTTTATTTGTATGGATTATATGCCTTAAATAGCTCTGAAATTTCCATTGAATTTTCCAGTCACAACACTGAGACACCGAGGACCAGTGCTCTGGGCCATGGTTTTCACTGGCTCCTTTTGGCTTGTAAACTAAGCATTCATGGACACGGATACAAATAGTATAAAGACCATTCCTTGGTAGTTTCTTTTCATCCTGTAAGTATCTGCTCTGTTCCTCCAGGGTTTGTCTGACACCTGTGTGTGCCTCAGTATTCCAATCTCCCCCGATTTGGTGTTGCTGCTTTGTGAATGCAGTGCTAACAGCAAAAGTAGAGTTAGTCTTGCTTTTGTGTCTTGCAGTGTCTGGGGGAGGAATTTTACAGCTTTTGAGAAAGCAACAAAAATGCACATACTTAATTTGCTGGAGTATGTTTTTTATTGTGGAAAGCTCTGCAGATCGTTCTCTTCTTCCCTGCCATTAATACAAATACAGTAACTGCACCATAGTTCAGAATAACTGTTTTGCTTCCCTGCAGGGATGTAGACACTAGTTAATCACACAGTAGCAGTTTCCATCAGACGTACTTTCCAGGATGATAACATGGTTCTAGTTCAAACATTCATACCTTGGAAGTATTCAATATCTGTGTGTCAGTGCTAGTTAATGGCAGCAAGGGAAGCCTTACCTTCATTATGACTTCATAAACACTTGCGTATGTGGGTGGGTGTTTGCACACATATTTATGCATGAGAGTGTTTGTATATAAAAATTAGAAACCTTTCTTTGGTGGCCAATGAAGAGATTACCGGGAAAAGTCTAATCCTGTTGCCTGTGTATGGAAGTCAGTCATAACAGTGAGGTCAGCAAGGGTTCATTTACCAATACATCTTTCAAATAATTCTGTTGTAGTTTAATTGATGTGATTCTAGGCCCATCTTTTGTATTTAAATATAATTCTAATCCTTAACTCTTTTACTTACATATTGTAGCTGGTCATCCAAACATTCTTCTTAGCAATGAATGTATCAACTCAGAACAATCTAACTTTCCTTGGCTCTGGTCTCCTGCTGACACTTGTGCATGCCATTTTTTTAATAGGCAGTTTCTGTGTTTTTCACTCTGACAGGCTATTTTGTCAGTTTTGAGTTTCGCATTTCCTCAAGTGTATATTCTGAAGGCAGATGCAGTTCTCTGTAACACTCTATCATAAGGGAGCTTAAAAACATAAAACCAAAGTGACCATTACCCTGATGAGAACTGAAGTGCAGGTAGCTATATCACAATGTTGCTGTGCTCGCTTCTATGCCAGTCATATGTGTGGTCAGTGTACGTGTATGGAGTGCAAAAGAGAAAGTCATTTAAGAACTGCAACATGCAGAATCTCTGAATATGTCAAGGCGCATTCAATTCTTTCTTCACAAAGTTTCTCCATTCTCTTTCTTCTTAGGAGAATGTACAATCTAACATATCCACAGCCTAAATTAGGCAGGTCTCAAGAAGGAAAATATATGGAAATATATTTGAAGGCAGCTGTTTCTGTGCCTCCCACCACCTCCTTTTTTGGAATGTTTTAAAGGATTTATAAAGTTCTTAAGAATGCTTTCCTATGTGGTATAAAACATTCCTTGCAGTAATAAGTTCTCCAGTGCCTACAGTTTCTCTGCTGTCACAGGTGTTAACAGATGTTTGTTAAAGACTGAGTCCTGTGATGATAAGACTTTTAGTGTTGTGTGTATTTTAGAGCATTTTCTTCATCCATAGACATGAAATATGGCACTTTCTTATGTCATTGTACTCTATAATTTAGGAAATTATAGTTTCTTGCGTGTGAGTTAATCTTAACACTCAATACTCTAAAGCCAGAATAATCAAGAGTACTTAGTGAAACACTTTCCCTGTGAAAGTTGATTCATGATTTTTTCTAAGCTGTTTAAACATTTATTTTGCATATTCCCAACATATTCCCTATACTATCCTGTATATTTTAACTGAGCTGTTGCTGATTTATTTTATACATACCAAAACTGATCAAAAGATCTCAAAATCCTTCCAAAATATTGGGGGCCAGGGGGACCTGTGAGAATGGAGAGAGTGTATTTCAAATACTTAAAGATATAATGAGTGCCAGAGAGCTCAAACCTCAGCCTTTTAATCCTGATTTCAATTGTTGCATACACATGGATTCCTTCCCTCTCATTTCTCCCTTTACTCTGCTGATGGGATGTGAGGTGACTTCTGTGATAGAGGAAACCTGTGAGGCTTCTGATAAGTGTAAAAACAGAGTCATCTCTGTAGCGATATTTTGGAGAGTAGCACTTCACTTGTAGGTCAAAAAACGTGTATTGCCACTGGAAGTCAATAATTTTTTCTGCAAGAGCTCATCCCTCTGACTCTTGGCCCTCCATCAGGGCATTCCTTAGTACATATTATCCAGGTGACTGAATCAAATGGAGTCAGCACAAAAGTCAGTATTTGCTTACTGATTTTTTTTTTTTGTGAGAAGTTGTTTTTTATTGTAACTGTACAAGATAAATACTTGATTTTTTTTAAAAATTCATTTTTAGTATATGGATCTTAAAACACATTGAGAAGAAGAGTAAATGTAACTTTTCCTGACTGATGTAGCTTCAAAGAGGTCATGGCACTGGGCAGATGTGGCAATGAAGACAGCCGTATAAACACCTTTGAAGTATAGATTTGGCATAGGACAAAGGACATTTGGTGATCAATCTTTGTCCAGTAACCATGTGTTAAACTGGTGGCCTGTTGATGTACTTGTCACAGTATTCAAGACTAGATACATCCTTAGCTGTCTTGCACTTCACAGTGCACAGACACGCTCCTCTGAGCACAGCTGAAGTCCTGCATTTGTAAGGAAGGCTGGTGATATGTAATATGGACTGGGTTTCATTTACGTGGTGAAGGGAGAAGTAGGGAGAGTAATTAAAATTTTAGTACTTTGTGTGATGCATCCTTCTGGGAAAATAGCTACAACAGCGACTTCTGCAACATTTCCATTCATGTCACAGCTAAATAAAATCACGGCAAGGTAAAGTTTCATAAAATTTCATTCTGTATTGTAAACAGAAAAAAACACTAGAAAAAGAGTAGAGACAAAAATATAGCTTAACCAGAGAAAGGATGTTCAGTGCATGACTCTTCTCCCATTCCTTTGCCTCTGCATTTTTTTCCTTCCGGGCTTTCAGATGCTGAGGTGATTTTAAGTGCATCTTTATTTCAGAAGCAATTTAAATACACATTTGCGTTTTCATTTGTAGCTGGGGTTAATTAAAGGTCAATATTTTGGGAGGGATTAAGAGGTACGTGCAGTTTCCATGGGATGAACCTCAAGAAGATATCAGTGATTTATCTATCCATATGCATGTGTGTGTGCATATAAGGTATGGTGCTTAAACATCTATTACAGAAAACAGGGCCCTGGGGACTCGGGTAATAGATCATTTTAATGTATGAATAGGTTACATCCCTAACTACTAGTTGGGCAGGGTTACTTCTTGTGGGAAGGGGGCTAAAGTAAATGGCCAAGAAAATTTATAGTGTTGCAATTCAACAAAAATATTGATTAGAAGATGAGGAACTCCATTTTTATAAACTTAATCAACACTGATTGTTTGATTTCAGCTAGTAGTCTGTCAGGGAGAAATAAGAGCTTTGAGCCTGGAGTGGTGCAGGGGGGGAAAGGAGCTGGCAGTATTCTAGGGGTGAAAAGAAAGTACCAAAAACCTAAATCCAAAAGTACTAATGTAACTTTCCAGAAGATTCAAAGGCTAAATATTGAAAAGGGGATAGAAATTGGCTAGGTTTTGCCTAGATTTTGTTTTGTTTGCACTGCCTGACTGGAAATTATATTTCAACGAGCAACTGCTGTATTTATTGGCTTATATTTTATTTTGCTAATATTCTGCTAGTGTCCTGTATTTCCATAGTAATCATGTAATAATCCATTCCACAAAATAGTAGGTTGCCAAGATCCATTTAGAGCTGTGAGTGCTGTGGCCAAAGGTCAGTGCCGGGGGAGCTCTGCTCCTCAGCGTGCAGGTGCCACTTGCGTCACAGCCATTAAGCATGAAACCAAAATCAATTTCACTGCATCTTTGCAAGCTGGCAAATGTAGGAGTCACCTCAGCAGAAAAAAAAAGGATGCAACTGGCACATGTGGTGTGCCTTTATAAAGAGCTGGATGGGATCTGAAAGAAGTTTTGAAGAGCCTGTAACTCCGGTTGTATCTCCAAAACCAGCTGTTGTATTGTCTCTGCTGCCACCATTCAGGTGTTGGTTGTTTTGGTTTGGTTTTGTATTTGAAGTGACTTGCCAACAACAACAATCTGATAAATTTGCTTAATGCAGTGGGGTTTATAGTGGTATCAGAAAGTGTCTCAGAGTGCAGGCTTCTGATTCTGGATTTAAAATTACAAAATGTGGTTCCTCCTCATGGTGTGATTCACCATGACTGTATGCTTTCATTGCCATGCTAGAGATTCTGCTCTACCTCCTTGTTTGAAAAATCTACTTTCTTTCCCTCACTGGTGCCACAGAGAAGAGGAACTTTTAAAAAGCTTTTCCTCCTGAATTTAAGGTGATTCATCAGGAGGATGGCAACGCCTTTCGTGTAATTTAGTGAAAGGGCACCCAATTAATCGATGTATCGATTTAATAAAATCAGTTGAATATCAATCATTTGCCATAAAAGTCTTGGCTACTTTAAAGTTAAAACCTAATTAGTGGTGAATTTAAGAAAAGGGAGTAAAAGTCCTAAACCCCTTTTACCCTTGGGCAGATAGTTAAAGTTACAGTTTTATTATTAAGGTGTGTTTGGTTCTTTATATGAATAGTTATTTTTTCTTCAGAAAATTGTATCCTTATTGCTTCTAGTCATCAGTGATTTACAAGCACAGTGATATAAGGTTCTGAAGTACCAGTGAACCTCCCAGGATTTTGTCATACATGTCATAAGTACTCATCTCTTACCTGAGAGACTCATGTGCTTTCAGGGCCCCAGGCTGAAGGCTTCCTGCCCTGGCACAGCTATCTGGAGCAAGCAGGAAGCTGTAACTTTGCCTGGAGGTCCTCTTCCTTTTAAACAGTCTTTGGACTGGGGAGTGATCCATGGCTCCAAAGAGTCGTGAGGAGCTGCTGCTGAGGTGCACCCTGTAGGACAAGGGCTCTCCCACCCTGGCTGCCAGGAAAGCTTTTATCTGCTCTCATGGGCTTTCTTGGTTGTGGGGTGACTGCTGGATCATGTCAGTTTCCAATTCCTTCAAAATTCTCTTGGGCAAGATGACCACGACCGAGTGGTTTTAATTTGACATTTTCTTTAGAAGCTATCACCATCCCTGGAGATAACATCTGTCAGGGAGGCGGCAAGCTGGGAACTGGGTGCCTGCCCAGCCATAGCATAACAAGGCCGCAGGGCACAATTGACTAGAGCGAACAGGGAAATTTCTGAGCCATTGATCCACGAGCCCGCATAATGTGTGAAATTGGAAATGTAGCCTGTCAGAAGAAGCTAGCCATGTATTTTTAGATTATCTTAAAAAAAACAGTACCCTTAACCACTGTTCGATAGAAAACATTCTTTGTTTCTTTTTTCTGAAGGCTGTTTTGAGGGGGGGTTGGTTGTTGTCGTTGTTTGGGGGGATTGATTGTTTTGGTGGGGGGTTTTTGTTGGTTGTTTTGGTTTGGTTTTTCTTAATTATTTCCTACTGGTAAAGATTATAATTCTTCCTTTTAAAATCATTTTAGTAGACGAGCTTATCTTTCATGTCACATAGCTTTGTGTGAACACATATACATACATAGCTGTTAATGTAAGTGGTTTTCAGAGGCCAGCACTAAAGAAGCATTTTGCGTTATATTTCTGGATGGTAGAACCAAACACCTGACAGGACAAGAAGGAGTGCTGAGACCTATTTAACATGTATTGTCACTAAGATAAATGAATATGTAACTCCATCCTTAGGAGAAGTCTAATCTCTTCCTACTTACTTTCTTACCTATGCTTACAAATATCTCTTGGCTTCAGTGGAATTATTTCTGATTAGCATGTAAGTGAAACCATCCTAGAGGCTATCATATATTCCTCTACTGTCATTTTTCCCTCTTTTTGGAGGGTTATTACTGCACCTGTTCTGTGATTCCTAAAAGAGGTTTCCTAGTGGCTGTAAAAAGTTTGTCAGAATCTGCATCATGCCTGCTTGAAGTAGTTTCTCATTCTATCAATGGATTTTTCTTTCTCATTTGCCAAAAAAATAAATGAAATAAGGTAGCTAGGCAGGGACAGCACCTTTCAGCACAGCTACCTTCTTATTTAGTCCATCCACTCCTACTGAGCAGTAGCAATTACCTCTTGCATGAAGCTTTTTGTCTTACCAGGTATGAAGAGAATGTTAGCTATTCAGAAACGAATATTGTCATCTCTGCCTATGGAGGAGGAGAAGTGAAGGCTCTTTGGGCACTGGCTGCATTTGCTCTTCAAGTTTGGGAGATTATCTTTTGTGCTATGTGCCAGTCTTCTGCCAGAGCCTTTTAGCGTACAAAATTCAGCAATTTTATTCTTTCTCAGCATAAAATTGATGAACCCTACCTGTAAGTTTTCTTTTTTAAGCTGTACATGATTTGAGAAATGTTTCTATTCCTAGATATGAAAAAAATAAGAACCTATGTTTTACAAACCACTATTTAGTAGCATCTATCTCTTAATGATAAAAACCCTTCACCTTTACTGCGTGTTTAGTGTCAGTAATGGCAATTGCACAGGAGATTTAAAATGAAAGGTTTTCCATGACCGTCACTAAAGAGTAAGTAGATCATTGCAGTAGGGCCCGTTAACTTTTACACAGATTTGAGAACAAAGTACAATTAAAGACCTTGTGTTTGTCTCTGAGATGAGAAACAAACTAGAGTTCTAAGTCACCTGGTGGTTTAAAGAGTTGGCCAATGTAAAAGGAAACTAATGATCTCTGCTGCTATTTTGGTAAGAATTCAAAAGTAAATCAAATCACAAGCGTATATGTCTCTTCCTACCATCTCTTATGAGTTTCCCTACTTTCGGTTGCTCAGGGCAAGTGTTTTTTAACTGGTAGTCCTGTAAATATTCTGTATTCTTGGCAGCAAACAAATTAACTAGAAAAACCTAGAAAGGTATTACCTGATGTCTCACTTTATTGCTTATCCAAAGCACATTAAAACCAGTTCCACAACAGTTAGACCAATCCAACTTGTGTCTAAAGTTTGCTCTCAAGAGCAAATATTGCTGTTTAATTAAAGTTATTAAATTTATTTTAAAAAGAGAAGAAAAATGTCCATGAGATAGCCTCTAAATACATTTATTCGCTCAAATAGTGGACTTCTAATATATATTAATTGAAGGAGAAATAATAGGAGAGAGAACTGGCGAGACAAGCTGTGACAGTTCCTTCATTGTGTACCAGCAGTACTCATACGCTTGGCACATGGAGGGAGAAAAGACGTGCTTCCAAACATAAAGATATTTACTGCAATTATAATCTAGATAGAAAATAAATACGACACCAATGGAGTTCCTTGTAACTATTTTATTTAAACTTTATCTTCTAATTTTTTTATATATGCAGCCAAGCTGAAGCTTATTTCTGCACATCACTAGCCCATAGTCTTCAGTGCTTCTTATAAATATTAATTTTAATACTATCTCAGTGTTTCCAGTATTGCTGGTTCACATAGCAAATTATGTTCTTCATAAATTACATAATTTTTGTTATTAGCCTCGTATAAATAAGTAGATTTGCCTGGATTTTAAAATGTTCAGTTTTGCTTGAGAAGTTAAGCAATAATACTGATTTCTATTATTTATCCCTTTTCCAATAACATATCAGGCACTTTGCAGATGCAGAGCAAAACTGCTCCTTGCCTCAAACACTTTATAACTTAGGCTACTTTATTTTCAGTTTTAAGCTTCTCAGAAATTATTGAAATAATTTTTCCAAAATAAAACATTTCCAACTTGTCTCACAAATTCAGCTAAAGACTTTCTCAGAGCTAGCTGATTTCTGATAGTAGGATTATTTCTAGCAAAAGTTCAAACAAAAATGGGGATGTACAGGGTCATGTGCAGTTTTTGTTGGGTTTTCTTAGTTGTTACCATATTATCCATTGGTGTAGCACTTTTATTCAGGTAGACAACAGGGCCTGTTGAGCCTTTTTTGATGCTTTTATATATGTATTTCTTGCTTCATCCTTGCAATCCATGAGTTTCCTCTTTGAAGGGCGGAGAGTCAAATTCCAGCAGCCTTACATGAAGACCATCTAATATATGTCAGATAGATGAGAAGTATGTGGACCCTGGCTAAGATATTCATTTATTGTTGTTGCAAAGATTCATCATTCTGTCTGATCTTGCCCTCTTAGAGTCTATGTCATTAATGAACACTGTCATGACACAAAATCAAAACTAATTTCATTTTGTAAGGGACACCCACAGCTGTGACTCTTGGTGTAAATATGATCATGTTGTTTTTCTGTCACAATGATGAGTAGATGTATGTAATGTTAATAAGATAGCCTTTCTAGCAGTGGTAGGGGAGAAAGAGTTCAAGCTATATTGTGTAAAGCTTGGAGTTTATATATATGGGCCAAGAGAGAGTTTTCTAGCTATTGATCATATTAAGATAGTTCACAAATCAGGTGGAATGTTCTTTGCTTAATTTGAAACTGTTTCATTAGATGTTTAAAAAACTAAAATCAATATTATGAATCATGAAGGAAGCCTACTATAAAGTTTTCTACACCAGAGAGGAGGACAGCTCTGGAACTAAAATCATGCGCAGGATTTATCAGTTCCCTTCAGTTATTTTTTCAGTACTTTTGTAAAAGAAAGACAGAGTGCTCTATGATTACCATGTTGTCACAATGGCAACACAAGCAACTGAAAGTTTAAAGAGGAAGATATCATATCCTCTTTGATAAAATCATCCTTGAAATGTGATAAAGGGAATTTATCCTCCAGTTCTCAAGGTAGTTTATTAATTTCTGAAATCTCCTGTCATCAACGGGTGAATTACTATGTTACAGTATAGAGAGGGACAGAACGTTAAAAATGAGCAGCCTCTCCCCTGATTGCATAATCACAGCTGGCCTTCAACTTTTCTGCTTTTCAGTGATCAATCTACACGGGAAAGACTTGCTTTTTCTGTGCAAAACTTGCTCTCACATGCTACGTGACAGTTCTGTTAGCATTTAGCACTTTAGATAATATCAAATCAAATCTGAATCTCCCTGTTCTTTCCCTGGTGCATTTTGAGGACTAGTCTTGAACGCAAACCTAAATTAGGCTGCTTGGATTATTCTTTAATGGAAGCAGATCTATTTTGGTTGCTTTTTTTTTCTTGAATATGATGACTTTATTGATTCTATGTAGTATTATTTATGGCTCATTTTGGGTTTTTGTTTATTATCTCTACTTCTGACCCTAATATGGAATGGTTTGGCACATAAATAGGTCAGCTGACACACAGCAAACACACACACACGAAAAGACAAGCAAAAACTCCAACAAAAAAACAGAGAAGCAAGCAAGCAAACAAAAAACCAAAGACAACCGCAGCACCAAAAAACCCTACAAACAAACAAACCCCCCCAAAAACTAACACCCAATATCAACTCAACAGCAACAAAGCCTCTGCTTGTTGAATTAGTCATCTCTGCATTCCACTCTTGTGTGCCTTCTCATTTGCAGCTCATGGCTAAAATGAACTGTTGGAAGCAATTGCTTCCGTTCATTCTCTGATTACAGCATTTCCATCCTTTTTCTCCATTGTGCCTCAACTGAAGATTTAATTTTGAAACCTTTGTAACCATTATCAAAAATGAAAAGGCATCATTTTGATAGGTCAGTATTAACTATTTCAATCCTAACCCCTTCTTGTTTTCAGGTTATTGCTGCAAACAAAAACTAGCATTTGTCTCAACCCTCTATAAAAAAAGAAAAGAAAAAAATCTAGGAAGGGGAATTTTCATTGGTTTTTTCTGTAACTCATAAAGTTTAGAATTCTCTTGCAAAAGCAACCATCAAGACATTTTATCTAGGCCATGAAAAAGGTGTTGTTAAGCAGTTTCATTTTCTCTTCAATGTACTATTGTCAAATAGGCTGTTGACTACCACGATTAAAGACAAACAAAATAACTATTTAGCTTCTAATATAAACAGGCTGTAATTACCTAGTAAGTCTGAGATCTGAAAACTGATACTAAAGAAAATATTCCGGATCTGTGGTTTGTAGTTCTGGAGTTGTAATGACAATGTTCATTAAAAGTCATTCTTGATCGTTAAGTGTTTAAGGATTGGTTTTATAAGTTTCAGCTTTCAAATACACTTAACAAATAACTGAGTAGGAAGAAAGAAAGGTAATCCAAGTGGCAGGCATAATGGTCTACAAAGTCCTTCAACTTTCAAAACAAACTTTGAGAGTATGATAGATGAGGAAATGTGAAGGTAAAGTAACATGATGTAACTTGTTAAATTCTGTACTGGCCCTGTTCTATAAGACTGCTTTCTGAAAACTCTTATATTTTAAGACTGACTCTGATCATAAGTGTTCACCTCAGGATAGATGCATTGCCTCTCTTTGCAGACTTCTATCTGCATGAACATTATGACTGCAGGCTAGGAAACTGAGAACCATTTAGTTACTGTGCCCAGGCACCTCAGTGGGGAAAGAAATGCCCATCTCTCCCCCCTAAGAGCTTAGGCTGTGTCCATGCTCATCAGCACCATCAGGCAGTGCTCTCAGTAAAACAAGGGGAATTTTCTCTCTCTGTAGTAGTTACTGTTTGGGCAAACGCTCATGAGAATGTTTAATATATTAACCACTGTTAATCCTCATTTCTAAGGCCAGCTTTGAGTGAGAAGGGGAGATTAATCTCAATCTTCTAGTGGCCTTAGCCTGTACTCCACAGGAATCGGTCCTATTTGTCAGACCATGGCACACAGGCATTTTTCAAATTCCCTTCTCTTCCTCTCCCATCTGATTCATGTTTTCAAGATTGCCTTTGCTACTCATGAAAGCTTC
Organism: Platysteira castanea; assembly: GCA_013397175.1. Classification (NCBI taxonomy): domain Eukaryota; kingdom Metazoa; phylum Chordata; class Aves; order Passeriformes; genus Platysteira; species Platysteira castanea. The sequence continues at coordinate 292,263 of VYXC01001355.1, forward strand.
ATACAATTCTGAGAGAGAATTAAAAAAAACCCCAAACCAACATAAACTCAAATCCAGCAGTATGGAAGGATTTGTACTGTGTTTGGCACACTTTAGGGTGAGACTATAAGTCACTGCAAAGGAACCCTGTTTGATTCTTCAGCCTTGCTGTCCGCTGCCAAGACAGGGAATGACACTCATGCTTGTTTCCTTTGATGAGGCAAGTCCATTGCTCTGCACTGTCTGTTTTTAACCTAAGAACCTGAAGACGAAAATAAAGACCAAGAGCTGCATAGCACCCTCCTGTTCTCCCAGGTGACTGGGTCATGACACAGAGAATAAAGCGCAGAGCAAAGTCTGGCTGTTTGCAGCAGGCAGCTCCCCAGGAAGTAAATCCACTTGCATGGGCCCATGGCTGAGGTGTTCAGCCTGCTCTGGGTGCTCAACCTTACACACAGCTAAAAATTGTTCCAAAAGCAATTTCTAAGTAATTTCTGTTTTCATTTGGGACATACTGACTATTTGAAAATATTTTTATTTCATATTTTCTCTTACTCCTTGATCCCTTTGCATGGTGTAAAGGTGAATTAAGAATATAAAGCTCTAGCCAGCCAAAGCATGTTTTCTGTTTGAGGCACTGCTTGTCATGAGAAAAATCCAAATTGCTTGTTAGTACTGAAGCTTGAACTTTAGAGGAAACAATTACCCTTGTTAAAAGAACTCTGTTTAATGTACGGTGCATAATGAGAGGACAACAGGGAGGATCATTTCACTACTTAATAGACTACAATTAAACTTAAAGCAAACTTTTGTCCTCATTTTCACCAGTGTAACACAGGCCAGGATTTTCCTCCTGTGACTGAAGAAAATATGAAAGGTATAGTTCTGCAGCTGCTTTGTTTCTGTGGAAAGTTCCCTGACAGTGAAGTACTGTGCAAGAAGCAGCTGCAGAATCAGGCCCTTTGTAGACATGCACTTGTAGCAATCTTAAAAGAAATAGAATGGGACCAGCAAAATGGCACTTCAGCTCAAAGAAAAATCCAACGTCTTCCATCTGCTCCCTGGTCTTGCAGCTGCAGTGAATTATGATGTGCTGTCACATTTAGAGGGTGATTTCATCGACTGATTTATTTAATTAATTTAGATTTAACATTGTACAAAGGGTATGTGATAAAGTGGTGTAACTCTTTCCTCAGCCACCACACCAGCCAAGATTTATTTTGAGTATCCTCTGCCTCACTGTGTCCTCCCTTGTGCTTCTCAAGCTGCAGCCAAGGGAGAGTTCGAAGCAGCTGAGTGGACCTAAAGCTGCTTAACGAACAGTGCTGCCACGGAGCAGAACTGGCAACTTGAATCTCGTGTTACCATGCTGGAGTTCAAGCATCCTTATAGTCTGTCCACCAAAAAAATACCACCCTGGAGTATCCCTAGTGACTCCTGAATGTGCACAACGTTTCACATAGAAGAATGGATGCACCTGGGGCCAGGGGGTTCCTTGGGGTGTTAAGAATTTTAGAAATATGCTTCTTTAATACCCGTCTTGGATATAATCTTGAAATGGCATAGACTGCACTCTTTTACTTTATTTCTGTAGAACAGTGAAATCTATAGGTGCTAATGGGTAAAATCAGTAGCATTACAAATCCACACTTGTGACTGGGGACATGCTGGTAGCAAAAATAGAGGGTTTTTCCTGTGATGTTTTCAATAATCATAGTACATTTATGGAATGCTCCTCTATAATGCAGATATGGGGAAATTAGGGCACAGGTTTTGGCAGTAACTGTATGCAGACTTAGGAAGTCATGATCTCTGTGCTGAAAAACATCATATCAAACAGGTGAGATAAGTCAATAGAACAGAGGTATTCCTAATTAAATATACTCTCATATACATTTTTGTGTGTGTGTGTGTGCATGAGAGCAAGAGAGAGGTGTTTAATTACACTTTTTGGCTGGGTGGACATAACTCTGAGAAACCAGAAGAAGTTGCAGTTTCAAAATTTTTTGTCTTAATATTTCTCCAGTGCTCGCTTTGAATGAGGGCAAGGGCTATGCTGAGTAAAAGCAACTAAAATACCAAGAAATTTTTAACTGAGTCAGTGCAAGAGATCTACATTTGTAACACATGTTTTGTAGTGTTGATCATGCTGCAGATATGAGCCATAAGAATTCAATGACTCTTATATATAAGGAAATAAAACCAATTATTTTTGGTTGACAAGAGAATGAAAACAGTCAAAAAGGACTGGGTATTTATTACAATGTGTACAGAAAAATGGTCTGGGCATCTTTTTCGTACCCCTGTTTGTGAAGCCAGAGAAGATGAAAATATCTTCTGCGTTTAATTTTCATTTGTCTTGCTTTATTTTTCATAGTCCTGAAAAATATTCAATCTTTTAAACTGTATTTTTCTGCTTTATTTTCCTATAAATGAATATTTACTAAGAACATAGCTTATTCCTATGGAATGAGACAACAGAAATAAAATGGTTTTTCATTAGTTGAAAAACTGTAAAATAAAAGCTCGGTTAAAATGCACGTGCTTCATCTGAAAAGCTTCAAAGTTCTGTTGGCTGTTCTAATTTCACAATATTGGATAAAATCAGTACAAAGGGAAAGCATTATTGCAGAAACTAGGCTTGCTTTCACAGTGCTAGAATTAGGACTGTGACCCTAAAACTCTAAGCAGCATTCAACAAATAAAATTGAGGAACACCCAATAGTTTCCTATGTTAGGTAATCATAAAAGGATTTATCATGTGGTAGTTTGAAAAAAAAAATGAATCAAAACAGTGTAGGAACTATATCATAATTTCAGAAATTATCAGAGTAATTAGAAGTTGAGAATGTCATTGAGATAACGACTCAGACTTTTTGGAAATTTATTAATCAAAAGGTGGATATGAGAGAGAGAAAACAGCACAGCATGTTCAGAAGTACAGAATCATGAACTATGAATAAATTACATAGAAGATCTATTTTTGTAATAATGCCCATTTCTAATTATTTTTTACCTTATATCTACAGCTCAAAGTGGGTGTTTGTGTCACAATCAAACCAGATTTGCTTTCTCCATCAGTATAGTTTATCTGAGTTAATAAAATTCTTCCTCCCCCTTCCCCCACCAAGAGTTTGTGTAGTTCTCATGTTGCAGCAGACCCATGTCTAAAATCAGAGTGGGTTCTCTGTCACTACTGCACAGATTAGCTGTTGTTCTTCTTGAGCAATTCACCTTTTGGTTCTCCAGGCAATACAAATGGCCTGGCATGGATGCTGATGCCTTCCTCCATTGCACTCTGCATTTTCTGTCATTTCTGCAGTAAAAATATAGTGTTATGGACCCATGTCCTGGCTATTCTCACTGGGGGATTATTGAGGCTGTCCTAGCTGAGTACATGTGAAATCAAGGACTCCTCCTTGTAAAAGATATCTCTGGTAAGTGCTTTCAAATCTGAAACAGCATCATGTGAGTTGGTAGTTACGGGAAATATAGTAGAAAATACTGTGTTTATCCAGAAATTTTATGTATTATTGTAAATGAGGTGTTGATTTTTATGAACATATATTTTGCAGATTCCTTCAGGGCTGTGTTTAAAGTTTTGTCAGTTTTACTTTTTCCTTTTCTTCTTCCTGGAAATGTTCAACTTGAAAACTAGCACCACTTGCATCACTTCCAGACTCAAGTGTGGTTTGTCTAGGAAGTGAAAATGAAATGCTTCTCAATCAGAAGTCTGATCTCCATATGGTTTCTCTCAACATTAATAAGAAGCTAGCAAAAAATCATCCCCTCTTGTCAAATGCAGAATGTTTGACTTTCATATCCAGTTTTTAATTAGAGAAACATGTCTGAACCTGGGCGATCAAGCAGTTCACATACAACAAGCTAATCCATCACAAGTCTAACAAATCAGCATTTAAAAATAGTCTCAATGCTATCCTCTGGTCAGTAACAAGCATTATATTGTTATTGCTTTATTATTAATGTTTTTTCCCAGTAGTGGTCATCTGAGATGTCCTCATTAAACTGGACATGATCTGCTTAATGAAGCCATGGTGAGAAATATATTATTAGACCTAGCCAGCTGGAGAGAGAAATACCTAAGAAAAGTTTGATTTATCTTTGCTTACACTATACAAAATAATGTTGAGACATTTTGTGAACAAATCAAAATGTTCACTGTTAGACATGTTTACAGATTCCATTTTTTTTTACACTAAACCACTAGAGGAGCTTACAGAGGAAAAAAATTCCTTCAAAGATTTCTTTATTGGGTTTATTACTTGCTATTTGATTGGAAAGGAGTAATAAATTGCTCCCACTTCAAAAAAGAATATTAGTGTAGCTATTCCAGCAGAAGACTAGATCATAGCTAAGAAAAATTTCTAGAATCAATGCAGTGAATATTACTGAGAATCGGAAAATATTTGAAATTGCTGCTCATCCATGAGCATTACCTTATCTCATTAGATAGGAGATTAAGACCTTGGTGGCAGTAATACCTTCCAAGATGAAGTAAATGACACAATGTGTGCATACTATGCAGCTTCTTGCCAGATACCTCTGACGTGAAGCTAGGATCACTATTTGAGCTCTCTAGTGTGCCTTTTCTAGCAGTACTTATCTCTTTACAACCACCATTTTGGGCAGTCCTCACCACCCAGGCAGCCTCCTGTTTCAACTCCTGGAATTTTCCTGACTCTGATACTCTTTATGGCTGTCTTCGACTCCTCCTTCATTTTATGCCCCATATCCTTTCTCTTCAGTGTTTGCCTCTGCACTGTGTGATCACTGCATTTTCTTTCTGCCTTCAAAAATCTCATCTCCTGTGTCAGGCTTTTTAATTCCGTAGCTGGTTGTATATCAGTGGTGAACGGGCCATCATCTTTCCTGAGAAAAGTACAGCTTTAATGGTCTGTAGCCATGTGAAATAGCAACATCCACCTGTGTGCTTGCCTAGGATGTAGGCATGCTGCACTTCAGCAAAAGGACTCCAGGCATCGCATCAATAACAAGAAGAATGCAGTGAGTATTTTGGTTATTTGAAGCAGATGAACAGGTAATGAGCAAAAATACCCTCTAACCAAAATCAAGAGTAAATGCTGTGCAAATTGTAACTACATAATTTTGGCAGTTCTTGAATATTACAGTTTTGTAAATCTTTCAACTCATTTGTCAAAAACACCACCACTTTGTCTCCAGAGATCTAGGTGATCTCTTGTCTCTTTTTACGCTTCCTGGCTTTTCTTTGACTTTCATATTTGAACCTTGGGAAGAGTACATAATAAAATTAATCCCAAATTGCTAAGATATGCTTGGTTTCATATTAAATAATACAAAACCTCTCCGTTCAGCATAATTTCAACCTGAAATCATAAATCTGCTCACAGTCACTCAGCTTAGGATCATGGAGAAAATTTTCAAAGGGCCCAAATGGAGGTTTCATAATAAAACCTGTCAGCAGGTTTCGATTTCATTACAAACAATTTGTACAGTCCTTTTTCAAAAGCATGCATGAGTAACTGGCCAAATGACCAATCACAACTGAGTCATGCTGTCCAGTCACCAGAAGAAGGACATGAATTTTGCCTACCCATCAGGGAAAAAAAATGTTAGTAATGTTCACCACTGGTTTGGGGTTTTTGTTTTTGTTTTTGTTTTTTTGACAGAAAAAGTCATCTTGTGGTGCTCAAGATTAGGATTTTGGCAGCTAGATTAAAAATTTTCAAGAAAATTAACCAAACACAGCACTGATCTTATGCTGTAAAAAGGTGCTTCGTCCATGAGAAGGTAATAAATGCACCATAAGCTATCAAACCATGAGCAGTTGCCTGCTAACCAAAAGAAGACTGCAGGGTAGTGTCATGTGTTGGAGAACTGCCTGCCTATAGAATTAGCAGAGGCCATAAAGGCTGGAGTTCCTTCATCCAAATGTTCATGGCTTTTTGATTGGTATTGAGAGAAGCATTAAAGAAAGTATAATTCTAAAGACTTCTCTCTGCTAAGAGCTATGCTGCCATTTTTTAAAATTAACTTTTTAAGAAAATGACAGGACTCTGAAGGCCAAAATAGCTGATATCGTTTAAAAATGGGGAGATTATTAAACCTATGAATAGAATTTGAGAAATTGTCATGAAACTACAGCATTCTTGCAGACATATTGTCCATGCTCAAGATATATGACAGGACTCTAGGCACCTATGTGTAATGTATCTTAAATGACTTCCTAGAAAGGTCTTGCTAAAAATACTACTGTCTGTCTTCATAATTGAATGGCTCTAATATGTGCCTTTTAAAATGCTTATGCTCAGAAATTGTACTAAGGCTACTATAGTTCTAGAAGTTCCTTAAATGTGAAAAAAAATCAACTATTTTAATGTGATATTGATTATAACATGATATATTAATTCACAGTGTCCTTCTGAATTTTTATTTCTTTAATGAATAAAGGGAATTTCATTTAAGATATTTAATTTATTTTATACTTTTCATGAAATGAAAGGAAATGCGTTCCTCTTGAGTCAACTAGTCTCAAGACTTTACGAGTTTCTTTGAAATACCATGTACTGTCTTACAGTCCTTTACACTGGGTGTTCAAGGAAAACATTGGAAGAAGGCATGATGGTTTTAAAGGAAAAGGAAAAATCAATAGGCAGCTACTTAGAGTATTGCAGTATGCAGATAAGCAGCTTTGCTAAGTCTGAACTTTGCACAGCAACATCAATACAACTTGTAGAACAATGAACTTCAATACAAATGCTGTGCAGGGAGAGTGGGGAAATGCTTCTTATAAACAGAGCTGTAAATGGTGTTAATGCATGTTGACAAGTGCCTGCTTGAGTAATTTACTGTGTTCACATACTTTGCAAACCAATTCTTAGCAATAACTGCTTCAGAGGAAAGGGCGTGGAACTGATGTGGCCTATTTGTGTGAAATGCAGCCTTCCACCTCTACAGAGCTGACATGTTTAGAAAGGTTTCATTTTCACAGGGTGTATTAAGAGAATAATAGGGTTTTTTTTTTAATTGTGTAGAATTTAAATGTCTGTACACAAAGAAGTATTTCACATGTTGTAAATATTTCAGTGTAAAAGATTTTTGAAGTATTTTGTGAATCATAGCTTCTTAAGTGTATGCTATACAGATTATATTGGCATGTGTCCTGGATAACTGCATTACACTTATGGGTGGTCAAGGCATGAATAAGTTATTGGTTATACTAAAGAAAGGATGTGGTGAGGTGTAAGAGTTTTAAGTACCTACTCCTTATGTCTCAAGAAAATAATTCATTGCATACCTGGCTATTCATTCAGCTTTCTAAAATGAAGCAGTGACAACTATCTAGCCTTCAGACTTTCCAAGCACTGAGTGGGGCTGAAATTGTAATTCCAGATGTAAAAGACAAATAGTTACGTCAAATTTCTAGGTTTGCTGGGAAGGCTGGCTTCTAGGAATTTCTGGGGCAACCCTTTAGAGAATTTGAAGTGATCATTTGTCCTCACTCCTGTGTCTGGAAGGTACCATTAATGGTCTGCCAAACTCCTGGTTTCTTATTTCTGGGGAGCATCTGATAGTTGTCTCACTGAGTTTTTCCTGGTTTTTAGTATGCATACTGAGGATGAATATAATGCTGGAGACTTTCTGGTTTGGGTCAGTCAAACCAGTTGTTAAAATAACCACTGGTCCCTCAACTAGTTGCTAGAAATTGCCTTCAGAAGGCTCTTAGGGTCCTCCTAGCTGCTGCCCCCTTCTCTGTAACTTGGAGTGCCTGTACATTGTCAGGTGGGCAATTGCTCTTTCCCTGCCCTTGCTTTCTTACTCCTTGAGTCCACTGGTAAAATCAGATGAGAAATCAACCACTGCTTATAATGCCGAGAATTAATTTTAATCGAAGGAAATCCTGGGTATTCTGGTAATGTCAACATTTAAGTTTAAAACATATAGCTAGAAAATCAAAGGAGAAATATTAGAATTAGAGTCAAAAACCAAACAGTATAGGTTTGGGAAGCAGTGATCTCAGGAGCACGCATCTTGCTTTGATTCCCAGAGAAGTGCATCCCAGCAGAACCTTCTGACTGTTAACTAGATTAATTACAAGCAGAAAAAGTGAATGTGTTCACTTTTATGAAAATGTAACAGCTAAATGTTTTTGCTGTTTACCTGTTTCTACATTTTATAACTATGACTATTACAGTAGTGGGAAAAAAGTGGAACTGAATGTCATTTTCATTAAAAGCTTAATGAAAATTGACACTTCATTGCAACATTCAGTCCTCTAGCTACTCTCATTTAAATGTTCAGAACAGTTTTAATAGCTCATTTTTAGATAACTGTAACTTTCTAAAGATTGCATCATTTCATACGTTGATCTGGACCCAGAAAAAAAAATCTTTTTGCGAGCAGTCTTCAGTATACAAAGGGAAAAAAAATGGCTATGGTGGTGTAAGATCCATGAGATCAGATCCAGGGACACACCCTGGCATCTTTCTCAATCCTTGCGGGTTGTTTACTGCCCCATGACCTCAGAGAGCACTAAAGGCTGCAATCTTTCCAGCCTGATGTCTCCCAAATGTCACCCAAAACTTGTGCTTTGTCCAGAGTACTTCTGTTTTTTGAAGCCCCAACTCAAAATGCTGGAGGTTTGGGGATGGTTTTGTTTATCTGTTGGGGTGGTTTGTTGTTTCTGCTTGGTTTTGGTTTTTAAAATTTGTTGTTCAGAACAATTCACCTTTACACTAAATAAGACCTTTACACTAAGATGATGGTATTACAAAATGGCCAGCTACAATTTCGGCTGTGTCTTTCCAATACTGTGATACCTCTGAGTCAAACACATCAATCCTGCATGACAGTCAGGAAGAATCAAACTGTTCTTGTTGCCCTTTGTCTTTGCTGGATACTTGAAAGTCTATCCAAACTTTAATGCATTGAAGTCCTTACTGTTGTATTTGGTTTATTATAAGTGTTTTTAAAGTCATAGACTTATCAGGATCTGAAAGAGCTGATATGGTTGAAATAGATACTCAAATAGGCAGGATGTTTTTTGCAATGTGTTTGGAGCCCTTTATATCACTTTTTTTGGGCATCTGAATTAAGCAATTTAAGAGTATTTCAAAATACGTATTTTAGTACCTCTGCTTCTAGTAAAGTTGTATGAATATTTTTACTCATGGTGTCCCTGTTAACATGGAAAATGTCTAACTTCTCTTGCATCAAAATATGCTTTTTTCAGCTAGCTGCCTGAATTTTGGTGCTTATATTTGCCTCACTGGTCTTTGTTAATGGCACTGTATACTTTTTTCCTAAAGTTGAAGCATTCAGCTCCAAGGAAAACTTCTTAGCCAGTGGGAAAGCCACATAACTCCACTTGCCCAACTGCAGCAATGCTGTGGTACATCGGCTCGAAGACCCAGTTCCATGCATTTTCTGGTCTTTTCAATGTCAATGAACCAAGACATTGCTGCTGTGGCCTTTGATTGTTTTCTGCACTTTTCTCTCCTGCAGTGGGAAGTGTAAATCTAAATGTGACTTTCAGCATTCTCCACTCTCAGTCTGATGGGGGTTTTTCATTTGTCACATCTCTGCCCTCTGTGGCTACAGTGATTTGTTTCTTTTCTGTCCTTCTGAGAGTAATGTTATGTGATGTTGATTTGAAGAACTGGCAGAGAGGCCAGTCCTCCATTTATCTCAGGGAGGACACGGGAACTAAATCATTACTCTGTTGCTGAAGTAAAGGAATTGTGCAGGAGCTGCTCAGCAGTGAGGACCATTAGCTTGTTCCCAAAACTGTCTTACTGAAAAGTAACTGCTGTGTGAATAAAGCTCTGATCTTCATCTAGTATACTACAGTATCCATCCAAATAAGTGAAAAGACTGTTCTCTGATGCATTTTAAGTGCTTATTAACATGAATCACTCAGAAAATAGGGTATATATTTCCAAGCAAAATCAGGGATCATTTTTGATCATCATTTTTGCTTAATTCAAAATCTTCTCTGGACACATTTGGAAAAACTCTACTTCATGGATATCAATTTTCAGTTTATGAAGCTGTGATGCCAAATGTACTGTTTCTGCAGTAGGTCATAATTCAACATTCTGAGTACACAGCAGCGTGCTGTTGATGCTCAGCCCCAAGAGAGGGGGTGGGCAAAATATGTGAATCTGATTTCCAGGACTGACTTCAGCAGAGGGAAATGTGAATAAACTGTGAGTTTTTATATCTTTCACAACAAGGATTGCTCCTCTCTTTATTCCTCTTTTCCTGTATAGGAAATAGGGTTTTTCCTGCATATTGCTGCATGCCATCCTTTCATGTTTCCGCTTCTAAAGATTTTTTTCTTCCAGATTTTTCATCTGTTAGGTTTGTATATGCAGTATTATTTAATCCTTAGAAAGAGCAAAGTGTTTGATTTTCACAGTTTTAAGGTATGAATGCTGTCATTTTGGGGCATCTACTTCCCTTTTGACTAGGAAATGAAATTTCCAAAGTTTACATGTTCAGTTCCTCTTCCCAAAACTACAGGGTGCATCTTACTCAGATGCAGTTATATTTTGAAGAACAGCTACTTCATATAGACAAGAATAAACAGCAAATAGCCAATGATTTATTTTACCTCTTGAGCTTCAGTGTTTGAAGATGTTTGTTATCTGGGAACAATGACTCAGGTAACGTAACTGGAATTATTAATGGGTTATGGATGATGTTAAGTTCTTTTTATTCTGTATTAATAAGAAATCAGATGACGTGTGAGCTCTTTAACAAACATATAAGCCTAAGTTTAATGCCCTGAAAATGAGGAGCGGTCATTCACATTTAATATATGACAAAAACATTGAAATTGGGTGTTCCAATGTCAGAAGATTAAAAATACTGCTTTTAAGGACAGAATATCCCTCAGCAGTTTGGAAAATGGACACATAAATATGTTAAACATATTTAAAAGAGGTGGTGCAAAAGTGTTACAATGAAATGCAAACCAAATACGCAGGCTTGGTTCACCAACATTTGCTTTTGTATGTATCAGCAAGCTGAGTCAGATTTTGGAGATATTTAACTTTATACTTATTCTCTTGAGGTTTTGAGGGTTGGTTTTGGGAAAAGAGTAATAATATACTATCTGTTTATTCTTTCAAAATGTGGTCTGAGTACTTAAATTTTGTAGGACATAGGGCAAGTAATTTTAATTTTACCATCCACATTGTTCAAAGCAGTGTTTTCCATTTGTTTGCTAAGCAAATTCTACCTGTGATAAATGTAAGCAGTGGAGGATGGAAAAATACTCAGAATTTGAAACTTGTTCTGGAATTATTTCCCACCTAATCATCATTATATTTTTTTGAGAACTGTCTCTGAAATGGAACTCCCTATACAGGCAGTCACTTATATACATTGCTAACTCACATTACTTGATCTTTGTGATTTTCCCAAGATAAGAAATTGGGGCAGGGACGTTGCTGCTTGAATTTTATTCAAACTAATCAATCAGAACAGAAAATGAAGACATTATTAACATTCAGACTGCATTTTCACTTCCCACAGACATGTTTTTTATTATTATGACTAACTATGTCAGCAGTCAGACTAGACATAGACTCATTGCCAATTAATATAAAAATTCCTTTCTTTGATTTACTAGGAGAGACTGAGGGGACAGAATTGTTTTATTTTAGTTCATGCATTTCCTTTCCCAAGGCTTCACCTGATTGAGGTATTTGCTCTCTGTGGGTCACTGTATTTTAAAGTTATTAATTACTTCACTCCAATCTATAATGCTTAATTAAAGCTTTAAACAAAAATAAATTGGTTATGTTTGGTGAAAACGTTGTCAGTCAGATGGGATTTTAGCAACATAATAGAGCCGATACATTTGTTTTGTTTATAGCGATACTGAATGACCTTGAAGTGTTCATCTGGCCAATGTGGACTCTTTAAGATAAGAACCCAATTTCTTTTCTTCTCTTTACCTGGGTTAGGATTAACAGTCTGCATTATCAAAAGGATATTAGTACATGACAAGCCTACAGATATTTCCTCTGTTATTTTGCTTGCTGTCACTTAGGGCCAGCATGAAGGCACTGTCAGCAGAACTCATGTGTTTGACTGCAGCTCTGGCTGAACAGAGAAGATGGTAGCTTTAATATTCACCCTCCAAGATCTGCTATTGCATTTCTTAAAGTTTCATTTTGTGACTGAGCTGAACAATGCTGTTGTTCTGTTGCTCTGAGAGGCAGAATTCGGAAATGAAAAAGTTATTAGATTGAAACAGCCATTTCCCTGCGTCCTTAGAACAGAGAGCAACCAGATTAAGAGTTAGGTATTAAGCTCTTCCAACCCTCTCTCCTTTGCTGGAATGATTAAAGTCCAGAGGACTTTGTAGCTGGTATCGTTTAAAACCAGCTGGGCAAGAAAAGCATTTTCAACATGCCACAAAATATTCTGTCCTATTCTAGACATCAAGGATAGCTACTCTGCTATATCTAGACTTTTCACTTGCCAGCCAGGACTAGGAGCACATCTTTTTTCCGTAATAAAAATAGAAATATTTTCAGTAAATAACTCTAGTATTATAAACTACGTTTTTATCCCAAATTCCACATTTATGCAACATACCATGATGTCCTAGTTTTCATCCAGCTGTTTCTTTAAGGTTAATTCTCTGTGAACAGAACTTGCTTTTGATATCCTAGAGAGACTTTGATACCTTTTGAATAACATAGATGCTCTGTTTTCTTTGGAATAACTGCTATGGTCTTGTGAGGTGGTTCCTCCCATCTTCTTCCCTTCTGTAGTACAAATGCACTCCTTTAAAGGCAGTATCTGGGCAGAAGTTTTCTCCTGCTTATATAAAACCAAATGTTAAAAATGAATTTTAAAAAGGTCATTGTTTGGGCTATGAGCGCCAATCTGATATAGATGTTACTCAAAACTGAACACAGGAAAATGCCCCTTTGGCTAAGATCGAATTTAGCTCTGGTTTAATATCTGATTTGTCTTACATCTGGCATTTTCTAGGTTAAAGCTTTAAAAAAATGGTATGTAATTTTCACTAACCTTTTTTTGTGTGTCTGTTGTGTACTCTTGAAGATCTAGGCACCAGCTTTTGAAATGTAGTTAGGTGTATGTATTCACTGTAAGTTGAAAACTTACAATACCTTTAAAGATTCATCTCCAAACAACTCCAACGTTTGCTAGTCTGTAAACAATTGCATCGTATTACAGGTTGCTATCCTGCTGATCCTGAAAGACAAACCTTCTTCTACCCTGATATTTTCTCTGTGTATGATCTTCAAACTTGGAACACTCTGGAGGTTCAGATTGTCAATATGTACCTTGCTGGTTGGAAAATGCTGTCTCCAGGCTCCTGGGACTGCTAACGCTCAGGAAGCAGGCTGAGCTGAAGCACTCATGGACAGAGGAAATACAAGGCAAGGAGTTGAAAGAGGAAATGGAAAGAGAGACAGAAAATTCATGAAAATATCACCCTCCAAGTCATATATTTATGTCATGTGAAGCCTTTGCCATACAGATTTGGCAGGCCCTTTAGTAGAACCTAGAGCTATCTGGCAAGTGTAGAGGCATAATGTCGATTAATCTGAGTCAGATAAAGAGACAGTTTATTGGAGCATGAATTTGCAGTGCACCTGAAAGGGTAGGCATGGATATACAAGCAGAATTTCATGTTTATATTCCCACTGCGTGAGAGATTTTCAGAGATTTTATTGCTTTCAGCAGAGATTCCTAACACAGGAAAGTCTTGCACAAGGTATGCAAGTCCATGGCTCCCTTGTACACCTGGCTAAGTTACTGAATATTAAATCTTATGTGCGTACATGGAAGAGCTGAAAGAAGATGCACAGAGAAACACAAACCTAGATATGTATTTTTTGCATCTGCAAATTTTTCTCTGGTGTTGAGAATGTAGTCAGCTTTGTTTTTTTAGAAAATATAGGAAGCTGGAAAATAAGCATCATACACAAAGGAAAAGCAGACAGTATGCAGCCAGTCCACAAAAATGAAACTCCTGACTGTGAAAACTTTTTTAAATCGTGAGACATTTGTAGTAGTTCAGCCTGTGCACAACAGATCAATAAATTGAAAAGTTGTTGTTCAGCGAAAGCTTAATTAGTTCAGGTTTACAATGATCTTTGATTCAGTAATTACATAACTCTGGATCCTTTCTACCTGCCACATCCTCTCACAATTACTTTATTTCCCTCAGTGTCACAACATCATATCTTAAATTAGTTGCTAATGACTTTGGTAGGGCCATATCTTGCATTTTATAACTTGTTTCCTATTTTGCATCTCGAGTGTGGACCTCATGATACTGTATAATGTTAATAAATTCCCTTCAAATTTAGAATCTCTGTTTGATAGATAAAAGTGGCATTTCTGATCTGTTGGTTGTTTATGAACATCATAACCCAAGTAAACATGCAACAGGGAAACAGATACTGAGCCCGTAAAGCATTTGGTTTCATTAAATGTCTTAGATATCACTGGGATTTTTTTATTACTTGATGAAAGACCTTTCAGATGGCTTACTTTAAAATGCACATAGGTGAATTTTCTTAGTTGTATTTATTTTCCCAGTGTCTGTGCAGGCAATGCTTTAACCTACCAAGACTCTTAAACCAGGGAAAGAGTGATCAGCTTGTGAAGGATAATATCCTCAGCATATCTGAGAGAGTCACATGCAGAGGGCCTCAGTTATTTTAAGCCAATACTTTTGTCTGGAAATGTAAACCTATGGTGAGAAAGTTGATTATTATGGCAAGGGGATGCCAGTGGACAGCAATGTGGATAAAGGTGTTAGCAGAGCAGCATGGCCAGGTATTTTCTCCATGCCCCGGGTGCAGGAGCAGCACTTCTACTGGCCAAAAGCTCAGGTGAACACTCGGGTGTTACTCATATTCTGGTTGCTGGCTTTATAAATCCCATTGCATTGGCAGGGGGTCAGTCCTCTGAAGGTGTTGTCATATGATAGGGGATGCTGACATTACCAGTGCTCCCCTAGCAGAAGGCAATATGTGGGTGTGAAGTGGGCTTAGAGAACATAAGCTCTGTACAAACATCGTGCTCTTTCTGCAGGTTAATCAGGTCTTTTATTAAAGACCATGAAAATGTCAGCAGTCTGAACAAATAAACCAGAATTGTAACTGAATGTTCATTCAAACAAAGAAATATAAACCCTTTTTTTATTTATGTTCTTCACACAGAGAGAAAATGGATTAGAATTCTAATTAGAAAATGTATATTTTAGAAATATTATCTATAAATTTCATAACACAACTGAATATACATTACACATTAATCTTACAGAGATGATCACACTTTAGGCCAGCAGTACTCATTTTTTAATGAAAGTTTTTCTTGGTAAACAGATTAAATAAATAGAAGAATTAACTAATTAAGCAACCCTTTGTATAGGATTAAGTGAGAGATGATAATGACAGGAGGGAAAAGATGGTAGTTTTTGTATAAAGGCAAAAGACCTTTATACTTTTGGTCAGAGATATAAAATGCTCTTTAGCCAACCTTCTCTTGCAGGTAGTGGTGAAATACAGCTATCCATGGAAATATATTTTTCTGAATACTGGATGATGAGACTGAATGGTGACTAATAATATGTGGTCTTAAAAGATCCCACTATCGTATCCTGAATTCTATATTAGACATAACTAATTATCTTTCCAGCTAGTGTAATTCCCATGATACTCTTCTAGAAGGGGCTGGGGGAGGTTTATGTATGTTGTTTTTCGTGAAGATTATTTTTAAAAATAATATGAAAACCAGCTGACAAACCAGTTTGCTCTTCTTATGACACTTCTCTCTATACTCTTAAAATACTGTAGTAAATTTTCTGTGGGCTTGCTAGTAAGGTTAATATAATGACAGATCTAATCACTGGAATGTACATTGAAAGACAGAAAAACTCTGTTTTGTACACTGCAAATAGGTGGGAATACAGTTGGTAAAGCAAGATGGATTAAATTGTAGCAAGGAAAATTTACATTTGATATGAGGAAAAACATCCTCTCTTTAATATGGAGGAGATGAAGAGTTGGAACAGAAAGCCTAGCCAGACCCTGTAATTTTGATTTTTTTCGGGAACTAGTAAGACAAATATTAGGAGTGACAGTCATGTCTGATCTTTGTCTGGAACTGGGGATTGACTGTGTAACCTTTGTAGAAGAATGAGTGTGGAAGGAATTGTGCATTACCTATCTAAAAAGACGGATGAGAAAGTCAGCATGCACTTCATCATTTCTCACTGTATGAAATGGTTTCTTTTTTTTTTCCTTCTTCTTTCTTTTCATTGTTTCCAGACAAAATGGAACAGGGTTTCCTAGATTCTATCATTCTGTGGATCTTGTCAAAGTTGATCATACCTGAAGAATCATGACCACGTCTTCTGGATCCTCCCTGTGCTCTCAGATTTGCCTCTATTTGCATTGCCCAGCTGGAGATAAAGTTAAAAAGAAGATGTTAGAAGATGCAAGGTTAATTCTAATTGACTTCTTGTTTTGGCAAGGCTTCTCCTCTTTGATATGCTCAGCTCTAAGCTCTGGTTTTTTGGCTTTTTTTGACACAGGTGTGGTGTAGTGCCATTGTGTGGATTCAGGATGGGTGGAGGCAGAAAAGTAGCTTGAAAGACAAAAGCAGGTGTGGGACAGGTGTGCAGGTAGTTTGAATCACCACAGCCAAAGAAATGAAGGTGTTATTCTAGATTATCAGGTTCTGAATAGCCATTTCTCCAAGGTTTCTTGACTAGTCAGCATCATTCAATCTAGTAAACTCTGGAAGCAATAAAAATACATAATTGTAATCCAGAATTTGTCACAAGCAAAACTATAGATAAAGAAGAATTCTTTGTGAGTACTCTTCTCCTTTCCTAGATGCCTTTTTTTGTTGCATATCTATCACACTTATTGCATGATCAGTGCAGGTTGGTATTCTTGCAAAAATGTTTTGGTCTTTGCATGATAGTCACCTAACTAAGCTCAGCAGCAGAAATTGATTCTGCCAGGACAGTGGAATCCAGAATGGGACAGAAAAAAGAGATGCACAGAACAGCTGTAATGGAGACTGTCAACTGCTTTCTATGTGGAAGCAACTAAGTCTGGAATGGGGCTTTCTAAGTAGTCCCCATGGACTGGGGACTGGACCACATTTTCCAGAATCTATTAAAGAAAGACATAGAAGAGATCACCAAGTGGGATGTGAACAAAATACATTGTGTTGTAATTGCCCATGGAGGACAAATGCTTTATTGTTTGCTATGTAGAAAATAGCAGTGTGTATTTCAAAACTTTTTAATGAGTTAACAGTCTGGAATTCATGTAATAACAGGTTAAAACCCTCTAAAGCCTACATGGGTAAATGGGTAAACTGCTGTTGGGTAGCTGATTTAGCTTGCTGATTTTGGACCAAAGCATAAGAAAGTTTTCATCATCATTAGCCTTTGCAGAAAGGTGTTTGAGTGTCTGACAGAGTTCCTGTTGGGTACTGTCCCCGTCACTGAACATATTATCCAGACATTAATGTTGATAGCTCTGCCAGTGTGTTTATGAGAAAGGCCAAAATCTGAAGAGGCACAGACTAAACTAAGTCCTCCCTTCCTTCCTGGTTATGGCCTTGATACTGTACGTGAATAGGAAACCTATTATTACCTCTGCAGTGCCTGTCTTATGGATTAATAGCAGAATTTAGTCTCCCTGCATGTTAACATGCACTACTCTCTCAGCAGCAATAAATTCACACAAAGGTACCAGCAGTTCACCAAAAACATTGAGTCCTGTGCTCTTTTGTTTCACCTCAGGTGCACTATGCCTGAGATTTCATATGAATGAGTCTGCTTGATGACTAGTACATGAGAGAAGCCATATTACTGCTTTAATTACTTATAATGAAGGATCACGGGATGGTGATGTCATCATTTTAAGGCTGGCTATGTCTAAGTGCACTGCCAGGAAGAGGGAAGTTGAATGATGATTTATGTACCTTGGAAAAAATTCAGATAAAAACCACTTCAAAAATGTTAATTATTTGAGGTCATTTTCTATTACATAGGATGTGTTCTTTAGAATTTCTTCCACATTAATAGTGTTCAGCCTGGGCTGGTTTCGCAAGAAAAAGCAGCAACTGTGTGGGGGAGGGAAAAGAAAGAGACAAAGGGTGTGATTTATTGATGTGCACTTTGCTATTTGTGACTAACAAAGAGATGGTTCACAAATGTCTCGGAATCAAAGCTGTGATCTGTCAGAACTGCTGAGCTGGAGAAATACTACCACTAAGTAAAAATAGATTGGTCAGCAGTTGCAGACTTATCTGTAAGCAGGTCATCCCATACTATCTGCATGTGCAGCAGGCAGACCATTTTGCTGGGTTAGGAGTAAGATAACTTTGTTGCTGTGTTATGTTTATCAATCAATGGTTTTAATTAGTTACATCATTGACTAATAAAAAGCCTCCCTGGTTAATTGATTTGTTTTTAAATCTGGCTTACACTTGCTTTATTACAAGGTGATTTTTCATTTGAACTAAATACTTTATTATCAAAGCACAGAAGGTTTTTATCACTTCTGAGGGAGTGGAGGAGTAAAAGTGTGCAGAGGAGAAGGAATACTGACATCTGTCAGGAAAGAAGATATTAAAGGTACTACTGATCAGTGTTAGGGTGATAAAAAACATTTGAAGGCTCTGTGAAATAGTTGTGAGGGTCCCCACATTTTTTTGAAGTCTACTGCTATTTGCAAAAAATCAACCTTTTTTCAATGATGAGAGGGATTGGGTTTAATATAAATACTATAACACTTCGCCTATGCTTTATGATAATGTTGATTACATAATCTGTAAATACTCTTATATTTACTAAACAATAAATCTAATGCTTATCTACAGTTTTCTTAACACCTCAACTCCAATACAGTTGTGTGTATATATATACATATCATAGAATCATAGAATCATAGACTATCCTGAACTGGAGCGAACCCACAAGAATAATCAAATCCAACTCTTAGCCCTGAACAGACCACCCACCCCTAAGAGTCACACCAGGTGCCTGAGAGCATTGTCCAAATGCTACTTGAACTCTTGAAAAGGCAAACTGTTATCGTGGCTAGTTCAGTGCATATGAATTTGCTCACCATAAGCCCGCGGCAAGCTTTGCTGTAGTTGGAAGATCCCATGACAGTAAACAAGTGGTGGCATTGACTTGGCTCCTGAGATCCTAATCCTCACATGTATGTCATTAGATACATGTGACAGTATCTCTGGAGTGGCAAATACGCAGTATGTGTCACAGGAATGAGCTTGTAGAATGCCTGGAAACACTGGAAGAGCATCTTAAGGAAGTTGTAACACCAAGACTTCCAAGGGGAAATGGACTGAGTTGTACAGTACGTGTTGGGTTGTAGGACTTGGGAATGCTAGGCTGGAAAGTGCGAGCCTTGGATAACAATCTAAGCAAAGCAATTTCTCCTGGCATATGGATCTGGATCCAGTTTTATTTTT
Source organism: Platysteira castanea (assembly GCA_013397175.1). Taxonomy (NCBI): domain Eukaryota; kingdom Metazoa; phylum Chordata; class Aves; order Passeriformes; genus Platysteira; species Platysteira castanea. The sequence continues at coordinate 311,763 of VYXC01001355.1, forward strand.
CTTCATTTCAGTGACTTTATACTGGTCTAGCACTGAATAACTTTATGTTCCAGTGTCTGTCGTTGACCATGTTGGCTGTTTCCCTTGATTGAGAAAATGCTCCTGCTTGCTTGTTCCTGTCTTGAGAAATGCATTTTATTAGGCTAGTGACCCAGAGCAGCAACACAAATGTGATTGAAGTTCTCCAAAGACTACTGTGGGTTCATCCACAGGCCTAGAAGTCTGACTAACACCTGCAGGATCAGAGTGACATTTCTGATTTTCAGTGGATGGAGATTTAATAAGAAAACATCAAACTGACTCAAGATGAAGCAGCCTGGTGACTGAATTTCACCCAGGTCAGGCAGTGGGTGTTTAGTGATGACTGTACATTGCAGGGAATGAGCAATGTACACAGCTAAGCTTACCTGGGGCTCCCTGCCAACTTCCAGCAGACAGGTAAAACTTTCCTTTGTCTCTTCCTGCCTGTTGGATACCATGGTCCTGGTCTGTATGTACTGATTCTCAGTTCTGTTCCCAGCTAGTGACTCTGGACAACTCACTTTATATCACAGTCCATCTCTGGGGTCTCTAATAGCAAATGTGTTTTTCACTGACTCCCTTTTGAGATGAATAATAATAATAATAAAGATGATGATTATAATGGAGAGCATGTGGTTAATGTTCATGCAACACTAAGAGAAACAGACATGATTTATTTCCATGAACAACACTGTATTTCTGTTACAGAAAGATAAATCATAAACTTATTTTGCACTGAGGCAACAAAAGCAAACGATGTTGTTCTAATACTTGTAGTGAACTTTTTTCTGGCATCTAGATAGGAAGTAGTTGAAGTGCTTTTGCTGCAGCCACTATGTAAATAAGAAATACTCCATGCCTGCTAAGGCACCATAGCTCTGCTTTTTGGTACCTGATGGTTCAAATGCCTATTGTTAGCCATAGGTTCTTGAGCCAGTAGCTAATGAATTGCTTTCTGCAAATGGAGAGCATTACGGTAATTCTACTATGTGTGCAATATTTCCAGTGAGTCTTTGCTAAGCTTTAGATCACCCTTATGCGAAAGCAGTGAAGCAGATGATGTGCGAAAGGGAGAACTGTCACTGCCAGATCCTGTGTTTCAGAGCATGTCCACTCACACACTGGAGAGACTGAGCAGCTGCCTTAGCCAGGCTCTGAGCTAAACTGGCTGGTGACAAAATCGCTGTGTTTACTCACCGGAGTCCAGGGCAGCTGATGAAACCCTTCTACTACTAGCTATGGAGTCAGTATTTTCGCACTATGCAGGGGAAAAAACATTGAACAGGTGGCACATTCTATTTGGGAAAGAAATTTACTCTTTTGCCTTTGCCTTTAAACTCGGTCAAGAGTCCTGTCCCAAATGTTGCAAGCTCTAACACCTGGGACTGGCTTTAGATGCTGACTGAGGAGGTTGCAGGCTGAGCCATGTGTGAGCTGCTTGCTGATTTGTACTGGGTCATGCAAGGCAGCAGAGCAACGCTCCCAGGTTCACTGCACAGCTTGGACCAATAAGGTCACTCCTGTGGGCTCTACCTACAGGGGTTCTGGGCCACTCTGTCTGCTACTCTGCTCTGTGACTTGCAGCCAGTCTGTAGCACCCAGTACCAGAGTCTAGAAACAATGTGGGCCTGGGACCCTAATTTCCTCAGGGAGCAGATCCTGGTGAGCCCTATACAGGTAAGACATCTCAAGCCAATCCGGACATTTCACTCAACGTTTGTGCTGGAGTTGAGGTTGTTGGACAGGACATCGACAAGGACTGAGCCAGTTGTCCTGCCCTGAGAGTGTCCTGCTGAAGAGCATTCACTACTCCCGTGCAGTGATGCATGTCCTTAGTTCAGGTCCCTTCACTGTGCCTCATGCCAGCCCTTGTGGTTTTATGTCCGTGTTATACAGTCTTCAGGGAAGCGCTTGAACACTTGGTTCCAAAAGTCTTGTTAGCAGAAAGAGAAATGACACAGAGAAGTACAATAAGATGTAGACAAGAAAAAGTGTACCTCAAAGTTCAAGAAGAAAGTTGGAAGTACAAACAAAAGTTCAGAGGACAAATCTTTAGTGTGATCACATAGTGGAGACATTTAGAATTCTGGCTTATGTAGGATTGTGTAGTGGCATTAAGTCACCCTGCTTAAGTTAAGTTCTGAGTCATCTTTATGAAGTCACTGCAGGTTTCTTACAGCAATAATCAATAAAAATTTCTTTTCACTCTTATTTCAAGCGTTTCCTGGAGGGAAAACTATTTTCAGGACTTCTTTCTCATGGGTAATCACAGGAAGTTTAAAGGGGATAGGTGTATTGCTGTCACAGGTACAATGGCATTTCAGGATGTATTTAAAAAGATTGGATTAGATTCACAATGGATGCACAGAGCAAAATAACTTTGTCTGAAAACATCCAGCAAAAATAGTTTGATTATTGTTGTAGAGCAAGACTCCTAAGGTAATAGCCTCAAATTTGGGATCTGTGGGACACTTAGGTAAGGTTAAATCTTTGAAATCCAAAATGGAAGATGTTGGAGGCAGTAGGTGCTTTAAGGTTACTTCAGGGCTGTGATTTGAGGTTTTTTGTTTAATAGCTTAGAAGAAGCTATTACTCTTAACTTCACGCTCTGATAATGTGGTTCCAGTTGATTTGTGCTAGAGCCTCTTGTCATTCTCTGTCTATTTAAACTTCTTCAAGTCCCCAGTGACTTGGAAATCAGTTCTGACAGAGCAGGCATTCTTGTTTCCAGCTTTCTACAGACCAAGATGTCAGCAGGTGACAACCAGTGTTTCCTTAATATAGTTAACAAGGTTCAAAGGACTTAATCTGTGGCCCTTTCCTGTGAATGTCTTACTACTCTGACACTGCTTCCCACCAGCATCTTAGGCGGTGGGTATTGAGGACTGTCAGCTTCATGTCTAAGGTTGTACTTCAGTGTAAACTGCTTAATTTCACGTCCTCTAATCTCTGGAATCTTGTTAAGAATTATTGTGTTAGGCGTGCAAAATAAAGTAAATTCACCAAAGGCAGCACCCATTTAGCTTCTTGGAAGACTCTATTGAGCCAGTCTCAGGTACTTTTAACCTGTGCTTTTCTCTTGTTTTCTGGCCAGTGGCATGGACAGCTACATATGCTTTGTTTCAGACAGGAAATTTTTTGTTTAATTTGATTTGACATCAAGCATCTTTTCCATGTAGACATACAGCAGCCTCTGAAAAAAGTGCATACAACACCTCTACAATAGATCCCAACAGAGCTGGGATTTTGGTCAGCAGAGTGCGGATAAAATTCCCTACAAAATAATATGTAAGTAGTTACTATTACAGAGGGGGGACAAACCATACTATACAGGGAGTCCTTATCACCTTAGGCTGTTTCTGTGATACCCCCACAAGTTGTGGGGGCTCCTTCAGGAGACCCACCCTGCCAGTGTGGCTGGGGACTGCAGTGGCTGCACAAGTCAGCATCTTGCATGTCCACAGCCCTACAGTCCTAGAGCCCTCTGCTCTAGGACTTTGACTCTTACAGTCCCCATGATCATTAGTTAGAGGCATTGCAGCTTTTTAATATACCAGACATCCCTTTCATTCAGAGATGCCTTATGGAAAGCATGCGGAATCAGTATAAAAAACTTCAGACAAAACCACCTTCCCCACGGGAGCACTTCCTCAGTACATGTTGACGAAATATGTCAAGACTCTCTAAATTGACTTCTTAGGTTCACTGCACGGTTTCTCTTTCAATCACAATCTTTTGTCCTGTCTGTGCCTTAGTTGTATATATTTTGTTACTCCTTCAATGGTTGATTTATTGGTGGAGAGACCAGCTGTGCCTAGTTTACATGAGCTGTGATATAGGAGGGCTGAAAAGGTCTGACTTAACTTAGAAATATTGGAGCTGTAAAAGTTATGATTGCAGGTTTATAGAGCATTGATTTACCTGATTTCTGTTTACCTAGATCACTCAAACCAGTTTCTCCGAGGTGTTAACTGACCAGTGTTTCAGTGTAGAAAGTGTAATAGAAAAAAAGGCCATTTCAGGTTGTATCACATGAATTTTGTTTGTCAGAATCTATGGGACAAATAGCAAATATTTCAAAGTTTTCCAATAATTGAGTGGTGAGCCTGCTCCACAACTACTGCCCTGCATCAAACACCACTTTGTGTGGCCTTGCTTGTATTCACTGAGCTCTTAGTTTTAGTTAAATGGTGCTGTATCTGCTAAAACTGAAACAGCTGTGTTGAACTGCTCTGAGTTGCCATGAGTTAGAAACAAGAAGCTGTTTCCTTCATATATGCCACTTCAGAGAAATTCCAAGGAAGAAGAAATTTCTCTGAGCTAAAATACAGGATGCTCCACAGCCCAAACAAATAGAGACTGTGAGTAGCTGAACTGACCATGATAACTTAAAAGAAAAACTGCCTAGCCGTTGATAATAGGAGACATATATGACTGTCAGCTCATCTCGTAGTACACATAAATTAAAAATGTGTCGGTAACCTACTTTTGGTTATCTGCTTTAGGCACTTAAAGTTTCTCTTGTCTTTCTCCCCTGGGCTCTGATTCCTGCTCTTTAAGTTCATAGAAGTCAAGGCACGAAGGAATAGTAGAATGAACTTCTAAGTAGAATGAACTTTATATTATTTCTATGCAAGTGTGTAAAGGTAGGCATAATTTCACTAAAACAGAAATCTATCTTTCCTTCTATCTGAAAAAGAGAAAAATAAATATGAAGCTGTCCTCAGTGATTTGATTTGCAACACCAAGATAAAAAAAACCCCATTACTTTTATACTCTTTTAAATACATGTTTTGTACAGGTAGAGTTCAATTTACTGTTATCTTGTGCTGTTGTTGCTGTTTTCACTAGAGAAAGTGCAGGCAGAGCTTTGTGCTACACAATGGGTAACTGGACAGAGGCCCTGTCTCTTCTCCTCAAATAAACCTTATGTAATATTTTGCACTTTCCTATAGGTAAGTGTATCTTTTAGAAAAGAAATGGTGTCAGGGTATACTTTGGAAAGCTGTCATGGCCTGGCATTTTGAACAGGGACCTAAGGGAAGAGAGGGTTGTTCCCATTTCCTGGAAAAATCAATCCACATCTTCCTGTGTGTTAAGCCTCTAAAGGAACTCGCACTCTCAGCACTTTCTGAAGATTTTCTGCTAAAACTCCAGAGTGGTCTGTTTGACCATGATGTGTTCTCCACTGTACAGAGCCTCAGGGCCGTGCAGGGTATTAGAGGGTCAGGGACCTTGTGCTACAGGGTGAATCCCTACTGGGCTGGCCAAGACTTAGCATCCTTCATTTTGCTTTTTGTTTGCCATGATGATTCTGAGAACTTCCTAGACCTTTTAAATTATGACCAAATTCCAAAGTTAAAGAACAGCTATGAGTTATGGCTTTTTTTTTTTCTGTGTTATTCTTGTTTTGGGGTTTGTATTTTGTTTTGTGGCTTTTTTAGGAAAAACAGGTTGTACTAATATGCTTGGCATCTTGGTCATGGCTACCTACAGTAACTAGTAAAACAGACTACTTTCCATTTAAATACTTGTTTTCAGCCATTTAAAATCTTGTGGTAACTTATGCAGCACTCAGTGTGGCTCCATGTGGTATAATTCTGAAATCTTAATTTTAAAAAGTTTTAGGAAATTACATACTGGAAAAATCTACATTAAAGAACAGTATTATAGTATTAGGCACTCAAAACAGGAACAAGGTTTACCTTTTTATCTGAATTCACCCCCTTTGTTCAGAGTATTTGTACATGTAATTGCATGTTTTTGCATTTTCAGGACTCTGGGCTTACTCAATGCTCAGGAAAAACCAAGGGGAGTCCTTTGTGAGTCTCAGGTATGTTATTTTAAGGTTACATCTTTGGACTGAATCCTGGGAATTTACAAGTTCCAGCACTAGTTCTGACACTCATTTCTATCTGTTCCTGAATGAGATTTGTAAGGCATACCAGTGAGCAAATAAAAAATGCATGGGGCAATCTCAGTCCTCACATTTCCTCACAGGCAAGCTCCTGATTTCATTTTTAATGTAATGCTCTTTAAATGTAGAGACTGTGTGCATGTGTAATAGAAAAACACATCCTGTCAGATCGATAGAATACAGGGGCAAACGTGCCTCTATAAACCATGGCGCAAATGAAGATGTGTGACCTGACTGAGTGCTCTCTTTTATGGCCATGATACCATATATTTAAAGATACAGTTTAGTGTGAATCCAGATCTCTTGAATTAGCCTAGGATCATATTTCCTGGTTTCTAGTGATTACAATTTAGTAACATATGGTGCTGAAAGTAAATCAGATTATGTAGATCATTTAACCCAATACAGGTTAACTTAGAGGTGAAGTCCCTTATAAGTCCTAATTCTGATATTTTTATACTAATTCCTATAATGACAAAATTAATTGTTATTCCATTGAATGTGATCTTCTCTTCATTAACTTTGGTGTGCCTTCATGCTTATATTCATAACTGAATAATGGTCATGATTTTGTCAGCTCTTCCCTGACAGAATTTGACCTGATGATTTCGGAGACTGAAAACTATCAGGTCACCATGTCCCCTGATGGCACTGGGGCTAACCCAGCAGTAACATTAGCTATAGTGCCTCTGTTCTTATGAATGTTTAAAACAACCGAGGCCCTGTCCTTGTCACTGTGGCGTGTGCTGAACCTTGCTGTGGGTGGCAGGAAGAGTAGCGTGGCTGAGACGTCTCCCTTGGCTCCCTAATGCAAAGCTGGCTGTGCCTCTTCTAAGGAGCACTGAGGCAGAGTTAGACCAGACAAGATTTCAGAGCTTAGTTGTTGAACTTAAAGCATACGAGATTTGATACTGCTCAAGGAAGATATACTTTTGTCAACCCAGTTTAACTGCTTTTCATACTGAAACCCAAATACTTATATAATTTTGGTTAGTTTCTCTACCTTATTAGTTATTTTTAAAATTATGATATTTGAAATTTCTTACATTTGCTTTTCAGGTTTGAAACCTCTAGGGTATAGTGTGGTTATGTTTTCAAGTTCTCTGCAGCCAAGTGTACTGAAGAATGGAAAAATAAAATGAAAGCTCAGCTTCACAAATATTTACTGGCCATTTAGGATGTATCACAGCTTTATCCGGCTGTTACTATTTTTAATGAAGTTGGTAATACAGTATTTTTCAGGGTCATCTACAAACTTCAGAAATAGTTGTGGTGGGTAAATCTGACTGTACCTTGGACAGAATCACTCTCCACCACATTCACCTCCCCCAGGGTCACTACAGGGGTACTGCAGCTGGCAGTGGGCAGGAAGCTTGCCTTGGTCATAACCCAGGGTGTAAGTTCTTTATGAACTTTATGAACAAGTAGGGAATTGAAGTTACACATCTCTCATGTAGGCTGTGACATTTGACACCAAATTCTAAGAAACTAGGATGAAAATAATCTTTTTATTGTTATGATCATAGTAGTGTATTATCTGCTGGAAATGGACCTGGAGAAGAGTCAACAAAGGATGTTTTCTATTTTGTTAGCTGGTTTTAATTTATCAGCTGCCAGTTTCAATGTATTTCTCTAACTAGTTGTTGGAAAAATATCTACCCCCTACCATTCAAATTCTAATGGGGGATATGTGAATGTCCTTGTGCGTGTTCATAACATTTCCAGGCAGATCCAAAATGTTTGTTTAAAAGCTAGAAAAATCCAGTCTTCAAAGTCCAGAAGAACTTTACTGCTCATACTGATGTGAAGAGATTTCTCATGCCAATATTTGTTAATACCTCGAGAAAATTAATGCCTCTTGAATAATGGGATAAATGTTGAGCCTCGATGCCAAGGTGCCTGTGGCTTACAACTGTTGGGTTTATGTTCTAGTATGGTTCCAGGCAAAATAGGATTGTCTCTGCGAATGAGATAATCGTGAGTCATCAGCCCCGTGGCTGTCCCTGCCGCTCGCTGGGACATTCCTGCGGCGCTGGAATGACAGCCGCCGGCACGGCTCTGCTGGGTGCCTGCTGCAGGCACACCGGGGTTGCGGGCTCTCTCACACGAGGCAGTGCTCATCATCACAGCGAGAGGTTTACGTCCTCGGTCACTCCCACTCCTGTAATCCTCCTGGCCCACAACAGTACAGAAAATGCAACTTCGGATTTCACTGAGTTTTGGAACTTACGTTATTGAAAGTATATCAGTGGAGTGCCAGTGTGTATCACAGTGCCCCTCACTCCTCCACATGCCTTTTTCTGACATAATAGGTACACCCACGGCACTCCCAGGGCAATCCTTAGAACGATGATAGGAAAACTGAGCTTTTATTTTCTGGCAGTTTAGAGGGCTACTGTAACAAGACAGATGCAAGATGAGATTCTGAGTAGAATTGAAACAAGAAAACACCCGTTGTTTGCAAATATTGGGAGAACTTGTTTCCTCTTTGCATGGAAATGCTCCAGCATAGTCATTCTGCTCTTCATGGAAACCTGCAGCAATGAAGGCAAGCAAGTGAAAATTTCAGATGAATCAGTGGTTAGAGACCTATTTTGGTACTGACTTCTAATGGCACCAGATGCTGAGCCTGTGATTTATGATTTTATGATGGTTTCGATAGTTAAGTTTATGCTTTCAGTGAAACAATCTGATGGCCAGGATTCAGGCAATTTTTGGGGATTAATATATTTTCAAAACAGCTCTGTACTACATTTACAGTGACATGAACTACTGTTGTTGGAGGAACTCAGAATTTTTTTGCCAAGAAGCAGCAGTGAGGTCAGATGAGGGCAGTCCTGGTGCAATAAGCTCAGGAGGGATAGCTTTGTCAGGTCACCAAAGGACACTGGTTGTTCCTGGTCATGGTCCTGGCCCAGGCTCATGGTCTCTTCTGCTTTCCATCACACAGCACCTTCAGTTATGCCAGTCCCTTGTCACTGTTTTCACAAGAATCCCGGTTTTGCCTTGAAAAATCTATTTCTTGGACAATCCTGGGCTCTTGCTTAAACTTCTTGTTATCAGGACAGTCTTGCAGCACTTTCTCTGCAAGAATGATTTATTTCCTCCTGACTAGAAAGAGATAGCTTCTTGGTTCCCTTCTCTAGGTGCCAAGATGGAGACATCTCCTAGCACAGGTTTGCTGCTTCTTCATGGTAGTCAGTTTCTGGCCAATTCATAGCACTTTTGGTTGAGTATTTTGGGAAAACACACTGCTTTTAGCTCTTTCAGTGCTCTCAAGTGGACAAAAATTAAATAGGTAATGTGGATACTGTGCAGTTTATATGTTAGCTGCATATAACAAGTAGAGAAGAAAGAAACTGACAGAATTATAGGAAAATAAAGCCCATGGATTGTGGAAAAACATGTATATAAGAACTTTAATTAAGTATGACATGCAGGTAAATTCTTTGTCACTGTCAGGATCAAAATTTGATCAGTCCTTTTACTATTAGATCTACCTCAGGAAGAATATTTGTTCCATGCCACCCTAGTTCTAACTGTATGAAAGACTTGACAGTTTGATCACAAAGTAGTGGTGAGTGTTAATAACAACTTTTTGTAATTTTAAAATAGCTTTTTTCTACATGATAACAGCAGTGCCTCAGACTGAGTTTCTACAGTAACCAACCTCATAGCATGAGGGGGGGGGAAGTATTTTAAGTCCTAAACTGATCAAGAATTGGATTTTAAACAAAATATTCCAGGAGGAAATTTGCCTGAAAATATTTCAGTGTTCGTGCATGGGTGTTTGGAAAACATGGAAAGGTGTAACAGTCCTCAAATGTCCTGCCCTGATGCTAAATGAACATGACCTAAGACTTCTGATGAAACCAAGAAACAGTTATCAATTAGCATCAGTTTCAGGAAGCATTATTGTGTCAAGACATCTCAGGGTGCCTCTATAAAAGAGCAACCTACAATAATTTAATAGCTCAGTCTGCTGTGCCAAATAAATGAGTCAAAGCAGGGGGGTAAAAAAAAGAGGAGTATGAGCCATCGTTTCACAATTGCACTAGCCTGCAGGAAAGTGTCAATTTACTTCCAAGTTATTTCTGCTAGGAGAGTGATGGGAGATGTCACTGTAAAGCTTGAGCTTGTCTGGGAAATTAAGGACACCTCGCTTTTTTATTCCCCGTTTACAAGCACTGATTTTCATTCAGTTTTCAAAAGGCCTTCAGACAAAGAAACCAAGTGAATGACGTGAATGGGTATTTTATGCATAGTGGAGCAGAAGTTAGCTGTTGGAAGAAGATGGTTGCTATAGGCTGTATTCCTCATGTAAGCTCAAGGGCAGATGGTTCACAGCCTGTGTTGGGCCTTTTTAAGGATGTGGAAACCAGGCTGGGCAGGAAGGGTTTAAGTTTTTTCTCCTGAAGTTTGAATTTCAAATGGAAAGTTTTAAATGCCTCCATTTTGATAGGCTTTTGCAGGGTTTGAGAGATGCTGCAGTTAGGTTATTTTTGTTTTCCATGTGGTAGGCTATGTCTCCTCACTATACCATTGCTTTTCCAAGTTGACCATAAAGGAGAACAGCTCCAGGAAGAATGGTGACTACATTAACATGACAGAGGTGATCACAGCAGCTGGAACACAGAAGACACCCATATTTAGTTCTGTTCTCATCCAAGTTGGCCAGTTTTTTCCAGGTGTGCTGTATGTAAGCTACAATCATCTGAAATCACATAAAACTGTTTAGCTTAAAAGCCTGGAAATCAAATGAAAAAATTATTCTGGTGACCTTACTTCTGTTCCTTGTATGACGAACATGATGGCATCTAAAACCAGTTTTAGTGTGCTGGAGCAGAGCCTGAAGCTGGCAGAAGAGTACAGCTTTGGCTTCAGTTGCTGAGATGCCAGAAGAGATTGTAAGTCCTTGAAATTCTTCCAAGAAGTCACTTTGTCCTGGATGAAAACTGGCATTTATCAGTGCAGATGATAGCAGTGTATTTTAGATGGCATCAATATTGATTTGTATACTGCACGAGCTTTCAAATATGATTTAAGATAAAGCTTAGCTTAACGTAAGGCATTTCTCCACAAAGCATTGATTTAATGTTAATTTTTTATGTGTTGCTTTCTTTGCTATAGGCTTTCCCTTGGTTTATGGAGACTTCCCAAGTATGCTTCTCAGTTCCCTCTTTCAGGCACTTGAAAAGCCCCACAAACACTTGACACATGAGTAAGTATTCAAGAGTTTAACTTATACTATCTGACAGGCAGCTTCAAAAACAATTAACTAATGGTGGTCATTAGTGTTCATCTCAAATTCATTATTACCCTTCCAGGTGCTTGGACTGAGCTTATTGTTTTCCCAAGCCTTATGAAGACCATGGGAAGAAGATCTAACTTGACTAAGATGTAAAAGAAAAGTTAAAATAGGTTAGTTCTTTTACCATTCCTATAGGGTAATTTCTTGTACTTTGCCTCTTAAAGTGCTGGGTATTGTAAGCAGAGTCCTTACTAGTCTAGAGTAAGCTCTATTTGGCTTCTATTTAAATAATTTATAGCAATTCTTGCTAGGTGCAATGGCACTGAGTATCAATCTACTCTGTCTCTACTTGACCTTGCTTGGGCGTTTCAGAGTGTGAAGGCTGGGGAAGACGAACGCTGTAGCTGCTCATCTGTGTCTGAATCCTGACGAGCAGATCTCTGGAGCAGCGCGGCTGTGTGGAAGCAGCGTCAGCTTTCGGGAGAGGAGTAGAAAATATTTCCCCGGCAGGTTGAAGATGCGCTGACAGGAGAGGGGAGGGAGAGGGGCAGGGTTTGTTTCAGCCGGGAGTCGCCGTGGCCCCTCCAGAGCCTGCGCGGACGCGGTGCCCGCGGGTGCTGCGGGGCTGTGCCCGCCCCGTCCCGGGGCTTCCCGCGGGTCCGGCGCGGCTGCGGCAG
>VYXC01001355.1:324185-415949 GCA_013397175.1 Platysteira castanea
GGCCCGACTGAGAGCCCGCGGACCGTCCGGCCGCCCGGCCGGTGCTGCCCGGAGCGCCGAGGCGGGGCCGCAGCAGCGCGGGGAAGATGCGCTCGCCGGCGCGGACAGCCGGGTTCCTCCTGCTCTGCGGGGGTAAGTACCGCCGAGCCCGGCCCCCCGGGAACTTTGCGGAGCTCAGGTGATGGGTGTCACCAGCGGCTCGGTCCGGCTCCGAAAATCTTGCCACAAATACGGACAAGATATGAATAATCCTAATACATTTTCTTCTTTTTTTAAAAGCTAAGTTGGAACAGATGTGAGTTTGCTTTTCTCTGAATTTATGATGTGAAAGGGAAAATATTAAAGTATATTCCCATTTTAAGTTTTTAAAACATGATTTCTTCTCTGTTACGCCCCTTCCAGAGCTTTTTGTATCATCAGATAAAATGCGTTTTGGATTGGTAAATGAAAATGACCAGAATATGAAAAGTGACTGGATTGTAACCTAGATGATGCTATCCACAGATGTCAAGTTTCTAAAGCAAACAGAAAATCCATTATATCTCTTTTTCTTCCATATGGTGTTGTTTGCTGATGGATTTCTGACGTTTACATGAATAAATCAAAGTTGTATGCTAGAGAATGTGTACAACCTTGCACACCAAAAATGCATTTATGATAAGAAGTAAAGCCCAAACTAGTCCAGTAGTTCACTAGTTGGTCTAATGGTGAGTAGAGTGCAGTATTAATTCTGCCCTTGTGATTCCCCATAGGAGTGTGACTTGTTCCTTCTTGTTATTATTTCAGATTAACTGTATTAATTCACACAGCTTTAAACTACTTTCTGTACTTGCAGAGATTATAAAGCTCCTGTTTAATTTTTAATTTTTTTTTCTTTAGTATGCTAAAATAAGTTGCCCTTATTTTTTCTCTTCTTAATACATTATTGTTAAGGCCTGATCTTTGTAAAATCTCACTGGTAGTGAAATCTAGGATATATGGGGATAAGATGTGTAGGATATCCTGCATCTAAACACTTAGTAAAAAAAATAAAGTGGGTTGTATCCCAAGACATTTCACTGTCAAGAAGAATTAGCCGTACTTGTATTGCTAATGGATGATCTATCATGCCTACTTTGCTTTTATCTTTGGAAAATCCATTTTCTTTAATGTTTTTGGCAGAATTAGGAGAAATGTAATTTACGTAAGTTCTTCAGCTTGAGGGGTATGTTTTCATTAGTCAAAATGATCCACATGCATTTCCTTGAAGATGATTTTCAGTGATTTCTGTTTAAGCTGGACAGATGAGTTTACTTTGATTCATGCTGTGATACCCCAGATTATTGCACATCCTGAGCCTAGCTGGTGTTAGGAACGCCGGAACTGCTTTCTCATACGGCTTTTTTGTTTTCTGCATCATTTCCCTTTCAGCTGGACCACCATTTGATTTTACTTTTAGTTGTACAACTTTACACGAATTTCATTCTGAAACTCTCAAATGGGAAAGGTGTTTTCTCCACTCAAGATAGATACCTAACCCTTTCTAAGTATCAGACTTTAGCAGCTGGAAGTAGTTTCAAAAACTTTTTATTATTAAATGTAGCCACAAATCGTTAACTTTTGGATCTGCCCATAGTTTGGAGGAATATTATAGGAGCTAATTTATTTGAGTAGGGTAGGCTGCCAAGTAGACTTTTTTTGTATCCTGCTTGCTTATGCTTATAATTGCAAATATTTTGCTTATGCTCTCAGCATTGACTGCAGAGGCTTAATACTTGATTCCCCTTAGTTTCTACTAAAACTATGGGGAAGAAAAATTGTATACATTTATAACCACACTTTAGGGTAATTGTATTCATAGTTATTTCAAGAAGTCCAGTGTATTAGCAATGTTCTGTGGATGTCTGTTGGTGGAGAAGCACTGTTTCACATTGTTTAGATATGTGATGCTAATTTGCTTTTATGTAATAAAAACTAAGATTACAACAGAGGTAAAATGAGGTGTTACGTTTTGGAGGTACTAGCAAAATCCCTGTGTGCATAGAGTTCCAGTTGAGAAACCCAGCTGTTTTAGGAGTGATGGTGCATTCCCGTCTCAGGGAACGCAGTGAGACTTCAGAGGGCTCCATCCTAGGGGAAAGCCAGGGATTCTTCAGTGGTAACTGTCGTGCTCTTGCCAGTGTTGTGCAGGAATCTCTCTCACCTGGGCACGGCCTCATCATAGAGGATTCCCACCAGAAGTTAACCTGCGATGATGCCCTTACACTCAATTGCTGTTGGTACATCTTTTGTTCATCTAAATGTGAGGTTTTGGAAAGCTTAAAACTGCCGTAGATGGTAAAACCTGTGCTCACAACAAACCCAAAGGCATTTTACAGAGTGAGCTGGTGTAATCAATCTGGAAAGCGTGCTGTTAGTTGAAAGGATTAGATTTGGTTATTTTGTATTGATGGGCTTTAAAAAGCACACTGGACCATTTGTTCTGAAGCAGAAAGGCGCAGCCTTAGCACTTTTGCACCACAGGCGATGCATGAGTCTCCTGCAGGCACTGTTCTTAACATGCAGTAGCCTGGAAATAGCAAAACTAAAAGGAATGTTTCTTCCCAAGTTAAGGCTTCTGTCTCTTTTAACAATTAAAAGAAATGCAGGGTTTTATTATGGAGTGTGCACACATCTTTTTCAAAAGTTTGACATCTTGTAAGTTGTAGGGCTTCAGGGTGTTTACTTGCACATCACTCTGCCTGGCTGTTTGGTGCTGGAGTTTTGATTCATTTCTGAAAGCTCACTGATGCCAGAGGAGGACCTTGTTCAGTTAAATGTAGAAAAGAGTGCCTGTGGGAAGGACTTGGTAGGATTGTCTTGTCTGGAAAGTAATTTTTACTATTAAAGGGAATACTTTTGAGGAGATAATTTCTTTTCAGTGAATAAAACAAAGTTTGTCAGTATTACACTATGCATATTTTGTAAAATTGGAAAGGAAACATTCTCATGGAAATAATATGGATCCGACTTCAACAATGTGCTCTTGAATGTGGATTATTTAAACTTTTTTTCTATTTTATTGACTGTGATATAAAACTACTGATGAATGTACTAGTTCTGATACTCATTTGTGGACTGTTTGGGATCGATTCTTACAGTACATTTCCATGCTGCTAGGATTGCTGCTAATATTTTGATTGGTTACAATTTACAAGTCCAGGCTCAACTCATGTATCCAGATCAAGGACAGACCAATTTCAGAAACCAACTGCAAATATTGACATTCTTCTCCCCCAAGTGTGGATATTTCACGTAATATTTGTATTTCATGATAGAAGATGGGTGCTTTCGCTAGGAAAAGAACACCTATGTGATTGTGCCAAATCAAAGATCTCCTGTGGACTCATACCTTTAGATCAAACCAGTGCTGATGAGACCAAATGGTGGAGCACAGACCATTGACCTGAGTCAGGAACGGGGCTAAGACATTAATAACCTGTGTGCCTGTTTTTTTTTAAATTGTGATCTGGTCAGACAGTATATGTGGTCAGACAATATATGATCTGTATTTTACATTGTAAAGGAAAAATTGTTTTGTTTTATTGTAACGCTGACTGTGGGCAGAGGGCGAAGGGAATCTGTGGAGGAACATGAGAGGCACTTCATTAAATCTTATGTGTCTTCACCAGGGAGGATCAAACAGTTACGTGGGAATTTCAAACCTGGCTGCTCTTTTTGGTAGGAAAAAGAGTATTAATCACAACATTTTGGTTTCTTCCTATTTTGTTATTTTCCTCTGCCCAGAGGTTCTTACCTTCTGGCTCTTCCCCAGGCACCTCACAGCCCACTGGTGGCACTTTTCCTCTCCCAGGTCGCCTGCTGTGGCCTGCATTGGACTGTGAAACTGCAGCTTCACTCGAACAGCACTCACTGGGGTTCATCCCAGTGCTCCCATGAGCTGCCAGGGAAGGTGCCTGGGCCTTCTGTGGCCTTCTAGGCTTCATGTCTCCCTCATTGTATTCCCATTCTCAGGTCCTTCACCTTCCTGTTTCTTCACAAATGAAATTTTGCAGTGAAGTTCACCTCCTGCAGCATTCTCCATTTCATGGAAAGTAATTTACTGTGTTGGGGTTTTTTAATTTATGCTAATAGGATCCATATTTCTGTTATGTTTAGTTCCCTATACTTCTCATTGTTATGTGCTGCCTTCTCAGGCTGTGAGTCAGGGCAGTATATGCTATTGGCTTGATTATTTCTGCCAGTCAGTTAGTTGGAGTCTTGGTCTTTGGCTTCATTCAAGGGTTTTGTTACTATCATAGAGACAGTATAAAGGAAATGAATACGAAGATAACAAAAAGCCAGCATTTTAATGCTTAAAGCTCATTTGTTACTCTTTGATTAACAGACAAGATTTCTCATAGCGTTAACATCAGCAGCCAGTCGGTACCACAGTGTGGGTTCAGCACCTGAATGCAAGATGCATGTTCAGTAGCATGCCCACCATCACTTACCCATCTGTATGTCACGTCATAGTCGCTTAAATATATATATATTGGTGACTGTCTCTGAAATGACAGACAGGGCTGGTGAAAACACACGTATTTTGTTAATTTTCCTTTCTTCCCTTTTCCCCCAGTTTGGCCCCTGGCAGGAGGGAAAGGATTTGTTCACTTGTTGCTGTATTTTCATGCTTGGCTTGGCACTGCTGGTCCCACTCCTCCAGGCTGCTTTCCCTCCCATAAAGCAAACTAGCAAACACAAATATGCCATGGGTTGGAAAAAAATCCATACTATAGAAGCTTGGTGTTTTCTGGAGAGCCTTTTTGTGTAAAGGTCATTTAGTGGCTGTCTGCGGTGAGGAGAGGGTTTGCTTTGTTCAGACATTGGCATCCTTCAGCTTTCCGGCAGAGCCGTTAAGTGCTGCCAGCTGGTGATGGACTGCAATTGTCTCTTGGTTTTGAAATGTGAAAAATTGCCTGACAGTGCTTACTGGGTGTGAGTATTTGTATCAGGAACATTGCAAAACTTACCTGAACGCAGGTGGCAGTTCCCTGTGGGAGCAGGGTGGATATTAAGAGCATCTTCTTCCAGGGTTGAGGCACATCCATGCTGCAGTCTGTTCTTAGCTCTTACTTTCTACATTTGTTTGGTTTGGCAGAAGCAAAGCTTAAAAATTCACAAAAATGCTCTAAAGAAACTTTGAAATTGTTTATTCTCCAGATGATTTTTTTTTTTTTTGGTGACTGTCTAACATTTTGGAAAGCAAGCAACTGAAGTATTGCAAGGATAAATACAGCAATTACTGCGGGAGAAGGATAGATTTGAGGTTTGCATATTAGTTTGGTTAGATCAGGATTCAAATTTAGTTAGCAGCTGTGCTGCACATTTACTCGTTGTCTCACACTCTCTTTCTTAGTTTTCTGTGAGGTACCACCATCATTTACTTTATCCTTAGAATATCATGTGCACTGTTGATTGACAGACACAGTTCCAAACTGGGATATGCTGGAGCCCATGCAAAGTAGGGAAAACACAATGGGAAACCTTACAGAATCTCTAGAGTGATAACGCATCAATGAAAAACACCTTTGGAGAAGCTGTAGAATGAAATCTATTCAAAGGCTTTATTTTTACAATGTGATTTTTTCTTTCACTGGTGAGATATACTGAGATATTCCACAATGTTTTGGCAAAGTCGTAATGAGCCTTTTGATAAGTTTTCATGTAGATATGTTGCTAGTTAATAAGGTTATTAAGAGAGTTTTTGTTAATAAAATAGTAAGTCAGCTGAGGTGTGAATAACCAGATGGATTTTACTCCTTTGGGAGCTCTGGGATTTTTAAAAATTTATCTAAAGTGATCTCTTTTTTCCCTACACAAGGAGAACACAAAACTGGTTTTCTTAAAAATTACTTCATAAAAATAGTTAAAGAGTTTCAGATTTCTGGATCTTGAAAGGAGATCATAAACATACTAGGAACATTTTAACCTAAGAGATGCTCTGTAAATCTGCTGAAACTAAGATGATCATCAGCGCTTTAGAGCCTAAGGGAAAATTGCAGTGATCGCAGTCAAAAAAGGGAATTGGAAACTTTGCTGGGGTAATAGTGCCAGAAATGTTGTTTGACTGAATTACTTTAGAAATTTGGCTGATTGTAAATCAGGTGATTGTAAAAAGAAAATGGATATATTACTCCTAATGGCTGTCTAATGGCTTTTCAGTGTATGCATTTAGAAAACTAATTAAACAATATATTTAACTGATATAACAAAGTTGCTTGTGTTGCTGTAATGGATGGTTGGTTTTTGTTAGGTTTTCTTTTTTTTTTTTTTTTTTTTTTTTTAGTGTCCATTATGGCTTTTTTCTAAGTGAGACAAATTTCAATCTCAGATAATAAAATTAAATCTAGCTTTTTTCCCTAATTCGGAGGCACCAAGTTTTCTGATATGGACAATTCCATTATCTGTTCTTTTCACTTGTGAAATGGAAGAACTCATATTGACGTGAGTAGACTAGAATTTCATATATCTCTGAAGCCCCTTAAAGACTAGTTTTGCCACTGAATTAAGCAGGCATCCAATAGTCCTGTCAGTGCCATTCTAAAGGTGTCTTGGAGATGAGACTTAAGTCTCACAGTGGCTTAAAGACACAAGTATTGGTTCCTCTGGATTTGGGAAGAGTAGAAGTGTAATTGTAGGTAGTTTTTTACCATTCCTGCATGAAAAGCAGATACTTTGTTTGGCCCCTGCCAAGGATGATGTAGAGCAGCTTCCTTTGACTGCCCTCAGAGGTGATTCTTCTACACCGGTTGGCTTCTGGAGTTTCCTTGTCTTTGTTGATGAGTGCCCTTCCATACCCTATTATCTTAAAGTAGACACTGAGAAGTATTTCTGTGCAAAGAGAAGGATGTAAAAAATATCAGTGGTTCACAAGATGTTGGTGAGAATGGATTTGATTCTCTAGGTTCTCTTTCCACCCCCTGCCACTGTGTTGCTTACAAATTACCTCTCATGTTAAAAGTAGCCCTGTGTGTTGCTGCTGTGCATTTGGGAGGAAGGTACTGACTGCCAGTGTTCCTGATGTTTGGTCAAGAAGGGGAGTGATAATTTGGATTAATGCAAATAAAATGTAACATAAAGTCAAAGAAAATCTATTGTTTACTGAAATTTAGCCCATAACAGTCTATGACTTTAAAAAGCTGATTAAAAGAAAAATGGATTAATTATGTCTATTTGGATGGGAATACCCAGTATACAATGATTAATACATATGTTTATGGCAGTCAGTCATCTCAGAAGACCAGAGGGTTTGAAATGTATATGTACTCTAAGGCAGCAATCAAGCTTTCTTTTACACAGAATAAAAGCAGACACTAGGAAATTACATGAACACATTTGTATTGCCAGATTGTGGTGTGCAAGACTGTAAGCCAAAAGGGTGCTGTTCATGAAATCTAAATAACAGCAAGGGGAAAGGAAAGAATCCAAAGAACTCTCATCAAGAAAAGGCTTAAAGTTATGATTTTACTAAGAAAAAAAGTTTATTTTCCAGGGGAAGAAAAAATCAAAAATTAAAATTGGGAGTAGTGGAATAAGAGTGGATTTGGGTGAAGGGCATTGGCTGTCATGTTAAATTGTGATGGCTGGGAAGTTCTGACAGGACCTTTGGAGAAAGTATCCAGTACTGATTATTAGCAACAACAAAATGCTGCTTTGGCACCTGCAGTGAGAAGTCATAATTTTGTAAAGCACTCGAGTGGAGCCTTCTCACATCTCTGAAGAACTTAGGCACGTGCTTAGTTTTATCCCGTATCAGCAAAGCATTTTAGACTGGGACTGCTGCATCAATGCCCCGTTAAAGAATTACACAGCAGTTCCCAAACTTAAAACTCTCTGGCAGTACATTCAGGTGCCAGATTTCTCGTTGCTCCCATTTGACGTCAAGTTCCCCTTTTCTGGTGTGTGCTGTCTAACAACTGAGCTGGCTGCGAGGTGCAGGATTTCCTGTTGTGGGACCAACACACTGCAAGTCAAAATAACGTCTCAGATTCCTTTGCTGCGTGGAGAGTACAAAGATTCCTCTAGTTTGGAAGCTGCTGCACATGTTACTGCTGGGGCGTGTAGGTGAGGTTGGCTTGCACAGAACTCTGTATTGCCTTAGTTTACAATATCAAGGCTAGGTTTTTTAGAGCTGGTTTGGATGTCTTTGTCCTGCCTTGTCACCTGAGGTTTAAGTACAACGATCCTGACCACTTGCTCAGTGTGACTAAGATACACATCTGAGATACTTTTCACTGACAGCATGAACAAAGTTCTCTGTGTGTGTATATATAGAGAGAGTGATTTATTTGAGTGGATAGTTTTAATGAGTAGCCTTAATAGCCTAACTTCCCTCAGACTAGGGGAGATGCCCTTACACCTTTCTGTAGGACCATTGTTTCCCTGGGCTGGAGGTGTTTGGCAACGGTTTCTGGTGCTACCTTAGCTCCCTTGTGCTACCTTCGAAATGTGAGTTAGGTATTGGGTGTCCCATTTGTATTTTGATAGTCACAGTGTCTTTGGAGAGAAATACAGAAACAAATATTAAAAAAAATTATGACTGTTACTGCTTTTCAGCAGTTCTGGGTAGAGCTTTCTCTAGTTGAGCTTGTGGATGCCAATGAAGTGAAAAGGACTGAAGATGATGATCTATGTAGAGTGGCTCATCCCAATTGCAATTATGAAACAAAAAAAGGAATGGGAGTGTTTAGATTTTGGATTTGAACATGCACGTTTTAAAGTAATGAAGGGGAAACAATATGGCTGTAATATAAATTTTACTGCACATTTCAACTCAGCATTGCTGACATGCTCTAGATAAGAAGGCATTTTAAACAGTTTTATTGCTTTGGTAAACTTCTGCCGTTGTGAAGATTAGAAAAGTTGTCCTAAATTGCTTTGCTAAGGGCTTTTTGGCTAGTTGAGAGAGTTTATAACGTGTATTTTCCAGATTTTTTTTTTTCAAAGGAGAAAAACCCCAAACCTTTAAAACTTAGTTTCTGTACATTTAACAACAAACAGGATCATCTTAAGAGACTGCAACAGATCACCGTTTAAAGCTCTGGGAAAACCAGAAACATTTATATTTTTTCTTACTGAGGCATTGGAGGCATTGAGAGCCTATTGTTGGAAAAAGGGTCTTTTTTAAACTATTTATTTTCCTAGATTCTAGTCCAGTAAAATTTGAAATGAAAGTTGGACCAAAGGTTTTGGGGCAGTAAGTGCCTAAAGAACATAAGCAGTGGTAGAAAGCCCAAGGTTTTACGTATCTTTTTGATGCTCCCCCTCCACCTTTTTTCCAATCCAGCTGACATAGACTATTTTTATTTGTGTTTTTATAATTTTACCAATAATTTCTTGAATCCTTGTTTTCCTGGCATCATGCAGTTGGCTATCAGTTTTTTAATTTATTGGAAAAATTTTGTCCTCTGTCTTTGCACAGGCTATTTTGGCATCATGGCAGAGCCATCCTAAATACCTGGCAATGAGAAAGCAAAGGGGAATAATCTGTACAAGTCTCTACCTTGGCCTTTCAGAATGTGTTTGTCCACAACACAACTTCCAGGAGACAATAAAGGAAATGTACATTATTTAAATATTTAGATTGGTCATCACAAACTCAGTTTAGCTTGAATATAGTAGTTACATTTGTCAGTGTAATAAGACTGCTAGCAAGAACTTTTACTTATTTTGGTAGCAGGGAGCTACAAGGATCTGTTGTCTGCAGTCGTTGTGGGGTTTCTGTTAACTGGGAGTATCTCAAGAACAGGTGGGACAGCAGGGTATTGATGTTGGTTATGTTTAATCAGTCCTACCATGGATTAGTTAGATGACCTCTCTTGGAAACCTTTGACTTCATCGTCTTATGGTTTGGTGCTTAGGGTGTAGGAAACAGGACAAATGCAGCCTTTGTATGTCTGCTGAAGTTAATGTCTGGTGTTTGGTCAATCAGGGCTCCTTACGAGATCATGATAACTTAGTCTGCAGTTAATGCAATTTGAGAGTTGATATCAAAATGCTTATATTGTTAATCATCAACAGCTGAATAGACAGGAGTTAGATGCCTTTGATGTCAAGATGAGCTTCTGGAGTTTCTGGTTTTCAGAATATCCCCAGGGATATATTTGATATGTTGTGGTCTTTGTCTTCTCAAAAATCAATTTCTATTTCCATGCTCAGCATTCTCAAATCCCAGGCAATGAGTTGGGGACCTCACGCTGGCACTGAGCATTTCCAATTAAGGCCTTGAAAAAGTCTGTATACATATGGCCTAACCTTGTCACCCAGAAGAGTAGAGAGTGCTGTTTTCTT
The DNA here is from genome assembly GCA_013397175.1 of Platysteira castanea. Classification (NCBI taxonomy): domain Eukaryota; kingdom Metazoa; phylum Chordata; class Aves; order Passeriformes; genus Platysteira; species Platysteira castanea. The sequence continues at coordinate 334,497 of VYXC01001355.1, forward strand.
CAGATAAAAAATGAAATGCATTGGAGTGATGATGTTTGTTGAAGTAGACACAGGATTTGAGGGTCCATTTTCTTAAGAGTTAAACTGGATTTATGGTTTGCTAGGCAGCTCTTGTTAAATGAGAATTTAATGATAGCAGAAAGACCATGAAAAACATTAGCACTGGGATTATAACTCTACTGTCAATATTTTCCAGCCTGAATCCTAAATTGCAATTGCCAGGACCATTTGTCTATCTTTGACTTCTGCTGCTGAGAACTCTCCCTTTTATCAATGAAATGCTTTGTTAGATTTTAATCTTTGAAGAACTGCAGCTTGTATTTTTCTACTGTTGGTTCTGTTTCATAGTTAGCATCTCCCACTGCATTCATTATAGTTTCACATTTTCAACTTAAATGTTTATGTTTAAATATGCTTAATTTAAAATGGGGTTTGGGACATGAGCTACTTAACTACTCTTGGCTGGCAGCACTGGTCTCATGGAAGGAACTGATGATAAGGTGTTTTACAAAACTCCAGGGGAATATGGTGCAATCCTATAATGTTATCCTATTTCCCATTCTTAGAAGATTTTTGTTTACCCTATACATACCAGCATAACATAACAATAGCTTTTATCCCGCTCTGAATGCAAGAAAGACACAGGAAATCACTATGAAGAAGAGAAAGGCTATTGTTCCTCCTTTCCAAAGACTGAACTCAATCCTAGCTAGTCTTGATTTGAAGCAGGATTGTTACCTTGTCACCTTTTCTGGCATTTGGACAGAAACCTACAAATGTGTGGAACTGCCATTGAAAATGGAATTGCACTGGGTATGTGATTACCTTTCCAAATGTCCTCATAGGGAGTGCAGACGCTGTCACAGCATCTGTGATTGTTTAGACGTGTGATTTTTGTCTGGGAGGAATGTTTTATTTGGATTTTTTTTCCACATTTAACTTTTGAATAGCTTGTGAGTCCAATCGGTCTCACAATAGAATGAAAACATTGAGCCTTAGCTCTTTCTGCATTCATTAAAAAGATAGGAAGGAGCATTATCGTCGCAGAGGTGATTCAGAGAAACTGCAAAACCTCATTTTTCCCTTTTCACAACAGACACCTCTTTCTAATAGCTTTAATTATGACTGCCCTTAGATACTGCCAGATAATGGGTGTAGATATACCCCCGGATCAGGGAGTAGATTGCCAAAATGGTAGCAACACTTACGTCTTTTGTGCAAAGGCTTGCCTGTACCTTCTTTTATTAAATGTCCATGTGGACTTAGGGTTGACCAGAGTTCCAAAATATTACCCTGAAAGAATGAGCTCAAAAAAAATTTGTCAGTGAGATAAGAAATTAAAATAATAAAAACCCACAATGAAATTAATACAGGTGCTACATTCTAGCTTCTGTACCTGTTTTGCTTGCCTCGGGAAATTTCAGTAAAGTTAAAATGCTTGTTTCTTTTCTGTTCCTAACACCAGTTTTACTGGATGAGGGAAAGCAGACTGAAGCTTATGAAAAACCAGGAAACTGTCAATGCAAAAGTACTGTCAAAAGCAGAATGGACAAGATTTTCATATAATGGTTAGCTTGTATGTTTAATGGTGTCATAGTCTTTTCTAGGTTTACTTAATGAAGGTGGATTTCTCACCTAGATTTCAGGTAACCTGTGGTCTGTAAAATAATTAAAACAGGAATGAAATTGTCACTATTATTTATAGTGGGGTTTTTTTCTTTTAAAGATCCTATACTTGCTTCTGGAGAGCACAGTGGGGCTTAGTTTCTACTCCTTTTGCCATGGTAACTTTTCCCAACATCACATTATGAAAGACACATTTGGTGACAGCTTCCAGAGTTTGCAAATCACTTTGGAAGAAAAACTTTGAAAGTGAGGGATTGTTCAGTTTATCTCAATGAGACATTAATCCTGATGTCTTAAAGTCATTAAAGTGTGGTCATTGGCAGCTTTCTCATTGCTGAAGTTTTTGTAGAGCTGTCTGGGTAAAAGAGTTACCCATTTGGATTGTTGTGGGAACAAATGGCCAGTGATGGGCATCATGATCACTGCCAGATTTAGGTCAATATTTAACAGGGTCTTCAAGCCCTAGTCAAAAATCACCTAGCTATCCTGGCAATGGAGTATCACACAGAAGTTTTGCATGGGCTCTCTGTTTTAAATATCTATGGGTGGTTTTTAATAACAAAATGTTGTATGGTGGTATATGAAGTGTGAAGTTGCAGAGTGACATAATATGAGTACACTGGAAATTAAATAAGCCACATGGACTGTTTTGCTGATTTTATCTCCCTAAATAATGTTCCTGTTATTTTGCAAATGCAGGAGGAGAATCAGGTGCATTTAAGGCACTTTGCATTTTTGCATTTTCAGGAGTCGGTGCTTCTCATTGTGAAATTAAGAGTCAATTTACTGTCAAGTACACAGATAAATAAACACAAGCTTTTTGGTTTACTCTTTCTGGAGTGCTACTTCGCAAGCTATCGTTTACTTCAGTACATGATTGACAGATGGTGGTGGTCTTTGTCTCAGTGTCAGTGTTTCTTTATTGTGCCTCTGGCAGCTGAATATCCATGGGAAAATGTGTTACCTTTTGATCACTGGTTGTTGAACTGTAGGTTTCTGATGGACTGTCAGCCATAGTAAAGATCTGAGAAGCTTTATTAAACAACTGTTTCAGTAGTGCTTGCAGTTAAAGCCTTGATGATAAACATGCATTTGGTCATGAAAAGAGAATGAGGATTGAGACATACAGTGATATAAAATGCTCGGAACCCCTCTTGTAGGTGATGATCTTCCATAACAGAATTTTAGTTAAACAATTTTGAATTCTGAATACACAGCTGCTCCTTCTCCTTTTTTTTTTTTTTTTTTTTTTTTTTTTTTATAGAAGCAGCTNTTTTTTTTGAGAGAGAGATTTGGTTTTTCGTGGAAAAATCTCAATTATATGTGTGTATATATATATGTATGTGTGTAAAAAGAACAAGCTGAAGAAAAAAGTCAAAGCAAAAAAGCTTCTGACTGTCAAATAACTTGAGGGAATTTTCTTAAGGCACAGAAAAGGACTTGTAACTTTCTGAGACAACGGATATTTTCATTATAGGAGGCTTAAAAATATGTTTAAAAATAAGTTTAGAATCAAGCCTTTGTCAGAATATATCCTGCCTGCAGCTGTCAGGTTACTTGGTTTGTTTAAATATGGAAGTTGTAAAGTCAGGATTTTTCTGCTGGATCTGTAAGGTAAGGATTTCCTCTTCATACACTTAGGCCTGTCAGATCTGGTATGGGCACTGATGTCATACTTAATATATTATATTTTAGCAGTGGTTGATGAACACCTATTCCTGTCAGCAAAGCTGGATACATTTGTCAGGAGAGAAAGTGAGAAACTGCCGTTTTGCATCACACTGTCACATCCCCCAGCACGCGTGGTATTAAGCCCTGCTTCCCTCACACTCAGTATGCAGAATGAATGAGGCTGTTTTAGTATGACTTCTGTTTTTATAGTTAGCTGAACTTTGAAATTGTCTCCTAAATCATCCTTGCCAATAGCATTAACTACCCCTTTGCTGGTAGTCAGAGATTATTCTACAGTAAGTTAAAGGGTAACTCATCTTCTTCTGTGATGACAGGAAACATGGAGGGATGTAAAAGATAATGGCTAATTCAAAGCAGAGCACTCCACTCTGCTTCTGGAAATCCATCAACTCCATTCAAACACAGATCTGAAATTTTGCAACAAACTTGGAAAGCTCTTTCCTTTTCACTGCTTCAGTCAGTTGTTATCTGGGGGAGGATGATGCAGATGCCCATGAATTATGATGCCTTTCATTACAAAGGGGTGAATTGTATATTAGCCTGGCATTCAAAAGTCTGGAGGCTTCAGCCACTGTGCTTTTGCTGTTTCAAAAAAGGTAAAAGAGTGATGCAAAGTAGATAAATGATGTGGTGTTAAAGAAAGGTCTTTATCCTTCCTTCTCCTTTTGCAGAACCAAACCCTGAAAATAGTTCATTTAGAAATGTACTCGTGCAGAGATGAGTCATGCCAGCTGTGCGGCTGGGCCAGGTACTGAGCGACAGGGCCAGGTGGAGCAGAGGAACAGCAGGTGAATTGATCCTTGGGTAAACACCTCTGTTTGCTTTTTTAGAATTTTCTTGTTAAAGACAGCTGCAGCAAAGGAACAAGAAAAATCTAATGTAATAACAAACCATGGAAAGATATTTCAGAGAGTTACTTTTTTCAGAAACAAACTGTATCTGGCTCTCTTCACATGGCAGTTCTATCCATACTTCCTGTTCATCACCTGGGGTTGCTTCTGCTGTGCAAAATCTTGCTGTTGTGGTTGACATCCTGGTTGTTGCTCCTGTCATTAGCTGCTTCAGAGAAATGACACTATTTTCTGCAGATGGAGGGGTGGGATCAAGAAAACATTCCTGCTAAGTCAAGAGCATTACCTTTTCATTTACCGTGTTCTTCTGGAGCAAGGCATCTTGTAAGACCTTGAGCAAAACACATGAAAATTCAGGATTAGACTATTTGCTCATGGGGAAACATGGGCAGTGAGAAGACTGGGTGGAAAAAGGAGCAATCCACTTTTTACATGTTCTAAAAAACCTTAGGAAACACTGAGTCCAAGAAAAATTGAAAGACTGCCCTGTGCTCTGTGAGGCTCTGTTTGGAGATGGGGGGAAAGACCACGTTCTTCTGTTACAGCCACTCTTAATCTTAATCTTGAGTATCGAAATAATTTACTTAGGCAGCATTTAGGTATGGCAGTCAAAAGCACTGTAAAAAATTATGAAGTAGATTGGTTTTGTTAGACTATGATTATAATTATTCACAACTCTTGATAGGTGTCATGCACTGTGAAGCATTTTTAATTTCCTGAGAACAATGTAACTTAAGATATCTTTCTTCACCAGGGCATTTGATTTATTAGAAAACTGCAAGATCTATGTATTGCAGACTCTGTTAGTGATTGTTGTGCACCATTCCTGCTGGGAAGAAGTGGAAGCTCACATGTCTTAAATTGTCGATGCACATTTTAGCATGCTACATACAGTATATATTATACATGCTACATATCTTACATATTTTTATGTAAGATCTGTCAGACATAAATAAAACAGAGACTCAGTATTATACCTCAACAATCACTGTAGAGTAGGAGTTGCCTTACTGAAGTGCTTTTTCTTCCTACACCGCCACATGCAAAAGAGATTTATTGAAAATAGAGAAAACAACACTGATGAGAGAAACAGATTTACAGTGAAAGCCACTATCACAATATAGCTACACTGTTTAGCAAACACCTTATGGAAGACAATACAGTGTGCCAGCAAGACTGCTTTTATTTTGCAGTATTTCTTTACAAGCTAATAGACAGTGTGCTTGATAAAATTAATCTTGTTATGATGGATGTATTGTCATTACAAGTAAGTTTTACTAAATGAATTAATTTGTTTCATTTACTCCTTACAAAGTCAATATGTTACTTGAGAATCAAGCAGTTTTTTGCTGTCAGTGTGTTAAATTATTCAGGGGGAAAAATAAATAAATAAATGAACTAGTAGGAGATAAGATAGGCATCCACCAAAAAGAGTTCAAATTTTGTCCAAACATTGACAAGCACTGCTGCCTTCAGAGGGCTTGGATCAATCCTTACAACTCACAACCTTAAGAAAAAAAAAAAAAAAACAACTAAAAATGCCTGAATGTTTGCATTCACAAGCTTATTATCTGTGATAAATCAGGGAAGGATATTTTGCACAAAATCAGATATTGTCTGAACAGTTTATAGCTGTTTAATAAAACAAGTAATTGGTATTATTTTGTTGCAAGGATGTACTTTTTTTCCAGATAGTAGCCTTGCATAATTCTGACTTGTACGGTTCAGGTGCTTTTATTGGCAGCTTTCATGATTTATGGCTTGCTGAGTGACATTTTATTTCCTATTCAAGGTAGTAACAGCTTACAGTCTTCAATTAATCACTTTTATAAGTAAAACTGATGCACTGGATATTTCTAGAGCAGTATTCAGGCCGGGGTCCTTGAGAGATCCAAATTGCCAGGAAAACCATGTGGATGAACACAGCCTAGTGCGTGCAGATACATATGAGCCAGAGAGGATTAAAGAAGGAGGCTGTAGCTGTAATGTCTAGACTAGCATTTGTGACTGCTAATACACTGCTAATATGGGTCTGTTTGAAAAAACAGAGGTGTTCAGAGGGAGCTTAAGGTCTGTTATGAGTTTTCCTCCTGTGACAGAAGTGAAGGAACTTTGGATAGGATCAAGCTTTGTGGATTTCAGCTGCAAAACTCTCATTAAGTTGCATTTCACCTTTTGTGTTGGTTTTGAGACCCTGTCAGAATTTCATTTGGCACAGAGGGAGCAGTGAGTTCATTGAAGAAATACAGAGTTTTAAAAAGCATGATTGCTTTTACAGTCTGGTGGTGTGTCGCCTGGCAGGACAAGTGTCTGTGCCCAGAGACTCTGTAGTTCATATCCCTGCATTCATGATCAGATTTAATTTCTTAATTTCTTAATAAAAAACATTAAGGGTGGTTCAGGAAAACATTGCAGTGAGATGATTAGTGGTGGAATGAAAAGACATGCTCTTACTGGAAATCAAGTGCCCTCCTCTGATTTTAAGGCCAGCAGTGGTGAATAGGCTGCTGGTAAGGCGTGTTGTTCACTTTCAGCCTTAGAAGTCGAGGAACACTGAAGAGGCGTGAGTATAAAAGCCTGAGGAAGAAAACCGGTGTAGGTATCTGAAGGAAGGTTTGTTCATACTTGGAAGAATAATGGCAAGTTGAATGAACAGGTTATTGTCAGAGCTTTTTGCATATCAGGATTCTTTATGTGGAAAAGAATAGCCTCCATGATCTCATGGGATTTTGGCTTCTGAGAGGGCAGCACGCTGGCTTGTCAAGAAGAGCTTGACAGGCTGCAGAGGACAAAATGTCAGATGAGGAGTTAGGAAAACTAGTTTCCTTTTCATTTCAGTTCTTGGCCAGATTTCTTCCACTTTACCCGTTATTTCCTCCTCCAATTTATGGCGATGGAGATCCAATATTGTAAAAGCTCTTTGTGGTCTGTGAATGGAAAAGTACTCTTAGTACTAAATATTACAGTCTTCTTGTTTGCTATTCTCAAGTATTGCTGTAATTTTTTAACTATTTCAGTATAAAGGTTAGTGAAAAAACCCTGTCTTTGTTTCTCTACAGAGATATTTCTGATCAATTTCATCATGCGAGACACTGCAACATTGTGGGAATGGTGGGAAAAGATAAATGCTGTTAATCCAGTCTTTTGTTGGTTTAAGTAGGATTCTCTCTTGTGTATTGCCTCCATTTGGAAGAATCAGGCAGTACTTTTGCCTGTTGTAATATGGTGTTTGTTTAAAGGCAGAATTCCAAATATATTTGTTGGCTTTTCTCCTGAAACATGACTGTAACAGGGACATGGATACCTTAGAGAGCTAAATATCCTGCAGTCTGGTTTGCTACTGATGTGCATACATAATTTCCACTGACAGTAATGGGAGTTACATGTGTATAGAAAACGAAACAGACCCTTAAAAATGTTGGTCAAGTAATAAAAGCTAGTCTAAAGTTAGAGTGGAAGTAGAGAGTGGGAAGGAGACTTTTTTTAACTTGCTTTGTCTTTAACTTATCCTCACCCCACTCATGTCAGCTTAGTATTATTTTTATGGATTCCATGCTGATTTATTATGGCACGAGAGGTAAGACAACATCCGTGTGAAATAGGCAAGCAGAAGATGGCTTTAAAATGTATTTGCTCCCTTTCCCAGCTCCCAGAGGAGTGAGAAGTTTCCCTGTGTAGTGGTGGTACCACAGAAGAGCCTGCTCTACTGATGTGCTGCTGAAACTCTTTTTTTATTATGTAGCATAAATTGTAGCGTTGCCCACACAGCAAGGGAAGGGCTGCAGACCCCCCGGCAATGAATGAGTGCATCCCAGCGGCATACAGCATCCTAAATGTAAAACTGGCTATCCCAGTGTGTTTATTGGGAATTCTGCTGTCCTTTGCACTCTGTTATTTTGAACTCTGAAAACGAGAAACATAACTTCTTTGGAGGCTGTCAGGATTTTGAGTGTTTTCCTTGAGCTTCATGGAGAAGGGAGAAGCAAATTCCTGGATAGTTAGACCTGACACTCTGTGTCTATCCCTTATAATTAAATTCTCTGCAACCTGTGTGTTTTCATTGTTAATCAATGGGCATTTGTCCTCAGAAGTAACTAGCTGGGGAGTGTAAGAAAGGATAAACCTGTTCAAAACCCCAAATGTTACACAAAAGGCATAAAAATAAAATTGTCCTTTTCCAAAATAGCTGAGCATTATGGCATCTTAATAAAGGGAGTGCTAGAATATGTTCTCCTAATAAACCTCAGTAAAACCTCTAAAAATAACTACACAGATATATTCTAAGTTGATTACCAGTAATTGAACTGACTTAATGTAGTTGGATGATGTCATGTATAATATTCCTCTAAAGTAATTTCTGTAGACAAGCCATTTGAAGTCCTCTTGCAGGCAGCATAAACATCTTCATGTTGCTAAACTGAGCACTCGGACTGAAGCACTCAGCGGGAGAGCTCTGACATCTCTGTTTTATCTCGCTCCTTTGAGCCACTCTGGCTTGCCTGTGAGAGGCAGCTTTGCCATGACAAATATCCATCCTTGTTTTAGTGAAAACCTGGAAACTCCATAACAGTTTAGACCTGTTTGTTGTAGAATAAGAGAGGCTAAAGATGGAAAGGACGTTTGAAAGTGTCTGGCTTCCAAGTTTCCCTGCAGTATGCATTTCCAGTGTTCTGTCCAACTTCAACCTGCCTGAGCAATGGGGACTGTTCCATGGCCTAATTCATCTCATTAGAAGAAAGCTTGGAAAATTATTTTCCTAGGTTTTGGTCTTGTTTTTGCGTTTGCTTATACATTTCCTTGTATATTGGCTCTTGTACTTTTATAGCCTTTTAGAGCTTTGTAGCTGGTTAATGGAGATAGTATCTTCTTCCAAAATTTGTTTAGCTTGGATTGTTACTTTTGTGGAAATGGTTTAGTGGGGTTGTGCATGGGAGTTTTTGGTGTGGGTTTGGGTTTTTTTCCCCTTTTTTATTGTTTGTTTCTTTTTTTGTTTGTGTTTGGGCTTTTTGGGGGGTTTTGGTGTGGTTTTTTTGGTTGGCTGGTTGGGTTTTTTGTGTTTTGGTTTATCCTCTGAGGCCCAAGACATCCGTGACTGATTCAAGTATTCAGGGTGTAAATATGGATTCTAGAGACAGAAATTGCTGTGTCCCTGCTCTGAGATTTTTCTACTTACTGGTCTAGCTTGGTTTGATTTGGAAGCACCTCAAAGTTTTTCTTCATCAGCTCTCTCTGTTATTGACAGTTTCCTTCTTCATGCTCTGAGGTACTGGGGCATCAGTCACTCTTGGGCACTTTTTGTTTATTGGGGCACCAGTATATCAATTACAGAATAATCATTCTGCTGTTACAATGGAGAAATTCAACTGTCCAAGATTTGCAGGTGCTGCTCTGCTCTTTACCACATCTAAAGGTCTGGAGCAATACCTTGTGAGAAAATTTCATAATTTTGCTGGATTTTTTTCTAAAGCCACAAGATTTTTCTAATTTCTTTTTTTTTTTTGGTCCAGAGAGAGGTTGGTCAGTGAATGATTCAGTAAAGCACTGACGTGCAAATCCGGTCAGAAATTTTCACTAACCTCCTGAACCTGTCAAAGTGCCAAAGGCACTGTTAGTTACAATGCTGCCCTTAATCAAGAGGCCTGGCAAGGCCAGAACTGTAGCTTCTGTTCTTGCATTATTAAATATCAACAACTAATAGCATGCTTAGTTAGTACTAGTTGACTCTTTAAATGATAGCTTATGGGGGAGGAACACATCCTGTGTATGAGGGGAAGAGTCATTAACTTCCCCTTGAATAATGACATTTAGAAGCAGGCTTCAACATGCCCATGTTTTGCCCCTTCCCCTGTTAGCCTTTGAAGAGATTTCCTCTTTCTCTTGGACATTGTTTTGCCAACTGTCCTGGGTTGACTGCCTGGAGCACTCAGTTCTGTTTCCCCAGAGGCCTTGTGACATGTTTTTCTGGCTCCTGCTGGAGCATGAACCTAGCTGGCTGAATGAGTATCCTTTTTAAAACCTCTGTTCTCTGTGCACTTAAGTGACATGTCCGTGGTAACCTTTTGCAGAATCAGATGCATGCCTTGCAGGTTTGAGAGTTGCTGGTGAAAGCTATTGTCTTCCGAGGCGTGGAATGCCAGCAGGACAAGGACTGACAGATTTTGGAGTCTTTCTGTCGCTTAAAGACAAGTCGTAGTCGTTCAGATCAGGACTGAACCTATAGTGTTTTGAGAGAGGCTGACAATGCCATTTTTATGTGCAACAGTGCACTCTATTCATCAAGGAAATGACTGCAGAAATGTGTACCCAGCTGTCTCTGTATCAGTAGCATCTATGCATAGCAGCTGCTGATGTTTGTGATCATTTCCTATCAGGCCCTTCTTATTTTGGTGGATGAGCCTCAAAATAATTAGTTAAAATCTTGGAACTCAAGGACACCTAAGAGCCAAAATCAAAGCCATTTCAGTAACACTACTGTTGCATTGCCTTAATCCGGTAAATTTAAGCCAGTATTGAATGATCTCTCAGACAGGGAGTTTGTGGCAGTATTCCCTGCAGTTCTTGTCCTTGAGTATCCCCTGCTGCAGCCCTGGTCTCACGTCACTTAGCCCAGAGGAACCTCTGGAGTCCCACAGCACCCCGGGTTAGTTCCATGTGCTGCGTGGGTGTCGGGTGCTCACATCTCCAGCTGCTCAGGACATGCCTGCGGCGCTGGATGCGGAGTGTGCCTTGGCCATCAGCAGATACCATCTGAGCAAAGTCCTACTCTAGCGCTTTGATTTTTTGTTGTCATTTTTAAATCTTTGTAGCTGCCTTCATAAAGAGACCTTCTGGCTTTTTAAAGGTTGTTTTTGAAAGTCCTTTTTGTACAATTTTACAAGAATCACAGCAAGAGAAGAGATGATATCGCGGCCAGGGCTTTAATCTATTATTTATTAGACCTCAGTTAAATGAGGTGCCTGTGACAAAGCAGGGTGCCTGGTTTTGGTTAAGTCCCCTGGGTCCCTCGGTATGCGATGTATTAGAACTGTCAGTGCAAAGCACTCTTAGAGAGGAACTTTCATAACCCCCCTTGCTACTTCCAGCTTCTCTTTGCAAAGGAAATTATATCCTTAAAAGCAGATTGTGGGTGGATTAGGTCTGTATTGAAGACATATCTGAGTTAGAGATTTTACCTGACGGACATAGTTTTGCCATTTAGATATATCCTTACCCTTTCTGTGCCCCAGTTCCCCAGGTGTAAAACAAGGATAAGATTCTTGACAACTCATGAAAGTGGAAATACATTAAACATGCTGAGACCACTTAGTACTACAGTGATGGGGAAGAATGCTGTAATGAGGAGATACTATTTCACATTTATGTTTTTAAGGGCTTGGCAACACTTATCCACACAGAAACTACACCGCAAATTTGTGTCCATTATTCTGTGAAAACCTTCTGCAAAGAAGCAATCTCTTGCATCTTAGACTAGCTTAGAGCTGTTGTAGACCTGCACATTCAAACTGTTCTGTGCTTTTCTGTTTGGGCAAATGAATATTTCTCACCCTAGTGCTCGAACTTCTTTTTCTTGTCCTAAGTCAGATATTGTGAAAAGAGCATAAGGTCTGTGAAAAGGATGAAGAAATATGCTGGTGGTTCAAAAGCTTTGTTTATACCAGCAAACAACCGTGAGCATGTAAGCAAACATGACTTCTTTTTTTCTCCCTGTTTATGTGATTTTAAACCAAATGGATACTTACCCAGTCAGTACAAAAAGTATTCCATCATTTTATGCTGTTGTGGTTTGGGCAGGAGGCAGTGTGGACTTAGGAGACCTTGGACATTCAGGTTCTTTGTGGATATTTTGATCCTCAAAGCAGCAGTCCCCATCAGACACTTCTCAACAACCTTAGTTTTTCAGTAACCTTAATCATCTTTCAGTGGATGTTACTCTGAGAGCAGAACTAACATACTGAGTGCTTACAGGGGGTGGAATGACATTTAAGATCAGGTTTGCCTTTTTTCCAACCCCTTGACAGTGTACACAGAGCTGATGTAGCCAACAGTGGTGTGATCCAGGAGGCCACTTGTAAGTGGCTGCTTTTTCAGCCAGTTGTTAGAGCTCCCAGTCAAGCCATTGCTTCCTGAGCCATTGGAGCCTTCTCTGTCAGATCAGTGACTTGGAACAGCGATCAGTGCAGCAGGCTTCTCATTTGCATGGTTTCCTGACAGGAGGTAGACTTCTTTTATTTCTAAGTGTTGATAAAATCAGAACTCAATTGCTAGGCTCCCAGTCTACATCCGTGTCAGCTGTGTATTAGCAGGATACCTTTATTTTTTAAGGTGCGTAGGCTGACACTAGACATCTCCAGTGCACCTCACATATCGTACTGACAACAGTTCTAATGATCTTTTCATTTACTTTGACCCTTTTTTTTCCTCATGAGTAATACTCAGCCAATACCAACAAATTCTCTTAATACTTCAGTTTCACGGTTGGTTGGTTGCTTTTGTTTTGTTTTGAAGTTTTTCCCCCGTAGCTCTTTGAACAGCTGCAGTAGTTGTCCTTACATGGAAAACAGGCAGATTTGTAGTCATTACAAATAGTTCAGAGAGCAAACCCTAATAAAAGGGAGGAGTTCAGCAGTATGCTTCCCATGTTTTTAGGAAAATACAGACAGAGGAATCAGGGACAAGTCATAACAAAGTAGTATATACTGATAAGACAGGCACTTTTCTATGCAGGCATGCTCATTGATGATTTGTATATGTGGCCACCTAATTATACATCAGTATCTTTAGTATGACACACTGCCAAAACTGTACTCTTTGCAATCATCCACAAGTTTAAAAAAAAGATAAAACCCAATTGAGTAGAATAGTGTGCAGAATATAGCACTTTCCTGCTCAATCTGGTGTTTTAGTATCAATGAAGATTGATTTAATGGTATTGTCCTCATAAGGAGAGTTCAGAAAACAGGTTTCCCATTTTTTCCTAGTATGTTGTCCAGGAAAACAGAATTGGAGTGAATTCTGTTAAAGTTATTGGAAAAGTCATGGAGGCTCTCCTCCTGGAAAGAATAATGGCAAATTTCATTGGGACATCTGTTTGGTTATTTGGAAAAAAAAAAATGGCATGATGTTAGCTTGGTTTTTTTCAGAGTGGTTATTTCAAATATTATTTGGTTAAAAAAAATATTTTGGATTTTAATTAAAGATTTATGCAGTGCTTTTCTGGGTGCACATGTTTATATATATGCAGAAGAATAAAAATCACTGTCTTACTTAACTGCTCCTTTCTGACACAGTTTTATTCCATTCATGGAAGAATAAGTAGAGAAAATGTAATAATAAATCAAACTTTATTGTGGTTAATGCCTTAAAAATTGGAAATCATCTGGAATCTGTGATCAAATTACCAACTATTATTATTTTACGTACCAATTTTCTGTTTCCATGTAAATAATGATGACCAATAGGGAACTGCTACATTACTTAGCATGTTCATTAGCAATTTTTCCTTTTGATGGGGCTTACAAAAAAAAAAGGAGGGAGAGGTAGGAGCGGTGTCTGAAGGTAATGCTGATTTGGATTAAGATAATGATATTTCCATTTGGAATGTTCAGAGGAGCAAAGTAGAGACCTAAATTAAACTGTATATGAATTCAGCAATTTTCAAGGCTGAAGCAAAACAGGGGTTAAGATTTTTTTTCATGTCTCTCTATTGAATTGTGATAATTTCATAAAATTACTCTGCATCTGATCTGGGCAGGAAACCAAACTTCTCAGTCTGAAGTCTGATCCAGATCTGCAACTCTGAGAGCAAATTTGTATACATGGAACTCAGTGTCACCTCTTCACTCATTCAAAAAAATTTTAATTAAGGCATCTTTTTTGGCTCACTTGTAGTTACAGAAGCTTATTCCCACTAGTTTGCTCATCTGCCTCTGTCTCTTGCTTTCACCAGATTTATGTAGCAAATTATACTCAATGTAAAGATACATTAAATCATTTAAAGTATTACAAAATTCACATGGTCTGACCAGACAGAATATTTTTTAGATGCTTACAACACGTTTTCCAAAACTACTTCATAAAAATAACCTAACAATATCCAAACTCATGGTACTTCGGAGAAGGAGAAGGAGTATTTTCTGGAGTCAATGTTATTGAAATGTAATGCAGATAAAGGGATGAAACTTGTAAGAGTGAAGTCAAGCTACTAAAATACTCTCTGAATTTGCTGAAAACTGCTACCTTAAGGTGAGAAAGGTGTGAGGTAGTGGTGTGGACTGACTTTTGAACAGCCTGTAGATGCACTTTGCCTTATTTAATTTCTGCCTCTCAGGGTCTGTTGTCATGGTGGAGTTCATCTTAGAAGAGCAACTAGTTTAGTTGTTGAAACGTGATGGAGATATCTGCATTATAGCCAGATGAAGTTTTCCTTTGTGCTAAAAATCTGTTTCACTAGCTGTGCCCACCCAGTTGTTGAACATGCTTAATCTTGGTTTACTAGTTTCCAATATTTTGTTATGTCTCGTAGTTTTTGGTGGTTTTCTTTATGGCTTTGACACAAAAGCACATTCATGGGTTTTTCAGTGCAACTGCCCAGTTAAATGTGTTTCCTCCATGTGCTATTTTGTAGGTATCCTAATGGACTGTAGAGGATTTGGGTGTTTTGTCTGTTGTTTGAAGGATAAGATCTGTAGCTTGTTCATTAGGAGCATGAGGTTCAGAGTTGCAGATTAACCAGCTGCACTGCCTGCATTCATGTGGTCACAACCTTTCAAATTTACCCCATCATGAAAGGAAGAATTAATTATAGTCCTAATTGACTGTTTCCTTGGATATAAGCAGGAAGGAACTGCTAGGAGGCGAAGTGATTAACCAGTTAAGCTAGTTACATCAATCAAACGTGTGAGAAAGTTCATCATCCCAAAGGCAGAGTAAAGTAATGCCAAAATACAAAAGCCATCAACTCTTTCATTGGGATTTTGTTGTGTTTCTTTTGTCAGTTTTCCGAGGAATTGCAAAAAAAGTAAAAATAAAAACACATGGCAACTGACCCAGTCTGTTTGACAATCTGTCCGGATTATGGTGGAAGAGGTAATGCAGCAATCTGTTCTCTTATCAGACATTGCATGTAGTCCTCATTAAAAGACCTTAGCATACGTTTTTCATGCAGATGGACAAGTCACACGTGTCTCTCAAACAAAGGACTCGGTGCCACTATCTCACAAATCCTGTCAGTCGTGCCAGTGAAATGGAGTCACTTGGTTGCAGTCTTGGTGAAGTACTGCCTGCAGAGCTTAATCTAGTGAAAGCCTAAAGCTTTAACTCTCAATTTGACAGTGCCTTTTAGTGTTCTCCCTGTGTTCCCTTGCTGCCAGCCCTTCCTCCCTTGAGGAACATGTGGCACCTTGAGGGCAAGTGAAAAAATTCCAGAAAATCCCTTTGAAGCATTATCATCTTCAAGTGAGGATATTTTGGGTTATTGTAATTGACTGGATTCTAAAGAGCAGCTTTTAGAGAGCAGTTAAGTTTTCCTTGTTTTGACTGACAACCTCTGTCAGAGAGGAAGGGCGAAGGGATGGGAACCACTCTTCTCTTTTGCTTCGGAGAGCCTTGGGACGAGCAAGGCCCCACGCCCTGGGTTGTCTGTCCATCCTTCCTTCTGGGCACAGTTGATTTGAGCCTGGCTCACTCCTTTAGTAACACACAGTTCCACAGTGGGTGGCACAGCTGGGGCGTTGGGGTCGGAGAGGAAAAGACAAAATGTGGGTGAGAACAGCTTCTGCTGGTATTGCCAATAACAGCAAAGGTTGTGGCACGAAGGTGCCAGAGCCTCGAGGCACAAGCTCAGCACAGACTATGAGTGAGTACCTTTGCTTCGCAGGAACCACCTGTGTGCTTATACAGGCACACGAACTGTATTTCCAGGACTGGAAGTTTCATCGTGGTGCATTATTTTAGGAAACAAGCCAGTTTCACTCACTTTTATCTGTCTATAGCTAGAAGCGGATAAATAGAAGGCTTTCTGTTTGCCCCAGCTCTGGAGGGCTGTGGGTGCCAGTCGTGTGGCAACTGAAGGAAAACTTGGGAAATACGGCCGTACAGAAGATTAGGAGGGGTATGAAACTATAAGAACAAACAGGCTTCTGGAAGTTAACACTGGAAAAACTAATTACAATTCTGTAAGGTCTACTGGAAATAGTAATGTATTCAGATACAAAATCTGTACACACTTAATATCTTACCTAGAGAAAGAGCATATGAGCATTTATGCTCAACAGTTCATGATTGTCTGAAAGATTAGGGTTCAAAGTCTGTGTGTATCTGTGTTACTACTTTCATCAGATTTTCACAGATGTGTATTCGTTCTTATGAATGAGCATATGCTAGCACAGAGTCTCATTTGTACGCAACCAATATGAAATTTAAGTGTTGATATGTAAATTGTTTAAATCAGAAGAGAAATATGGGCAGTATTAATCTTGTTCTTGCTTTGTTTCTATATTTGAAACATTGGACTGTGTAATGAAGATATGCTGAATTCTAGCTAACAGCTTCATTTGTGAGCTTTCTAGGATAAATTAATTGTTTTAGAAAACAGGGTATTCTGCATACTTAAGAAGAGACAGATTTAATCCAAATTGCTCCAGAAAAAAACCCATGATTACTGGTTAAAGAAGCAATTTGAATTTTTTTTCGAGATTATAATTAAGATCTAGGCAGTGCAGTTTTTATTAGCATATGTATTTATTAAGTATGGATTTTATGTATGTATGTTTGCCTCTATAAATATCAAATCCATAGCAACTTTTTAATGCAGCTACTTCTAATGTTTTATTATTGTGCTAAATCCTTGGCAGATGGCTCTCATTTTGTAAAAGAAACATTTCTAGGAAGATCATCTTTCACTTGTGTACAACTTAATTTTCTTGAATCCAAGGTGAACTGCATGAAGTACTATTGTGACTGTAAATGTCTCTGTGTGATCAAAATGTCTCTTGGCCGGTGTGCTTTTGGGCTTGGCATAAAAAAGGTTATCTTGAGTAACAGCACAAGCAGCTTCAGGTGGTATTGCTTGAGTGGGAGCGTTGGACCAGATGATCACCAGAGGTCCCTGCCAACCTCAAGCATTCTGTGATATGTTGTTTTAAAAAAAATCTATAGCACAAGACCACTGTTTCTGATCAAATACCATCTGTTTGTGCCTTCTCAATTTTCCTTTTGAAGTGGAAAAGATACTGGTAACTAGATATGCTTGAGAGATGGCCAAGGTGTCTCAGAAATGAACCAACCTCCCATGACTGGGGTAGTGCTGAGGAAACGGAAATGCTGTCTGCAGGTGAGCAGCTAATTTACAATGGACCCAGGACGTACAGCCATGCAGGCTGCCCAGTCCATTCTGGACTTCAGCCTTACAACCACAGAGGCCTGATGTATAACTCCACTCTCTGTCTCCTGCTCCAGGAGAGAGTTATATTTGCTCGTACAGCTGTATAAGTTGATTTGCTCTGCCTTTTTTCAGACAAAAGTGGATTAAACCCATAATGAATAAATCTAATTTTAAAATTACATTGTTGATCTTCACTGCAGCAACATGTGAGATCCTTTCTGAGGTTTGCCAATCAAATGTGCAAAGACAAAACAAAATAAAATATCTGCAGCTAGGAGGTCCCATTTTCAGAGTCACAGCAATGTGATCTTTGTAAAAAAATGTATTTCAGCAAAAATTGGGTCAGCCAAAAAGCTTTGAGTAGGTCCACAAAGTCCTTACGGCATACAATAAAAAACAGTGGGTTTAATGATATATAGACTGACTGACTCCTCTGGGCTTTTTGGTGAAGCAGCATTCATTCAAATGGATGGGGATCATTGAAAAATTGCAGTTGATGTGCTACATTAATTTTGGTTTAAAAGGGAATATTGTCCAACCTTAAAAACAAAATATTGCTGAATTAAAGCTACAAAAAACCCCACATTAAACTCTTGGAATAGTGCTAATTGTCCAAATACTATTTTGAACCTAAATTCTGGACAAAGAAGTTTAAAGCAACATACACCCTTACCCAGGGAATTGTAGCTGAGACTTTTAAATATATTTTCCTTAGCATAAGCTCTTAAAACATAGCACTTTCTCATTCTTTTTGACTAAACATTTTTATGCAATAGTCCCCAAGCACGCATCTTTCTCTCCTTAGGTGTAACGCATACTCTCACACATTTATGTTACTGTGGATATGCTAAAATTTGTCTTCTTATCCTGTCTGCAAGTATTTGCAAAATGTTGCCTGTAGTCTCAAAGCTGGTGAGGTCTTACAAGGTTCTTGACCTCAGCAAGTTTGGATGAGGCAGTGATTGTATTAAAAATGGGTATTTTTGTGAGATGTGCCTGCACTTGTCAGTTGTTCTGAGCCTGTAGCCTGGTGCAGGCTCAGCTCATGTTCCTTAGGCAGTAGCATGAACTGCAGTTCGTGTGCTCTGAATGTGTGCTCTCTGGGGAGAGCCGGAGTGCTGCGTGTCCGGGAGTTCCTTTGAAAGTGCGGGCAGGCTTGGCACAGCGGTGCCAGCTGGGGTATCACAGAGCTGGTAGGGTTGGGAGGGACCTCTGGGCATCATCCAGCCCCACCCTTCTGCCAAGGCAGGGTCACCTGGAGCAGGTGACACAGGGTCATGTCCAGGTGGGTTTTGAATGACTCCAGAGAGGGAGACTCCGTTACCTCCCTGGGTAGCTGTTCCAGTGCTCTGCCACCCTCAATGGAAAGAAGCTCTTCCTCATGTTGAGGTGAAAGTTCCAGCCAATTCACCTGTATCTCCTGCCCAGCTCTTCCCAACTTGTTTTTAATCTAAGGAACAAGTTTTTCTAATTAAAAACTCCCGGTCCTTAAAACTTGAAGCATTTAAGGAAGCTTCTGAGCCCACTCTGCATCCTTAAGTGAGACATAGTTGTCAGTCTATGGTTTTCAAGATTCTCCTCTTTCAGAAGGACCAGTCAGATGGTGAACTTGAACATTAGTCAGAAGTGTTGGCAAATAGTAGGTCTGTTTCTATGACTCTTGCCCTTACATATTGCTCCCCAAATTTCCATCCTGTGTTCAACAGTAACTGTAATCCATGTAACCAAGCATCTGATGCCTGCTGGTTGTTTTCCATCCTTCTGAAGCACTCAGCTCTATATGCAAGTATGTAAGCTCATGCAGAATGTGCAGAAGGCCACACAGTGGTCAGTGCTTTCAGTGCTTTTGACGGGGGTTTTTTTGTATAGCATTAAAATGTTGTATGTGTGATACCATCCCTAAATATAGCCTTTGTCTAAATTGCTTCCCACAATTGTCTCGTCTCTCAGTGGGCTGCTGGATTTGCAGATTACTGGAACTGATATGTTGAGGTGTGTGGAGACAGATGAATGCAGAGAACCTCCTAAGGAATGCTCTAAGTGGCATGTGGGGGCCAGGTTTCACTGGAAATATGTTTGTAACAGAAACAAAGTTGGGGTTTTTTCATTTTGTTTGTTTTGGGTTTTCTTTGAATTCTACATTGTGTTCCAAATGTGCAAGCAATTGAGTTAGCTACCTGAGCAAAGTCTTCTCCAGAGCATAGAAAAATATGGGAGGTCAAGCCCTTTCTAATAACATTACAAGAACTAGGGAATAGCCAATGGGAATGGCATTGCCTTCGAAATGATTCATGCAAGCCGAAAGCCAGAATCTTCTCTCCTTCCTTGAAATCAGTGTTTATTAAATTGATAATTGCTTTAAATTGGAGAAATATGGAAAGGAATGACATTTATTTTCCTTCCAACTGCTTTCAACTCTGCCAGCCGGTGTGTGGGAACTCCCGGTGAGGGGCAGCAGAACTTGTCAATATTCATTCCAGAGCAGAGCAATTGGAAAGCCACAAAGTACTTTTAAGCAGCTCTGCCCTCACTTTTCTCACACTGAAATCTCGTTAGCAAGTGAGCAGTTGCCCAGTGGATTTTACTGTCCTCAGAAAAATATTAGCACATCAGCAAAAGAAATGGGCACCAAAAATGTAAAAACAGACACCTGTGGTTGGGTAATGCTCTGGGAAGTAGCTTTAATGCTCATCAGGGGACCTCTGTGACCTGAAGATTGATTTATACCCTGGATTTTTTATTCTGCAGCCTGAATGTACTAAAAAAATTTCCTAGGTGTCTGGCTTGTTTGTGGTGTGCATTTTGCATCATATACATAGTGGTAGAGTCTAGAATCAATGTGGGATCCACATTAAAACTGAAACTGTGTTTGAATATAAAGAAATACCCAGATAATGTTATGGACATTTAATTATAGAGATCATGCTGCAGTTCCTTATTCTCTTTCTGAGTTTTTCTAATTGCACCTGCAAGTTGGAACTTTGATCTGAAATTTCCTCAACCAGCTTTTGCCAGCTTTTTGCCATCCCATGCAGGATGAGAATCCCAGGAGTTTAGTTTTTTCCATTTCTTTTCTTTTTGTTACACCGACTTCACAAATTCTAGGAACATTTAGCTTCGGCCTTGAGTCCTGAAGCTGTTGGCAGAGAAATTTATGACAGGAAGAGTCCACCCTACTGTGAGCATGTTCTTGGTAGCTATAGCATAGAAAGAAATCTATAAGTTGTAAAGATTTGTATGTTTTCGTCTCCTTTTGGCATGAAACATAACAGATGTCATTAATGATAAAATGGGAATAGATAAGTGTATGCTATAAACTTAAGCTTTGTTAAGTTTTCACAATAAAAAGCATCAAGCCAGGCATCTTCTTATTCCTGGTGCAGGGAAACTCTGATCCATGAGAAGCATTCACGGAAAAGTCAACGCACTTGAGTCACATACCATGAATTTAAAATCCAGCTTGCTTGGTCTGTTGATGACCAATGTTTGTGGTGTGGGGGCGATGTTTAAGGCACAGGTAAAGAAAGGCACTTCTTAGCAGAGTGACCCAAACTGCAGTTTTTAATTTACATTTCTGTGGTATTCAGTTGAAATCTGAACTTGTGTTTTCATGTAGGTTACAGTCTTTTAGCCTGTGAATATTGCTGCCTTGATCAGGAAAGAGGGGAAGCAGAGGAAATGAGGTTTTTTACTGACACTTGAATTTAAAACATGAGCTCTTGATGAAATAGTGCAACAAGCACCTTTGCAGAGGAGTTGAAAAACCAAAATGCCTTGACAAAGTGTGCATGGAGATACTGTGCTGGAACAAAACCTGATTACTTCTTTGTGACGGGAGATGCCACTGGAGGTGTTTCCAGCTCATAAACAGAGCAGAAAGCATCAGTTTCACCATCTGAGAAAAATGTAAATGTATAAACTTTGTGTTTCAATATTCTTTTTGGGTCGGGCTGCCCAGGAGCTAATCGCTGAAGGATGACAGCACTTCCTTTGACTCTGGGTCTGTCACTTACAGTTTGTTTATACATCAAAAACGTGTGATCAGAATGACTGCTCTGGTAGTCTGAGTTCAGAATAAATGTCAGCATCAAGGACTATCTGTGTGCATCAGTGCAAGCCAGGACTCGGTGCAGACCTTGATGTAGAAGAAATAGCTAATAATTAAAGACAGTAAGTGATCAGAAGTTACCCAAAAGAGAAACTGCAGCATCGCAGCATTAGTAAAATCTGTATCTTATGTGTGAGAGATACAAAGAATTGCTTCTCTTCTGTTGGCGGTGGAGGGTATAAACGTGGGGCAAAGTTTCAGCTGTTATAGTAAAAATCTTTGTAAAGTAAAAAAGGCATTGAAGTAGTTATGAAATATATTAAGCAAATTCAGTCTTTAATAGTCAGAGGAAGATTGTTTTGTGCATGTGCTTGCTTGGCATCTGTGGTGGTTTTGCGTGCCCTCTAGCAAGGGACTGGGCTGGAACCCAGAAGGTCACTTAAAGGAAAATAAAGCTATTCTAAAATCCTGTAAAGACCCCTGCTCTTCCAGATTTTACTTCTGCTTTTACTCTTGTTTCTTTTAGACTTCTCTAGTTCATTCCTATAGCTTGCCAAGGATACGATGTAGTTTGTGCCTGTCTCAGAGCCAGTAGAGAAGAGCTGTCTGGAACAGGCAGCAGTGCCCAGCACATATCATTAGTGGTCCGTCGGCCCCTTTCCAAGCCTTGTCAATACAATTTCTGCCCTTTTGCTGACAACATTTATGCTTTAAGACAACAGCATAATGAGTAGCTACTGTGCGGTAATGACTGAAAGTCCCCAAAGGAAAAGTTCTGTTTTATTAAACAGGGATGTTCACAGTTGGGATAGTGGGGGTTGACTTTCTTTTTTTGGTCTGTCTTTTTTGTTTGTTTGTTTGTTTGGGGTTTGGGTTGTTTTTTGTTTGTTTGTTTTGGTTTTTGGGTTTTTTTTAATAATGGCAGGTGTAATATAGATTTTTATGAAATTATTGTAGAAGCAGTCTGCCTTGTAAGAGCACTTAACAAAATGTGTTCTCTGCCAGGGTGTCTTAAGGAATTAGAGATTCAAGTGCAGGTGTGTCTTAACGGTATTTTAGTTCTTCTATATATATGTATTAGAATGAGATAATAAAAATTCAAAAACAACAATAGGATAAAGAGCTTATGTTCTTCATTTCATTTCATAGATCACCTAAAGTGCCATAATCTTAACCTAAAATATAGTGATTAAACCAAAACACTCTGTTAATTCAAGACAAAACTTTAAATAAATCAATAAACAAATGAGCTTGCAGTTGCAGTGAGATTTCACTTCCTGGCCTGAAAAATTGAACTGCGGGCTCATAGCTCCCTTGAGTGTTTGGAAAGAGAATAGCAGCTCTTAATAACAGAGCACTTTGCTGTGAGGGGTGGATGTTCATGTCATTACCATTTTTGCTGGCAACTTTTCAACCACCAGCAGCAAAAGTTTTCGTTGATTGCCTCCTGCTGTAAGGCAGTAATTACACTGCTCTGTCTCTCTCTTTCATGAGCTGCAGGAACTGGAGAAAAGAAGGGAAGATAGAGATATTGGATACAGATAAAACACAATTCAGGCTGAGCTATTTCCTATGTTACTACATGAGGTCTAGCAGGCTAATTTTTACACATCTGCACTAAATATAGAAAATAGGCTTTCCTGTGCAACAGTGGAGAATCCAAAGTAAAAATTTGATCCAGATGCTGTAGAGTCATCCAGTCCTTAGAAAATGAGAAAGTATTGCATGCAACTTTTCTCTGAAAACTAGACTCCTCTCACCATGACACAGGGTCACTGTTGTTGATTAAGAAGAATTAGACATTGTGCAATTATCCCAAATTGGTACTGTTACATGTGGTCAAGGTTCTGTTAATTTTTGCAGTCCAGTGATGCTGAGGGGGAGAAGAAGCTGTTGGTGAGAAATATTGGTACTTATTTCACCTGAGTGTGTTTTCTCTCTGAAGATGGCTTAGGCAGAGGAAATGGATGGAGGTGTTTGTGAACTGCACTGAGCTGTCAGAAAGCGATCCCTTATGTCTGACTTCATCTATTTATAATTGACAGGAAGACTTGCGTTCATTTTGGTGATGCAGAATCAAGTGCAGCTGGAGGAAGAGAAATGGGGAAATTTGTGCTAAAGTAGTAATGGAATGCAGGAGTTTGTACATATACAAATCTTTGTCATAAATCAACAGTTAATTGGTTTTCCTTCATTTTCATCACTTGGGATTGTGAAAATGTAGTACTGTATTAAGGAATCAGCACAATGATCTAGATCTGTATCTTAATGTAGGAAATGAATTGTGATGCTGATATCCTTTTAAGTAAGATAATTAATTTAAACTTATTTGTCTTTGCCTTTAAGGATCCTTTCATCTTATCAAGTATGCTGAACAATTTCTGCAGATAAGTGTCCTGTGGTTTATTATTGTGTTTTTATGAAACAAATATATTTGGTTGTCAGTACTTTGTTCTGCAAATTGCTGCTGTAATGTTTGCCTTCTGTATGAACTCAGCACTGTTAGAGTAAATATATGTGAAAGGTAATTAAAGTCTAACAAGGATTTAGAGCACTTTTATGTCACTACATTATTAATTGATGATTTTATGGTTTTGATACAGGTAGTGTGTCAGTTTTAGCACAGAACAGTGAGACACATGTCACTGGTCTTCTCTAGCTTCTCACTGTCACAATCTTTACATACACATAATACATAAACACATTCTAGAAGGCACATAAAGATCATACCCAGAGTAAATAAATTCTACTAAGTATTATTAATATAATTTGTGCTGCAATACAATAGAGAGTTTTCTTGTCTTACATTGCAGCTCTGTACTCTTCCAGAGCAAAAGTACATCCAGGTATTCTCAAACAATTAAGCCATATTTTAAAGAAGAAGTATTTAATCACACAAATATGGGGAAGTGGCAAAATCAGGATCTGAAGAATTTTCAGAAACTCCTGCAACCTCTCACAGAAGCTTTCCACATGTATCAATTTCTACAAGGGATAGTTTAAGTTATACTAACACTGGTTTTTAGAACAATGAAGCATCAAAAACTTGTCTTTTTGCTAAAGTAATAAAAAAACCCAAAACAGACAAAACAAACAAATCATAAGAATGCAAGAGGAAGGAAACTTCTAGCCCTTGTGGCACTTAAAGAGCAATTTTCTCAAACTTACCTAGAGGTACAGGCTCTGGAAGGAAAGTGTAGGTACAGGTTTGACCTCAATCTGAACTTACAAGTGAGACTTCAGTAGAGGTGATGTCCTGTTCTCTGGTAGATCCTGAGCTGCACAGATTTTCCAGTCTTGAATTGAGGCAAAAATGAAAATCTTGGCTATTCTCAAAAATCACAATTTGTTTATTTTTGATAAATTTAGGGTCTGTCTTTCATCTGGACATTTTTAAAATTTATGTTCAATATGCCTGATGTAGGAAACAAACTTCCTTTTTGTCAGATCCATCTTTCTGCTTTACCACATCTGTCTTATTTTCCTGTACCAGAAAATCTTTCTCATTTTGCTGACTAGCGGAATATTTAATATTATATCTAATTATATATTTGTATTTTATCTAATTATATGTTACACAATACTGTATTTAATATAATATCTAATATAGTATTTCTTTCTACTTAATTTCTATATTTTCAGTCTAAAATTCAGGGTTATTTTCAATATAAGCATGGGAATCTGGTGAGGAAAATCGCAAGAGAGGCAATTAACTTAAAGCAGAGCAGTTTAAGAGGTCTGGAGTATATTCTAGTTAAGGACTGTTTCTGCTTACCATCACTTCATAAGGACCTGTTCTCCCTGGAGCTATCGTGTTCTGTAAAACACATGTATTTCACTGATACTGCTGGTACTGAAATTTATTCTGTTGTTCTCCAGAAACTGTGCTACATGTAAATGTACACGTGACATTTAGCAATTAGGCAGCTCCATAAGTTTGAGTGTACTGTAAGAAAATTCTGGTATGAATCTCTACAATGATCTATACCCAACCCGCTCTAACCTGGGGTCCAGTGGACAAGCGTTGGGGAATAAAAAGGAAAAAAGGAAAAAATTTAATTTTCACTTTAATACCATTTCTTATGTTCTTGTGCTCCTATCACGTGTTACAATTTCTGTAGTGGTTAGTTTAAAAATGACCCATCTGAAAGTAAATACTATCATGCAGCTGAGCTGCGTTAATGGCTTGCCAGTCAGTGAGGAGAATGCCCCTTGTTCTCTTTGTCTCTGCTCTGGTGACTCTCAAACCCATCAGGGGTTACACCCAGCCAGGAACGCTGCAGCCTTAACTCAGCAAGCTGGTGGCGGAATTTGGCTGGACTTCTCTGTATAAAACCAGGAGAAGTTTTTATGACTTGCATTTGTGCAAGAAGCAGGCTGCCCTACGTGGTGGCTGGGAGGCTGGCTCACCCTGGTGCCTGGCTGTGCGGGCATCTAAGGCAGCTCAGTGGCCCCAGGGTCCCTGTGCCACCGCTGCTGTGTCCCCAGCTGGCACAGGCTGGCTCGTGCCTGGCCACCTGCTCAGCTGACGGTTGAATCCAGAGTGGTGTTCCTAGCTCTGCTGCTCCATACTACTCTTCTGTCAACTGACAGTGTTTTTCCTAAATTACGGACTTTTTGGTTTATGGGGGCAAGTTTATTTCCTAATTGTGTAGAGACTAGCAGGGAATTAAGTGGGCAAGTCCTTTAATTTAAAATATAAAAGTGTATTACTGGCCTTGTTCTCTGATGAATCGAACATTAGTATATTAATACTAGAAATGGAACATAATGGCTACTTGTCAGAAGTAAAGATAATTATTTCAGGAGCACAAAACTAACCTTGGCAGATAATTGCCTGTTGAAATCTGATGCTGTGCAACAAATGGAGGATTATTAACAACAGACTCCCATGTTCATCTGTTATATCATTAAATCCTGTATGTTACATTGACAGGGCTATCATTGCATTAAAAGCATCTCCCTTTTCTTGGAGATGCATGTCAATTCTAGATTAAGGATTTTGATTGCGTGGGGCTGTTTTGTTCTAAATAAATTGTTGTGTTCTCCTCCAAAATGCTGAGAAGCTCTGAGTAAATTTTGTCAGATGTGGGTTATATAGGTGTATACTGATTGCTGAATGGAAAACAACCATCATTTCCATTTTGCTGATATTTTTTCATTATGTCTTTTTAAAAACACAAACTGGTCTTACTGTTTTTAAGTGCATGTTCATCCAGCAGGAACCTTCAGATCCATGAAGATTATCGTTTACTAGACAAAAGTGTAACTTATAACATGAACTAGTGAAAAGAAGTTGGAGGGTAACAGACACTCAGGCTCGAGAGACAGTTTTCAGTTACATGAGTAATGAAACCCAAAGTAACTTTAGAGAGTAATGTTATATTTCAGCCATTTGAATTTCTTAAAAATCAAGAGTGAACCTTTTGTTCAAATGCATAACATAACCTAAACCAAGCAGTGGTCATTTAAACGCTGAATTTTGAGTATGAGCACGGTAAGTCATCTGCTACTTGGCTTGAGGCAAATGGTTTGGCCAAGTGGAGAGCCCTGAATTTGAGCAGTGCATTGGGTTCCCCGTGTCTGTGGGTTTGGCTCTTAGGTTCTGAATCCTGGGTTCAAGAGCGAAGGAGCTGCTGCATTTTACTCACCAGCTGGCCGCTACCTGCACCAGCTTCTCTTCAGAAGAGGATTTTGGGGATGAGTCTTCTGTCTTTTGCATGGAGGAAACAGGGTGCTCCTGACCAGCGACCCCACTGGGTGCTGGTTGTCCTCTCTTGTCACTATATCTGACATGTGTGAGACTCTGCAGGCGATCCCCCCAGACAGCAGGAGATGGTTTTCCAATTATCAAAGCATATTCTTTTCCAGAGCAAATCTCGTGACTTGGATAATTTGCTTCAAAACAGTTTGTTTGAAGTCTGTAGTTGTACCTTGAAAGATGGTTACAGACATTTGTTGGGACAGTGCCTTACAGTGAAGTCTTCCTCTAGAGCTAATAAAAACATTTCCTGCTCCTTCATTTTGTGACTAAAAAGTTAAACTGGGTTTTCTGTCATCGAGGTTGTTATTAAGAATAAAACGTTGCTATAGTCAGTTTAACAGTTTTCATCAAGAGCCATCCCCAAATGCTACTCAAAACAATAAGCTTAAAAAGCAAGCTTAAAAAGCACTAAAAACATGTAAAGTTTTGTACAGCAAATTGTGTACAGAAAAAAATCGGTTTGTATCAAAAAAGGCATTATTTACCTAATCATTCATGACTGAAAAAAGCCACATGAAAAATTGCCTTATTTCAAAAGGCAATCATGAAGGCTTCAAAGTACATATAATCTCATTTCTCTACTCTCATTTTACCTACTTTCTCTCCCTGAACTGGAAAACTGCTGTCATAACTGTATCTATTTCCTGTAGGAGCTATTAGTTAGTAGCATTACATCCGCTTAAACGTGATCACTTTTCTCTTCTGTGTGTTACTGATATGCTATTATCCCATAATATTGCTCATCCATCAGAGGTTGCCATGTTTCCTGTGCTGATTGTAGTATGGAGAGCTGAAGCATCCTCTAAAAAAATGTTCAGAAATGCCAGAGTATTTTAACGATTCTGTGATGTTACAGAGCACAGCCTTCTTGAGGTGCATTTCAAGCTTGTAACGCAAAATTTTTCTTTGCTTTTAATTCCTAAGCAAAAGCACTTTAACCATCAGTTTTGAGTGTAACCATCTCAATTCCTCTTTATTTAAATGGCAGATTCATTAAAAACTCCATCTGGCTTCCATAGGAAGCTTTCATAAGTCCTTGGAAAGGGATTATTTTTTTTTTTCAGGACACAAGGAACTGTGGCCAGGATTAGAACCTCTTCCTCCTGCAGCATACTTGCCAGATGGCAAATTTATTGAATCTGGTTTTAACTCACAAGGGCTTAAAGGAATGAACACGGCTCTGAGAAGTGGGTGCTACATTTCTACTTCAAAGGTCTCCTTTAAAATTAGCCCCCAAAGATTTATATGCAGAGCGTGGTTGTGACCTGGGCAGTCTGTTGCATATCTCTCGTCTCTTTCAGTGCTTGAAATGGAGTCAGAGTGACACAAACCACTTCACAAAATCCCAGTAATTTCACAACACTGGGTGAATCTTGTTACATGGCTAAATCAAATTTTTATATGTATGTATTCTATTTATTTTAGAGTGTCATAAAGTCTCTTCACTTCAAATACTTGTTTTCTAAGTAAAATTTGAAAGTTTGACATATTTACTGGTGTCACTTAAAACTATCCTCAGGTATTGTCCTCAGTATAGAAATTTGCTCTGTACTAAAACCCTAGACTTTTGATGGACAGATTTTAGTTTAATCAGTTTTAGGTTTGAATGCGGTAGAAAAAGATCACATGTCTATTTAAATCTCTTACAGCAGCTTTTTTCCAATTTCTTCAAGTGGCTTATAAACTTGTGAAATATATTTTCAGCTAATTAATATGTAAATACAAAATTATTTTATGAAGGAATACCCCTCTCTTCAGAATACAAGGCATTGTTTTGCATTTCCGTTATTTACAGAGAAATCAGATTTTTATATTACAGGATTTTTTCCCTTTTTTCCTGACAATGGAGGAGATTTCTCCTGTGAACTGATGCCAAAGAACTTCAGAGAGTCTGCAGCATCAGTATTAACCTTTGCTTATGAATGCAGAGCAGTCGGGGTGCTGAGCTCTGCTGAGGTGGAGTTTTGTGCCAGGTTTCAGGCATTTCAGTGGCCACGTCTGTCCTAATTATTTGTGTGCTTGGTTAAACACGATTGTACCTGCCTGCAGTGTGAGCCTTCATTTGCAGAGAAAAGCACATAAAGGTTAGCACACTGGTTTAAGAGAAGGAAGCAAATAATTGCAACTCAAAATATTCCATTTTTCTCCCTTTCCAACTTCACATGTTGCACGTTGATATTGTTTATTTATACTCTATATATGCTCCTTCTGCTGGCGGTGATTTCATGTCTCTGCGGTGGTGCTGGTTCTTGTCCTGCGTGATGTGAGCACACAGGACTGTTCACCCCAGGCTTAGAAATAAGGAAATAACAGTTACTCCTCTATCCCGTAGCTAGGGTTGTGTAATCCTCATTTGTATGCGTTTGTGAGTTGAAAGTGATCTTTTAGTCTTGCATAGTGAATTTTCAGTGTTGAACTTCTTGTGAAGTTTTCATTGTCTTAAAATCAAGTTTTCACACGAAATACCTCAAGGGAGTCTACTTACTTGCACTGGGACTGGGCTTTCTACTTGGATATCACCTTATTCCTCTTGTTATTGAACCCATTTGTTAGGAGTTCTAGCAGCACATATTCCCCAGGTTTTCCTGCACTTCAAAAAAGATGAAGAGACTTTAAAAAAAATTTGAAATTTAATACAAATATTCAGGAATCTTACAAAGAAGAGAGGGCAATAGCACCAGAACCAAAAGTAATCATTTTTTTCCGAACAGAGAATGTCAAGAGTTAATGCTTTTCTAAAACTCTCAAAAAGAGTCTGGTTTGCTTCTCTTGAATTATTTCCTTTGGAACAAAATCACCTACCATATTATTTTACCACTTTATTCATATATTGCAAAGTATATGTAGAAAAAAAATAATGGGCCTCTGAAAACCTGATGGATGTAATTGCATCCAGGGGTACAGATGATGTCATGAATCATTGCAAGGTACAATGGTTTCTGTGGTATTTCTAAATGAAATTAGAGGTCTCTTGTTTACAGTTTGTTTGCGGTGCACTCCATTCAGTAGAGCAGTGTATGGATCCAATACTAACACAAAATAAGTATGTGCTGTAGCCTGATGCTATTTTGAAGATGTTTTGGCCTTATATCCCTAATTTTACTGCTGCGTTACCGTCATTTCCAGTTGTATCTGGCTTGATTTAAGCTGAGAGAGCTTTGTATTAGTAACATATGGAAGTTGTTATTGTTTACATTTGTTCAGCAGATGTGTGAGCTTTTTTATATGCACCACTCCTTATCAGTTGGATTAAACGATGCATAATTCTGCAGTATTCAAGTATTCTTTTGGATGAGAACGAGTACTGACTGTCAGTGCACATAAAGTCCAAGAGTGCCAGTTCCAGTGTTTCAGTCTGTGTGAGTGCAGTGAGCACCACTTTGTCCCCTCGTTGCTAATCAAGCATTCCACTGTGATCACATTTGCAAGAAGAGAGATTGAAGGGAAGCACTGCAAATGGTAGAGAGGCCATTGCACCGTGACCTGGTAGGGTGAGATCAGCTGAAGAAACAGACACCAATGGACAGTTGAGCCCTACCAAATGTAAATGTCTGCAGTGCCAGGGTGGGAGATGATCGGGTCAGTCACAGTCATTGTACTAAAAACAAATGTTCATTTCCCTTCTTACTCACTTCTCAGCTTTCCCATCTGTCATATTTAAAATACTTAAAACACTTTTGTATCAGTATTTTTTTAAGCAATTCTCATTTTCTGTACCAAGGGTATCGTGCTGGACTGTTTAAAAAGCAGGGGGAGCCACAAAAGGGCTCCTTCGTAACAGGGGTTTTATGTAATCTGAGGAAAAGTGTGTAAGGAAGGCACTAATAAATTTTTGGTTTTTCCTCTCAACAGAGAGAGCATGTTTAAGGGGTTTTTAAGTGTGTGATTTCATCAAAGGATTTTTTTTTCTTCTTTGAGTATCATCTGTGTTATAATGGAATTACAACTGAGAGCACCAGATAGGAACTTAAGTAAAATTTGGCAAGCAGAGCTTTCTTAAGTGTTCAGCTTAAACCGGGCCTTGTCTACAGCAAAGCAGTTTTGCTTTCAAAAAGCAGATTATTCTGTAACTTGAACATTAACTATAGACCATATTTTTGGTGGCCGTGTCCTTGGTTTCAGTGCAGTAAAACTGTATTTATTTACACCAGATGGGGATCTGCCTTTTTCCACATCTTTTTTAAAGCTTTTTTACTTCATAGAGAATGATGCCTTTGGTTCTTTGGAAACACACCTCTTAAGAAATCGCCAGTGTGCAAACCGTTTAACTGGACCTACCTCTTCTCTCGTGTGCCTTCCTTTGCAGCGGCCCTGGGTCTCTACTTCCCCAGGAAAGAGTACTTGGAGAATGTCTACATTGACCAGCCCGCGGGAATGCCGCTCCTGCGCATCCATGCCTTGAAGGATTCACGTGAGGAAGTGGCCCACTTTCATCTGTGCCAGAATCTCATAATTTCTCGAGCAAGATCACATGAAAATAATTGGTTTCAAATCAGAGAAAAAAAAGGACTTCTCTACCTCAGCAAAAGCCTGGACAGAGAAGACTTTAACATGCTGTGTAAGTATGAGAAGACCAGCTTTTCCTCTTGGGGTATCTGTTCTTAAAGCGAAATATGTTCAGATGATGAGATTTCTGCATTGGAAGATGAGCATCAAATTTGGAAAAAACATATCTGCCCTTTTAAAATGAGGAACCAGACCCATTGAAACCCACACCAGTATGCCAAAGCAGATGCTGGCCTGGAACAGATCCTATTGCTAACACTGGGAGCTCCAGTAGGGTGGGAAAGTTGCATTACTGGAAGTATTTTTTCTGTATTTCATAGTTATATATGCCACAGCTTTACACTGAGATTTGCAGTTTGTTCATCCACTAATGCAAGTGAGACCAATTCCACTGTGTTAACGATGGGTGCTTAGTGTCCTGACAAATGCTGTGAGAGTGGTTCAAACTCTTCCATAAATGGTCCTTGAATTCTGGTAACACAGATTCACAAAGTACATTTGCATGTAACACCAAAGAGCTCTTAGAAGAAATAATTAATTGTACTTCTCTCCCCCTCTTGAAATTTGGCTTTGTTGGAGAAGCTTACTATTGAACAACAAAAATTAATTATCTCAGGATTTTTTCTCTTCTTTTATGCTCTAGCAGTAAATTGGTTTTGGTGATTTTGCTCTGTGAGGAAATTAGGTATCATGAGATGGTGGAGGAGGAAATGGGCAAGGAGTTAATGGCATACCACTGTGATCAGTTGCAGAAATTTTACTGTTAGAGAGTCTGTAGTAACTGTCTTCAGTTTATCAGAGCCATATATCAACACTACCTTCAGACTTCGGTGCCTTGATGTTGAAATTTTCAACTTCAGACACTTAATGCTTTATTTTTGAAGTGCTTAGTGTTTGATATTTCATCCATTTTGGTACTTGGTGTTCATGTATATCAAATACTTATGCTGAACAAAGGAGGAATAGCTACTCAAAACTCAAGAGCCTTGTTTTGTTCATACAGATCAAAGTAACCTAGAACTTCTTTTCAAGTTAGATCTGTTACAGAGATACTACTGTGCTGTCTGTAGTCAAACCAAGGGAATCAAAATAAGGTTTGAGGATGTATTAGTAGATGCCACAGGTTGATTTTAACTTCTATTTTGTCTTTTGTACACCTCTTGATATTTCAAACTGATGAAGCAATCTATTCTCTGAACCTAAGCAATTTGGTCCATATCCTCAACTGGAATAAACTGTTGGAATGCTGTGACTGAAATGGTAGTAGATATAAGTTTGTCCTGAGTATCTGTTGCCATCTCGTCTGTTATTTTTCCTGTTTCCATCCTGCTCTGCTCTAGTCCCTTCAAAAAGCAGTCCTGTCAAAGGGCTGATTACTGCCAGTGGCGTGTTTTATGTCAGTATCTTACAGGCATAATGCTGGTATTGGTTTTGAGATTCTATAGTGCAAAACTGGTGCCAAACCCTATAGTTTTTTGGATTATTTGGATTATTAAGGTTTAAGGTATTCCCACCAGCATATGGCGTATTTAAGAGTTGTTTTGCCACATAATAGGATTAAATGATCATTTATGGAAAAATGGATAAAGGTAGAAAATGAGGAAAAGAAATGTTGGCTTGTCTTCTGTAAAATATTTCTTATGGTGATTTCTTCCCCCTGAAGCTGTAGGAAACTGGATGCCACTGTCCAAGGTGATGCTGTATGTCTTCCTTTCATCCCACCCTTTCCAAGAGAAGGAATGTGACTCCGCTACACGCACCACGGTTTTCCTCTCTTTGATCAATGCCACTGCACCAGCTTGCAGTTCCCTGACAGCAAGGCAGCTTTGCTTCACAGAAATGGATCTCTCCTTTCACATCAAGGAGAATAAGCCACCTGGCACATTTCATCAGCTCCAGTTACCCTCCGTTCATCATCTGTGTCAGAATCTCAGCATTTCCTACAAATTGCTAGCAGGTAAAACTGGATCTGAGCTGCTCACATACTAGCACTAGATGCAAGCAGCTGCACTGTTAAAAGATCTCTATTGTAGCAGATCCTCTGGATTTGATCCTGTAAAGGAAGTTCCTTTGCAAACCTAAACTGAGCCTGAAGATTTTGCCTTTGAGATATACAGAGGAAATGGGAAAGAGGACTATCCCCTTCCCTAAGGAAAAGATCAGTTTTAGAATTTTGTATCTGCTAAAAGTAGACTGAGAATATCCTGAGCTTTAAATTGTGCTGCTTCTAAACTGTAGAATCTTCCCATATATTCCATGTTTTCTCCCTACCCTAATATAACCACACAAGTTCCCTGTTTTTCGCTTCTGTCTTTTATTGTGCCGTCATGATGTCCAAACGGATTTACTGGACTGCAGAAGAGTATTAAACCCATCAGAGCCCTATGCTGGAAAGTGATTGTCCCTGTGTATGTTGTGGCTGTTTTCCAGCTGAAGGAGTTCCCTTTCGGTACAACGAGAGCACCACCAGCGTGGAGGTGACACAGAGCCTGGATCGGGAGGAGAGGGAGAGATACGAGCTCATTGCCAAGTGCACAGTCAGAGAGGGATTCCGGGAAATGCAGGTTGAGGTGCCCTTCCTGGTCAATGTGTTAGATGAAGATGACTCTCCTCCTTTCCTTCCCAATGGCACTGATACTGCAGATGCTGTCGTGGAGTTCAACAGGAAAGAGGTAATGTTCTCCTTTACCTAGTCCCTGAAATAGGAGCACAGCAGTGCACAGCATGACTCCTGGGAAGCATCTTCTTCTGCCTGGGTAATGGAATTTGGTAACGAGCCCATCAACACACCATGCTCTGCAGATCTGTGATTGTAAAATGCTGTTTGTAGGATTCCTCTGCCCAAGTTATGTCTTACTCAGATCCCAAAGAAAGAGGAGTTTGGGTTAGTAATTAGAGTGTGAAGGTCTGAGCAGTTTCCAAGGTTGGGATGGACAATTGTTGAGTCTGTGGTCAGGATCACTGCATCTCTCTCTCCATACTGAGCTCTGCTCTATTTGTTACAGGGTTGCTTCCCCCAGGGGATTAAAATTGTGTTGTTAGAGCAGGTGTATGTGTGTATCTGTCCCATACATGCAAATTTATGTAACATATCAGAACTGTGTTCAGAACATTTTTAGGATGCTGTAGAAGTAGTGGTTTATTTCTACAGACAAACACTGCACCTGTGAAGTTTCCAGGCTGTTAAAGGCAAGCTCCAGGATCTTGTTTTAATGGTGTCCTCCCATTTTTCCCTTACCATGCCAAGCTGGTCTTTCAAGAGGTCTGAATCCCTGGTGTCTTTGGTGCCCCTGCACACATACACCCCTTGCTTTGGTAGAGTACACGGGTGGGCTCTTTGGCTCTTCCATGGGAGCAATGACCCTTTATAAGTCTAGTGCAACACAACAAATGGTATAGGAAGTTGCTGTTGGGGGGGACATAAATGATGTGTGTTTCATGAGAGAACTTCTGTTTCCTAACAACAAGATCTCTTGTTAGTCAATTTTCCCTTCAAAGTACATTTTGATCATATTTGTCTGTGGAAGGGAAAAGACTGATTTTGGGAGTTTGCTGCCATCTCCTGACTAGAACAAGTCTTCACAAGACAGCTATGGATACATTTACCTGGGTTTCAGTGGAAGTTGCAAAGTCTTGTTTGACCAATATTTCAATCTCCAAAACAGTTATCAGATGAAAGCTTTGGGTCCTTCAGCAGTGCCATTTATTGTTTCCTTCCAGGGCACTGTTCTTTCCACGCTGACTGTGTATGATGCAGACACCACACCTATTTATCCCCTTGAAAGCAGCAGAAAGAAATATACAGGAACCATCATTACTGACGATCCCTGGATCAGTGAAACATTTCTTGTAGAGCACATCTTTGATGAAATCCACTTCAGCCCAAATGGCAGCCAAGTGAGGGGAACTCGGCACGAGTACAGTAAGGACTCTTTCTTCAAATAAAGGAGAAGTTGCTTGTTAGTAATGGACCAATAAGCTATTTAACTTTTCCAAGCATTTTGTAAACATTGAGCCAAAGAAAGCTGAAAATTTTTCAAGTAAAGAAAACATTGTGTTTTAAACATGTACTTAAAAATTGAGCTTATGCTCTCTGGAATAGGGAGTGTATGGGATGATGAGGTTTAAACTGATAAGCAAGAGGTTTTGATTGTAGGATTCTCAGCTTGGTAAGCAGAAGGGAAGAAGGCCTCCCAAACATCTTGAATGACAAGAGAGCATAACTACATAAGAGCATATTTAACTCATCTTCTATTTCCCATTAGGAAACCTGGATATGTATAATTAAATTTGCTACATCTATTTTTGTTGGGCTTGCAGTATTAAAATATGCATTTGCAGATAATGTGGGTTGCTAATCGTCTAATCTTTTGGTTCACAGAACTGGTACTGAATAAAAGCATTTCAGTCACAGAGCATCGTTCCTTCCAGCTGGATGTTTTGGTGAATGACACAGAATTTCATGGCCCAGAAAGATCGGTGATGCTTCATTTCAATGTCTCCATCCTCCCTGTCAGCATTCAGTTTTCAAACATAACGTACCAGTTCACAGTGAACAGAAACGCCGAACGCTTCGCACAGGTAAGGACCGTGTTAATTATACATCCACTTGCTGCTGGAGCTTAATAGCTGCATCACTGGGGAGAGATGCATTAAAGTGCTCACTGGTTTTAACTGTCTTAAGCAGAGTCAATGCAAAACGTGGTAGCAGTGTGATTGGTGCTGGATGTAGTAGGTAGGTAGGCTGGGCACTGCCTCTCTCACCACGTAGTAACAGGAGGGGCCACGTGTGGAAGTACTAACGGAGAGAAATAATGTGTTGTGGACAGAAGGAGTTGCAACCGTGAGTGGCTTAGGCATGAATAACTGGAACAATGTCAAGGGCAAAAAGAAATTTGTCCAGCTATTGGAGTCTCAGGATATTAATGGATTTTCTTTAGGTAATGGCTAGTTAGTAATTAATGTGTTTCTTGTTTTAGCTTAATCACCACCATTGCCATTAGTAATGATTTCCAGAGACACTTTCTAGTAGGTTGACATTAATCAGGTGAAAATTACAATGTAATTCCTATGGAACATATACATTAATAAGGAACTAGTTCAATATAATGAATATTACGAAAGTGAATATTAAAAACATCAGTGATGAACCCTTTTGGGAGAGCTGCTGGAAAGCGTGCCTTGTAACTATTGTAGCAGAGATGAGAACAGAGATTAAAATATGGTCATCCCAATTGCAGAGAAAACCAATTCATTAGAAGACTTTCAAGGAAGAATTAAGTTTTATTAATCTTTAAGCCTCTGGGAATTGTAAAAAGAAAGAAAAAGGGAAGTTAGATATACTGCACGTTCTTATATTTAATCTGATGAAATGCATTGTGGCTTGATAGCTTTTCAGAGTACAGAACAGGCTGTATGTGACCAATAAAAATTCTACTGCTCTGACAAGGGACGTTTTGTCCATAGTCTGCACTGAATATCCTAAATAAGAGAAAGGTACCAAGTGTGCTCACTTAGCAGCCTCACTACGAAAAGCTACTCCTTTATGACATTCCGTGATGCCTTGTGGCTGCAATTTTTCAATTTGCAGTCTGTTAGAAACTTCAGAGGATACTCTGTTCTTTTTGTGCAGATCAGATTATTTTTGATGTTAGGTTTGAGGGTTTTGTAGCACCAGACTGTGAAAGCTTGACCCTCACCTGCTGCCTGGGGATAGGTTGAAACCTGGGTTTCCCACTAAAAGAAATAACAGCACAGATATGTAAGATATTCATAGTCTAACTCTTGCATCTAAAAATGTGACCCAACTCTATCTGTATGACTGTAATATGACTGTAACTGAAACATGTCTGGACACTTACCTGTTAGGTATGTATGAATTTAGATTAATGAATTGGTTGGGTTTTATTCTGTGTGCATGTTTTTATATCTAGGTGTATGCATACAATATTATTATGAATGAATGTTTCAGATTAAATTTGGACAACCATGGTTGTCTATGCATACCCTAGATTGCTTGAACACTTTAGTTTTAAAATCTGGGAGTATTTTTTAGTTACAGGGTGCAAAACCAAAAAAAGCCTGTCGACCTTTAAAGCTACTGGTTTTGAATGTTGTCATGAGAGTCAAACATCTGAAAAAGAATTTTAGGCTCTTTGGAAACAGTGACATTTCCCACTAATTGTGCAGTTTCACTGGGTGGCAGTAGTAGCAGGGAAAACTCTTCCTGGCAAGAGCTCCCAAGTCTCTGGGAAGACATCTTTTTCTTGCTGCTGCCTAAACACAAATTCACAAAGAGATTTCGTTCTGATTCTTGAGCAGCGAAGTGCAAACTTATCCTGGCTCTGGAGATGGTGTTTTCAGTTAGTTAAAGTGTCATCCACTTACTCTGAAACTGGGTTTGAATTTACAGTGTGCTCAGCTTGGAGCACAAGTCAGTGTAAGCCGTTTAGTCCCCAGCACTTCACATTATTAAAGCTGGCTGCATAATTAGCCTTGATGTGCCAGAGTAGTCAGGGGAAGTACTGGGCCAAATCAATATGAAGGCTGAACTGTCTCTTGCCCTAAGGAAAACACGGGAGCGTGAAGAAATTATTAACTGCTGGGCTGATGCCATTTGTCTATTTGAGCAGCTAAATGAATTGAATAACAGAAGCACGGCCTGACGGTGCAGGCTTGCCCAGTGGCATTTAACTTATCAAAGGACTTAAAGCTCTATTGACATTTACTGAGACAAATGATGAATAACATTGGCTGAGATTTTTAGAGAGGTTATATGTCCAAATGTCCCTGGAATTCAGTGAAGAGGAACATTGTCATTATCCAGACTTTATTAAACATTGGAACTCAAAAGATGGATTTTTCTATTCTTATTTCTAATAATGGTATTTCTGTGTTAACTATTGAGAGTCTTGCAAACTGCACCTTTGTAGGTTCCTCCCCTGTAAGCTGATGTTAAACCTGACTACCCTTTACCCTGATTACTTGATTTTTCACCCTCATGAGAAAGGGGAAGTTGCTGTTTTTATCTTTTTCCCCTGGAGTTGTGCTCTGCTGCACCTGAGAGCTGAGCTGGCTCTAGAACTTGTGAGCAGAGCAAAGTTACAAGGTTGGGCTTTCCTTAGTGGAATCAGGCGAAAAGAGAAAGTCTGTCTTTCCTGTAGAAATTGCTTGAGGAAGGTCTTTATAGCTTCTCCTCAAATTGTACAGAGAAAACAAAACTGGCCGGTGTGCTATTCTAAGGATAATCTGCTCTTCAGGGACCCTGAATTTATGGGGTCGTCTCCAACCCCATTGAAGGAAATTGCTGTGATCAAAAAGGTGCCTGGAAACAGCAGCTATGACAGAGTACGCAGAAGGGGCAGGTTAATGTAGTCTTTGTAAAGGTTAATGCCATGGAACATCAATGTGTTCTCCTGCTGCCTCGAAGGAGCACCATCCGAGCAGCTGCAAAGCGCTGCCAGCCACAGTGCAGCACCAAAACTGAAGGGACATGTCTAGACCTTGTGTCTAGACAGAGTTTATGAACAGGGGAAATCTTGTCCTCTTCTTCTTCCTGCCAGTCCCAGCATGTTGTGGAGAGGAGACGGCCAGAAAGAAATGGCCTTGCTTCTCGTGGCTTTAATAGTCTCTGTTATCCTGCCACCAAAAAACCCAGCAGGAATGGTGCCAAATGACCCATCAGTGGTGTGAATGGGCATAAGTCAGATGAAGTGGGATTAGCCTACAACAAAGTATGCTTCTAGAACTGCAAAGGCTTCCTCTCTGACTTTAAGTAGTCCAGGTTCATGGGAAGAGGTCTTAGTACAAAAAACTTCCTTTTTTTAAACATTCTTTAGTAAGAATGCTGAAACCAAGATGTACAGATACGCTTTTACCAGCAGTGGTGTTTCTTGAAAACATTTCTGAACTGCAGCATTTGAAAATAATCCATCACCAAACTCCCTTCAATAACACCCCACCCTTCACATTGTGGTTTTCCCTGCAAAGAAAGCCAATGCCTCTGGGGCTGATCGAAATCCCACTCTTGTAAATGGAAAAACCAAAGTGAGGTTTGGATCAGTTCCTATAGGAGCTGGACAGGAGATGGGGCTTTACATTCCTGGGCCTCTTAGATGATGTGTTTCAGACTGAGGAGTGTTGTAGCCTAAATAGTCTGGCACGCAGAAATATGGCAAACCAACATATTTTAATTTTTAGTTTAATATGTTTTAAAATTGCGAATGGGAAACAATGAGGTTCTTATTCCTTTTAAGGCTTTTGGAGAGCTCTGCTGGACAGAAACATTTTGACTGTAATATTATGAAAATTATGTAATAGTAATTTCTATGTTATTTGAAAAGAGTCTCAGCTTTGTTCATGCTGAGCTCTTTGATTTCTCAAAGATGACAGAAGTTTTTTTCACTGGTCAGCCTGGGACAGAGCAGGGATTGAACTTAGACTTTCCCAAATCACAGGGTCTTTTTCTCACTGAAAACTGCTGACCATCAGCAGTAGGCACCAAATGCCACCAAGTCTTTGCGTCAAGGCTTTTTGCATTTCCACTGCTAGTCTGAAGACAACAATAATGCTTTACCTCTCATTTTTACCAAGAATAAATCACATTTAAAGCATTTACATACTGCATTTGTAGGAAAATAACAAATCTGTAAACCCCAAATAAATGCTGAATTTGACAAGGTATAGTATGCTCCATTTTATTTCAGATATTTTTGAGAAGCACTAAACATTTTTTGTGTAGAGTTTTGTTCCTGTCTGTGATTCCTTTGTTGGTGTTCGAGCCTAGATAGGAAAGATCTGCATTGAAAACTGCATGAAATTCCGTGGTGTAAGCATCAGCTACAAGTTGCTGTCCCCCAACGCGAGCTGCTACCCTGTCAGCATTCTGCAAGGCCGAGAAGACAAATATGGGACCCTCTATGTGAACGATTCCTCTGTGCTGCGCAGACCTGAGTGCAAGGAAATACAGTACACTGTTCAAGCTACAGACAAGCAGAGCAGGAGACATACCAAAACCCTCCTCACTGTTGTCCTGGAAGGGACTCGTAAGTACCCCAGTCAGAACTGTTTATTTATTAATGAGTGTTACTGGTATGAGGTGATGCATTAGCAGGGTGATCTATAAAATGATGGCATTAGCAATGAAAATGAATCTGAGCTACAAGGTACGGATCACAGAGTTTGGATTTTGAGTTTTGATTCAGACCTTCCTGTAGTAGATACTTGTTGGAAGAACTAATGCACAGAAAGGTGGGATATTATTTGCAATTCATAATGTTCACAATGACCTTTGATTTAGAAGAATCCTTTGTGTGTGTGTATGTGTGTGTGTGTGACCTTTATTTGGCATTTCACATATTCCCGTGGAAGAAAAAGTGTCTATAGGTATATGCATATATGTATATCTATCTGTCTATTTGAAAAAAGAACTTTTTGGCCTAAGTATGTTTGTTCACTGATTTTTCTTCCCTCTTCTCTACAATTTTTAAAAATAGTTTTCTTAACCTGTGTAATAATCACACCCAATTCAAGTTCTTAAGGGCAGTGTGATGACCCACCTTTATGGGGAAGGAATTTAGAAATATCCTGTAACAGCCACAGTGGAGGATTTCACTGGAAATATACTCATTTCTCTGCAAGCTATATTGGATTTGGTAGAAAACCTTACAATTCTACCTGATAAACAGCTGTTACCTTTTATCAGATCAGAACTCCTATGCCAAGAGGAAATGGGTTGAAGAAAATGAAACAAAAACCTGCAATGGACTTTTCTTTTTTGTACAAGCCTCATATCATCTGAAAACACACATTTCTAGCTGGTGCTCTTTGGGCTACTACTGTTAGCGCAAGAACTATTTTCCCTTAATTAAAAGTTCTGTATGAAGCTCTGAGAATCTGTGGTCTCCATTCTTCTGCTACCAGTATGTTTGTACATATCTATAGTTCTAGGCAGTGACAGTGGGCTATCAAGCAGACATAACCATGCCTTCATGATCTTGCTGTTTATCTTTTATTTCACAGAAAAGAAGCACCTGGGCTTTTCTTTAATGGTTATCTAAGTTTACTGATAATTGAGTCAGTCAGTTTTCAGTCTTTCACTGCTTTCTTCATTTTCTTTCCTTCCTATCTATCCCTAAAAACAGCGTTTTCCTGATTTGAGCTGATCTGCTTGTGTGTTCATTTCCTAACAGTTTTAAAAAAAGAAGAGGACTGCCCTGACTCTTGTGCCATAAGTAAGCACCGTACTGAATGTGAAGAGTGTGGTGGCCTGGGAGTGCTAACAGGAAGATGCCAGTGGAGACAGGGGAGTGGAAAAGGTACATTTATATTGTGTGAAGTCAAACTTCTGTTTAGTTTTAATTGTGCATTTGACTTGCATAGATACAAACTGATTTATGCTGACTGGAAAACATGGTATGGTAAACTACACAGAAGCTGGGGCTAAAAAAATAATCATAATACCCATATGAAGCATGCACTAGGAAGGAAAAAGAGGTGAAGTTGGAATGGTCATTCTTTATCGTGTCCCTGGTGATGCTGAACATGATACATAAACCAGCAGGTAGTGAACTGAGCTTGCAGCAGTGTAACTGGAGCCAGTGCTGAGCAGGTGCACCTGGCAGACAGTGAGCACAGAGCAGTGTTTCTTTTCTGTGGTCTGTAGCACAGATCTGATGGGTGACAGCACTTGACTCTTCCAGAACAATGATTCTGTGTCAATGCTTGATCCCTTCAGACTGCATAAGTGTCATACATTCTCTACAACCACTCTTAACCCTCACATTCAAGTGGGTGAAATCGTGTGGAGACATCCTCAGCTGTGGAAGCTGCTCTTCAGTCTCAAAGTGGTCAGCCAGCTCTTTTTCAGGCAGTATTCACTGTAACTGCAAGTGACATGACCAGAGGGCTGTCAAAGCAGAAGAGATAGCAAAAAAATGTTTCTTCCAGTTGCTTTTATCTGTTTTCTTGTCTGTTCCTTTAGCAGGTGTCTATAGCCATAGATGTTTAAAGGCACCATAACCTGTGCTTTAGAGTGTCAGTGTGCCCTGAGAAAATGCAATGAACTTTTCCTTCCTCCCAGTATTAGTGCCACTGTTTCTCTGTTAACAGGGATCACCACAAACTATTCCACGTGCACCCCGAGCATCAAGACTTGTCCAGATGGCATCTGTGATGTG
This sequence comes from Platysteira castanea, assembly GCA_013397175.1. Classification (NCBI taxonomy): domain Eukaryota; kingdom Metazoa; phylum Chordata; class Aves; order Passeriformes; genus Platysteira; species Platysteira castanea. The sequence continues at coordinate 377,542 of VYXC01001355.1, forward strand.
GTGGAGGGCAGAGATCCGGCTGTGTGCCCCCAGGACTGCACAAGTAGGGAATGTTTTAGGATGGGCTTTTCTGCATGACCTCTGATCACTTCTCAAATTTCATTTTCTCAAGTGTGGATAGTTTTACAAGCTCAACATCTTTGCATTGTCACACTTGCATTTGAATCATACAAGCAAGTTAAGGTTATGGGGATTAATCTTGACCTTTTTTGAGCCAGACAGGTGACACCCATTGCCTGAGTGATGGAAGGTTCTCTCCGTAATTCCTGTTCTGCTCCCTGTTCATTCACAGGTGGTGTTTTTCAGTGGAAGTACTTGCTGGAAGGTTTTAGGCATGGTAATGCCCTACTTCCTAACTTAAGTACAGTATGATAGGAACCATGCCTATTTGAACTCCTGGTTAAATAAGTAAGAAAAAACAAATTTCCATTTAAAATAAATGTGTTTTCAAAGGATCATCTGGAAAAATGTACCTGCCCTTTTTTGACAGGGGGCCATCAGAATGATCCAATGCCTTGCCTATTTGAAGATCCAGGCAGAGACTCATATGAACAGAACTTATGAAGGAAGAATTGAAATGCATTTGTGTTGCGTTTTTTTATTTGAGCACATTTTTCTACACTCATATACCTGTGAATACCTGCAAGTCCACAACTCATCCTGAAGATACACAGGGTAGAAAAAACTGTATTCTCTTGAGCAATTTCCATTTTCTGTGCGATGATAATTTTTAAATGGATCTTTTTATCCAACAGTCTCATTCAGGAATAAAGACATAGATGTTTCTTGAATACATCTTCTGACTCTGACATCATATAGTCCAAGTTTAGATTTTAAAATGGAGTCTTAGAAGAACTAGATTGTGTATTGTAAATTAGTGTTATCAGAAAGAAAATTATTTCATCAGAGTGCATAAAAACAATCTCTAGAGTGGCAGAAATGCTTGAAGGAAATGCAAGTAACTTCTCTAATCATCCGGAAAGAATTCTTTATTGGTAATAATTGCAATAATTTGTCATTTTAAGTGGAAATATTTGTGCCAGGGGCTGCAATGCTAAAATATGTGCAACGTATGCAACATCAAATGTTTTGCTCTTGTCTTACTAGATAATAAGCAGGCAAGTAAGACAGGTTTTCAGGATGTTATGCATGCCCTTTTAATGCCTGAGGTAAATAATTGTATGCATGACTTGACACAATTCAGAACCTGGGCTGGTGCCCAAAAGCAGTATACTTACAGACAAAAATATGAGTGTGTTCTGGGAGCTCAGAGCTGCAGGAGTACCATTTTATCAGCTTTTACTGGCAGGGGATGTTTCTTTGGGAATGGCAAACAATAAATAGGCTGAGATGTGTTAAGATCAAGAATATTCTTTAGTACAGACAGTTGTGAAAATACTTATTTTTGTAATTCATTTCTTATTGTGATGGTTATGTCCCTGAGTCCCAAAATTGCTTTGTCACAGTAACACTATGAATATTACATTCAAGGGCACTCAGTGAAACAGCTGGTGCTGTGGCTGTGCCTATCAAATAGAGCAAACCTAACTGCACTCTGAGGAAGAGACTTTTATGCAGTAAGCAACTGCTCAAGGACAGGGTAGGTAGGACTGGCTCATTCCCAGCTTCCCTCTTCTTCCTTGTCTTCAAACATAGGCAGATAGAGATAAATACATAGATATAGATAAATACATACGATTTTATGTGGCAAGTAGAAACTTTATTTCATCACCTCTTCATGATGGAGGAAGTCGGCTGGGGAGAGGTGGGGATTATAATGAGACTTTTTTGGGAACACCAATGCTTTTAAGTGTCAGCTCCGAGAGTGGTAACTCAGCACAGTCTCTTCCAAAATTAACCACCTGAACTGTCTGTAAAATGCTGTTTGTGATTAAGGCAGTTTAGAGATCAAAAATGTCACTACTAATGGCCATTTTTATAACATACACAGAAAAAAACTATTTACTTGGAAATGCAGTTGCTGTTACTCTGCATGAAGAACTCCTACTTCAAATCAAGAGTATGAGTTTCTGCACTTCTTTTCCTAATATTAAATAATGCATTTTTAGATAGTGAGATTCATTTTTTTTATCACTTAACTTGGCATTTACTCTTAGTACTTTGACTAGACTGTCCTGTGGGGTTTTGTGGAGGTGGTTAAGTGTCGTTATCTCCATTTGACAGTGGAACAGATGATACCTAGAACAGTAGGGTAAGAGGAAAAGGTAAGAGGAAGGTAAGAGGAAATTGGCGTCAGAACTAGGAATGGAACTCAATAACTGCTAATGAGGACTAATGCCTAAACAGTGCAAGGTCCCCCCATTTCAGAATCTCAGAAATTTCAGAATTTAGAGTCTTTCATCTCTCTCAGGAGTCCCTGTCATTAGCCCTGCACTACGCTCCCTGGTCAGATTTCAGATTCATACTGGGGTAAACACATGGAAAACTGAGACTTTTCCCTTTAATTACATGTAAGAATCTTAGCCTGTTGTCTGTATTTGATTAGGTGGAAACATTATTGGTGGCCATGGGAAGGGCATTGGAAATCTTGGAATTAAGTCAGGACATGGGATCTGTTACTGCTTCCCGAGGCAGAACTGTTATTGTGAGAAAGATGATATCAAAGGTAAGTCTAAACATTATCTGCTGTTCTCACTGTAATCTTTTTCTCTGTTTATATCATGTTTATAAACACAACAGTCTACACTTGTGGCCATGTTAATAAGCAGTATCTTTGGCCCAAGACTGCTAATACAAAACTAGTGAAGAACTGGCACCTTGACATCCACTGGCTACGGAGCCTGAAAATTTCCAGAGTGGGTCATTTATAGCCTTGGCTAAGGGTTCCCAAAAATTCATTACTACATGACAAACAAGTCAGTCATCCTTTGATTTCCAGCAGCATTTGCATTTCAGTGAGACTTACCTGATATTTGCAGAGGCAGTCAGGAGAATTAGAATGATTTCTATTACTTTCAACTAATTCCAGCTTCCTGATAATTTCTGAAAAATCTTAGCTTCAAAATGTGAGAGATAACCAGCACTCATGGTGTTAGAAGGAGGAGTACATTATTTTTTTCACTGACCTTTGTTTAAACAGAAAAGCCTTGTGCATCCTGTTTGAAACAGATAGTGGATATTTTAAATTGTTTTTATTATGGCTAATAATAAACATAGCATGAAATAGTTTTCATCTTTAAAACTGAATTATTTAGAATATATGTAGAGAGTAAATTTTTAGTATGCATAAGAAAGAAGGGAAGCATAAAGCTTCTTTTTTCTTTTTATTTATCTTTTGTTTTTCATTCTAGAAAGGTAGTGTGCTGTTTCACTTATTTCTGAAGTGCAGTGTGCAGATGTAGGTAATTTATTATGTATCTGAAATCAGGTAATCCTGACTTTGGATACAACAGTGCAAAGGACAGTATTTTGGATCTCACAATTTTTTGGGGAAGTGAACCCCCTAGGGGTGTTGCCTAGGGGCACACAGACTTAAAACAACTTAGTTTCTCAAAGAAGACCTTAGGCTGCGGCTTAAAGAGGAGAGTCAGAAGTAGCCAGTGTCTGTAAAGATGAAGAACATGGGGTCAAGCTCGCTGCTCTTCCCTTTACACAGGCACTTAGGCAAACTGTTACCTGCTGGCATCCAAGGTGAAAACAAATGGTAGGTGCAGTGGACATATTTGCAACTTCTCAAATTATGTTGAATGAAACCTATTAAGTTTTTCTCTAGGTTTTTAAATTGTTTTGACTTGTGTTTCTGTCACACCTGTGCGGGTTATTTGCCCTGCCATAATCATAAGTAAGAGACCATAAGGAAAGTTCTAAGAAGCTCTTCTTGATCCACAGAGCCACTATGTGACGGTGTGTGCAAGACTGTGATCACAGGGGCAGTGGGGCTGTGCTTCGTCATCTCTCTGCTGGTTTCTTACTATTTCATCCACCGTTACCACAAGAATTCCCCGAAGCCGCCCATCGCCTCTGCGGAAATGACGTTCCGGCGCCCGGCGCAGGCCTACCCCATCAGCTACTCTTCCAGTAATGTCCGCCGGCCTTCCCTGGATTCCATGGAGAACCAGGTGTCGGTGGACACCTTTAAGATACCAGTAAGCCTGATGTCATTTTGCACGCTCTGTTTTGATGTCAGCCTTGTTTATGCATGCAGATGATGTTACAGAAATGCAGTCCATTCATGGAAACACCCATTACCTTCAAATAACAGCATTGGAAATCACGGGCACTGAAGATACTTCATGAGTAATTGGATAAATATTTTAATTTGCTCTATAAGGCCAGTATGTTATTCCTTATTTGTTACACTTTAATATATTGTAGCATTTTAAGTCTAATTTAAGCCGATGATTTGTACTAATGTAACTTCATTTGACAGTACTGTAGTTTTACTTTTAACATTGTCCAGTTAAGTACTAACAATCAGCAGGTTTGTACTCTCTATGATGTGCCAATGTACTACAACAAGGCTAAGTTTAAAACATAACCAAAAATTCCCTGCTGAGATCTCTTCCTGATTTCTGATATACAGATTGTAGATCTCAGTTGGTGCGGGAGTTTTACCCACATTTAAGGACTTTTGCCCAGTCATGCTGTCATACCTTCACTCTATTTTTTCCTGCTTTGAATCACACACTCCCCAGGATTCCTGCCAGATGGGCACTTTCATGAACCAGCATCGTAGAGAAATACTGCCACTGTGTATGACATGTAACATCAAATCTATCTGAATGTTAGATAGTGAGGTCTTCACAGACCTTGTGCTCTGTTTGCTTTAGTTTCTTGTCTGGTTTATACATCTGTCATCATTTTGCAACCTTAAGGCTTATTAACACTAATTTTATAAGAAGATGATTGTTGTCACTGATGAATTCTTAAAGGAAAGCCTTTTTCTGTGGGTAAAACTGAGTTACTTCTCCATGGAAGTCACATATTCATAGTTATTCTGAAAGCAAGGATTTATCTTGTATCGCTTCATTTTTTATTTGTACCCAATTTCCCAGACCTGTGTAACCCATTATCCATAGACTACATCTACAGCCTATTTTGAAGGAGATGTTTTCAGGTGAGGGAAAATAAATTTGCAAAGTACCTCGATATCCAGAAGCTTTTATAAGAACACACTGATACTCATAAACAGAGCAACCGAACACTGCACACTGAAGTGCACCTATTCCTGAGGAATAGCCACTCCTTTCCTTGCTTCATCTTACAGGGTTTCTTTTCTCTCCTGCAGGAAGATCCAAAGTGGGAATTCCCTCGGAAGAACCTAGTTCTGGGCAAGACTCTTGGCGAAGGAGAATTCGGAAAGGTCGTCAAGGCAACAGCGTTCCGACTCAAGGGAAGGGCTGGCTATACCACTGTGGCAGTGAAAATGTTAAAAGGTATCTTCCCATCTGGGCTTGAAAGGCTTTACAAACTATTTGTGGTAACCTCTGAATGGATTTTAAGAGGAGCTAGTGTGAAAAAAAATGGTCTACTAAAAAGCCTCTATTTCTTCCAGCATTCTAATATGTTCTGACAGTCACAATCTGCAGATTTGTGACTTTAGCAGCTAGCAACACATTGATCCAAGTAAGTAATTCTAAATCATGATGTGCAAGGACCCTCTGTCGTAACATAGCAAACGTATTTAATTTTGTTTGGCATCGATGGAAATATTGCAAGGGTTTGTTAAAGCTGTCTGATTTTTTTCCTCTATCCAGTTTTCTTGGATAAACCTTTTCAAATAAATTGTGTTATAGTCATATGAAGAGACAGAACAGACCTATTAGGTTACTCTTCTGATTGAGAATTCCGTCCAGTTTTATTCTTTCTGATCTGCTTTTCAGTCACTACGAGCTCTGTCAAAATGGCTTGAATAACCCAGTGCTGTCTCCTGCTATCTTCAGTTTTCCCTAAGACTTTAAACCTGGGGGAAGCAAAGTATGCTTAGATAATGTTAAGATGACAGTATGAGACCTTGCACTGAACCATTCACTGCTGCTTATGAGTAAAAGCATGTCATTACAGGAAAATACTTCTTATTACCATTTCTGTTATATTCAAAGCACATTTGCTGCTCCTTAAGAGGAAAGATGCTGCATATCCCACCACTTTACCCAAGAAATAAATGCAATATGCAGTGCATGCCTTCATTGCAAGAGCTTCAGTGCCCTATAGGTCATACAGAGGGAAGTCTAGGAACTAAGATTTTTCAGAAGTGAAGATTAATTAACTATTACTTGTAATACTCAAGTAATGACCTGTATTGTATCATTGTCAATACAATAGTCACTATTTCATCTCCTGTTTATTTGTGCACCTAGTGACACTGCTTTTTCTAGCACATTTTCATCAACGTGTGACTGAGTTCAGATTCCAAGACATAGTGGTAAAAATGTTGCTTTAACTTGCAGATGGTTTGACGTTCAATTTTCCCTAGCTATTATGAAGGAAAGAATTGACAGAATTGACAATGCGAAGGAGTAAACCTTTATTTTAAGCACCTTATTTTAATAAATTGATCTGACATTTACAGTAGTACTTCAGGCTCTAATGAATCCCTCTGTAATGTAAATTAAATTGAAGATAGTCACCTGAAATTCCATTTTCCAACTTGACTGTAGAGAACATTTGTCATTCTGCAAATATTTATGTGCTATAAAAGCTTCACTTCACTGCTCACACATGACAGTTGAAGCATAAGGACCAGTGCATTAGCTTTGAGTGGCCTTTGCAGTGCTGCCAGGAAGTAGAAAGGACAGTTATTTTGGACCATTCTTTCCCTGGAACAGATGCCAAGCAGGTCATTTGTTCGGGTGTTCGGGACTGTTACACACTGACTGATCTTTAGAAGGCAATGGTAGCTACACCAGTTTGTTAACAGGGAAGCCTCCTACTGCATAAAAGACATCTCCTGCCTGAGCTGGGTAGATGGGCACAAACTGGTTAAGAACAGACCAGGGCAGGACTCTCCCTACTGTGACAACTTGGCATTATGTACTGGGGAGGGAACAGGGAGCAATTAGCTGAGCCAAAACAGTCTTGGAGCTATGGATGGAGGTTTAAAGGAACAGATGGATAGTTTTTTCAGGCCATTATTACCACTTTTCTCCTATGAATTAAATTTTACCTCCTGCCTGATATGAGTGCTCCCATTACAATAAAATTAAAGGGGAAAACACCAACCAATACATAAATACAAATTATTCACAATTTGTTAAAACGAAGGGCATAAAGATTTAGAGCTACGTGTCTCCATTTGAAGTTAGTTTTTTCAGCAGAGGAACAGGTATGGTACATGGGGAATTCTGTTCTGTTTGTTCACATCACACAGCTCTAGAACTACAAAAATAGGACTTTTCTTACAGGCATTAAGTTGACGTTCTTAATTTTTGTTTTACATAAATACATGCTTTTTGTAGTCTTTATCTGTAGTGAGAGACCAACTGATATTGTGCTCCCTGGGGCAGAGGATTCTCTGCTCTGAGTGGAGATTCAGACTACAAGATAATATAAGACAGATATGAACATATAGTTCTGATACAAACATATAGTAGAACAGAATCACAGTTTTCATAACCAGGGCAAACTGGTCGCATGTGAATAGGCAAATAAATCCTTCGGTGCTCACAGCCTTTATGAAAAAAACATACAATACAGTACCAAAGAGCAGAAGCCAAACTTGTTTTTATTATCCTTAAATCAGGATGAACACATCCTTGTCAATGCCCAGTAATGACACTGGAGGAACTGTCCAGGCCGGTTCTGCGTGCCAGAGAGATTAAGGATGAGGAAGAGGGGTTGTGACCTATGGTGTCTGTATGACTAGGGATCTCCTTCAAGCCCCAGTGCACTCCAAGAGGAAGCTTGTCAGTCTGAAGTATTCTGCAAAAAGCCAAAACGTTTCAAAGGCTAAGAAAGCCTCTAGGGGCCATATGTTGCCACATGATTCTCACTGACATCAGTGAAGTCTGCATACATGTCCTCTGGTAAAATCTGGACTCCAAATCTGGATGTTTGCTACAAGAGTAGACCGGTAGATTACTGGATTTTTACTCTGTTGGAAAACGTATTTAGGAGAAGGAGTGAGTCTTTTTTTGTTTGATCAGCATGAGATCTTGGCTTTCACATGCTTCTGAAGCTCTTATTGCACTGATTCACCTTAAGAAGTTGCTTTAGAACAATAGAAAAGGTCTGTAGTAATTTCATGGCATCTGTAATGTAAGACATTACAGACTCTGGTCCTGTTTCTTGCCTGACATCCTTGTTCTGTAGTCATTCATATCAGGGCAGAGCAAAGCTTAGAGCAGGCTGCTACCAAGCCAGAGCAGCAGCAGTCACGTTCACTTGGTTCTGACGTGAATGACTACAGGACACTGGAGATGGAAAAATATCTCTCCCGTGGGGAAGTATGGAGTTTTCCAACCCTTTGCTAACTCCAGCTGGAAGCGATGGCAGATCTCGTACTTCAGACGGTACAGAGAGAGCTCTTGAGTGATGCTTTGCTAACCAAAACTCTGTTTGGTCACTTTCTGCAGAAAATGCTTCCCAAAGTGAGCTGCGCGATCTCCTGTCAGAGTTCAACCTTTTGAAACAAGTCAACCATCCTCATGTCATCAAACTTTATGGAGCCTGCAGTCAAGATGGTAAATATTAAAAAATACTGAAAGCTTGTTATTAAGATAAAACCATCAAGAAAGGAAATAAAATCCAGTTCGTTGATGGATTTCAACAACTGCTTAATAATTACTGAGCACCTTTAAAATTTGCTGTTGGCTGAAACAAGAGGGTTATATTAAAAAGTAATACTTGAAAGGAAGGGGAAATACTAATTCAGTGTAACTAAGCATTTTTCCTGTGGTTTTCTTCAATGCACATTCTGATTCTGAAGCTATTTTAAATTAATAAGTCTCCTACGAATTCCCTTCCAATCAATATATATTTGTATATTGTGTTAATAATCAGTAAATGCTTTCAAATATGGGGTATAGTTCAAGTTTAATTTAGTTTTCATTATTAATGTTATTATTTATACTAAAACAATGCAAAAAGATAACTACAGACATTACAGATAAATATAGCTGGCTAGCTAGGCTGATACTCAGTTTTCCTCCACTGTCATGAAACTATTGTCTCCCTGTTGTTGTGAAAGGGTTTCTAAAAGCCACAGTCATCAACAGGTATATTTCGAGGAGAAAAGTCTGCAGACACATGTATTATAAATTCCCAATGAAGCAAATCTTGTTGTGCACAGGAATTGCTCATTTTAAATGAAGTGGCATGGCAACATTCTCTTCCTTTTGCATCTGCAGTTGTGCAGCCTAAAATCATGGTATGGACTCTGCAACCTCGGGCAAAGGCCTGCCTTCTTTGCCCACCCGGTTCTGTTGCAATTGTCACTTTTAGTTGTAGACAGAATATAATTCAGGAGTGAGTCATCCCTGAATCTTAGTAAGGTAATGAACCAGTGGGGTGGGTTATTTTTTTTTTTTTCGTTTCAGTACAATGTATTTTTTCATCCCAAAGGAAGTGAAATGTTTCTGAGTCACAGACTTTTAATAAATTTCAAGTTAATTCATTAGCGTGTGAGGTAGGAGGGCTTTGATGCAGCAGACAGATGTATTTAGCATGACAGCACTGCACTGAGTAGGTATTATTCATGTGGGTAATGGGGAGAAATTAATGGTTTGTAATGCCAGAGTGTTTCTAAGTGCTCTCAAAAGGCACCTTAAACACAGTGCTAGAATTAACAGATGATTTGAGCTCACTATCACAAGCTCAAGAAGATTTTTAATTTAAAGTTTCTCTAAGCTAGGCTGTTTCACAGATCCGATGTGTATGAAGGTTGTCTGTTTTTTTGGTCTCAGATTATCTAGATGAGGGAATTATAGGCAAGAGCCAGCATTCTGCTTTGATTTAGCCTGAAATTCATTCTCTTTGCATACAGGATCAAAGCTAAAAGTACTCCTACTTCATGGCTGACTCAGTGCTTTTTACATAAAGGGCAGAGGTGTCTGGAGCCTCTAACTGTTCAAAACAATGTGTTGATTAGAAGAGACTTGTTTAAAAAAACCCTCTAAAATGGTTTTCTATTAATTGTTTACTGATCTCTGTGTTTATTTCAGGCCCACTGTATTTAATTGTGGAATATGCCAAGTACGGCTCCTTGCGCAGTTTCCTCAGGGAAAGTCGAAAAGTAGGACCGAGCTACGTGGGCAGCGATGGCAACAGAAACTCCAGTTATTTGGATAACCCTGATGAGAGAGCCTTAACAATGGGAGACCTGATATCGTTTGCCTGGCAGATATCCCGAGGGATGCAGTACCTTGCAGAGATGAAGGTAGGGCAGGGCAGTGGTGATCTCAGCGTGTGATAGACGTGGAGCAGCTGGTTCCTCCACAAGAAGCATAAACACTCCTGTTGTTTCCTTCCAAAAGCTTGTGCATCGGGATTTAGCAGCCAGGAATGTGTTGGTGGCAGAAGGACGCAAAATGAAGATTTCTGATTTTGGCCTCTCACGTGATGTATATGAAGAGGATTCGTATGTAAAGAGGAGCAAGGTACAGTGCGTTTTAAAAGCTATAGTGGAAATTATTGCCTAATCAAGAAAATGAATTTGTACTGTGGGACTTGAGCATGGATGAAAAGGATAATTGCTATTTTTATTTATTTAAGATAATTATTTTAAGGAAATAAAAATGACAATGAAGCAAAATTATGAGCTTAACCAGTGGGATAGAAATCCATATATATATATATGTAAAATATCTATCATCTTTAAGTAACTATTATCCCTTCCACTCCTCATTTATCCAGTCCTCTCATTCCACTCCTTATCTATCCAGTTCCTCATCAAACTACATGAAAACACAAACAAAAAATCCCGTCTTTTTTCTTTCTCTCTTCCTATTTGTAATTAAAAATGTAACTAAAAATACCAAGGAGTTGAAAAAGGTATAGACGATTTATATCAATAACCTAATTTCAGGAATGATCTCTTCTATGCAGAAGACCTGAAGAAAAGCCCTCTTACAAACACTTCTAAATGTATGAAGGATGCTAAACCTTAATCAAAATGGTACATTACAGATCAGGGTAGATGAGGAGCTCGTGATACCTGCTGGGGGTTATTTAAAGGAGTTGTGTTTTTCCTGCCACAGTAAATTATTGTTGGGTGCCTGGACAGTCCTGCCTTCTCACAGTGCTCATGGCAGGAGACAGCACAGGGTAATGCTTCACCTGTTGGGCTATGAGAGTCAATTTGATGCAAAGTTGTTGTGTTACTGCTTTCCTACACAAGAAACACTTGAGCATTATAACTTTGAGACTAGGAAAGTGAAATCCAGCAAGGTAAATCCTTCCTGCCTGTTTGCATCCACCTGCCTCTGACATCAGCAGAACTTCCACGAGCCAGTCCTGGGCCAGACTGTGATATTCATGAACACAGCTTCCCACTGACTTTGTCAAATAAGCAGTGGTGGTTCAGTTCCCTCTATGGCTTAATGTGAGAGAGTTGCCAACAGATTTTTTTTTGCATGTGAAAATTTTAAATTTTTATGAGAAGATTTCCATAAATACTGTGAATTTTTAGTTTAGCTTTCCCTGTTTTTAAAGACCAGTTTGTGTGAATGTTTCATAAGTCAAAAGAAGTCGTGAAGAAAACTTAAAGGACATGATCTTATGTAAAAGGGCATTGCCATGTTCATTTAGCTATCTTCTGATGGATGTGTTTTTACATTGATTTATACCAGTTGCTCTGTATTTTAAGATTAATGTATTTGCATAAAGTCAGTTTGGCAGTTTAGTTTCATTTGGTGGGGCATGATGTACTGAGTGGATATTTGCTCTTTACTTCTGAGATGCTCATCACTGTAGTATTATTCAGAGCCTAACAAGCACCTGTCTGCTTGGATGGGTAAACAGGGAAAAGAAGAGTTTGAGAAGGAAGAAGAGGTTTCAAATCCTCCTGAAATAGTTTTTGCATAGATATCTGTGAATTTCATGAGAAGGAGAAATAAGGCATATGAATGCTAGTCACATAGTGAAGGTTATGAAACATCATGGAAATTTTGCAAACGTAGATTTTCATGAGTATTTGGGGCTGATTTCTCAGATTTTCTCAGTGAATTTCTTCCAGTGAAAAGTAGCAACTTATAGATTCCATTTAAAAACTAGCAACCAAATATGACTGTCCAGGTTCTGTTCGGAAATCAAAGGTATCTGTAACATCCCATTTATGCATCATCCCTGGTATAAATGAGATAGCTCTTCCTCTTTAACCGTCATTCCTCATCATTTTTGCATTTGCACATTTTTAAAGTTCTTTGTTAAGAGAAGAATTGAGTTTATCTGACTTAAACTGGTGACCACCTGCAAAAAGCCACACCAGCTTACTGCACATAGATTGCTGAAGAATGTGAAAAGACATGAACAAGTGATTTTTAAAACTCTTACAATTATTCTCCTCACTGTTTTTCTTATGAAATGCCAAATCATAAGTCCATTGGAAAATGCTGTAGTATGGATAGACTGTGTTTTACATTTTGAAGAAAAATACCTTGTTTTCTCACTTGGAAACTTAATTTTCTGACCATTACTGCTTTTTTAACCTCCTAGGGTCGAATCCCTGTGAAATGGATGGCCATAGAGTCCCTATTTGACCATATCTACACAACACAAAGTGATGTGTAAGTGTAAATTCTTGAATACTTTCTGATTTGTGTGCTTGTTTACGGAGCTGGGGGAGGAAGCACAGCAAGATACGTGGGAGCCAAAGCTGTTACTCTTGGAAAGAAACGTGAAGGAAGTCTGGATGGCACCATCAACTGGCAGTGATACCTAAGATTTTTGCTGTTGAATTAAATCTGAATAAAAGATTATCAGAGGTATTTATGTGCATAATTCCTGTTGAAATCAGGAAGGGTTGGATCAGTTCACGTGACAGGATTGACTTTGAATATATAGACACAAGTTAGTGTAGTTTGCTACAGATAATGGTCATACCTGAACTTCTCAGTTCTGTTCATCACCTGTCTGTAACACTGAGTGGCAGGTGAGGGATGCAGTGAAAGAAAGGAAGGGGAATTTATTGCCTGACCCCTCTCCTATTGAAATCAATGACAGAACTCATTGAATGCCAGTCAGCTCAGTTCAGTTGCAGTGCCAAGATAGAAGCTCATTTTGATGATTAGGGAAACAGACCCTGAAGATGGATCTGCTTGAATCTCCACCTGTGATGAAGAGGTGGCAAAGCAACCACGACTAAGCTGTTCCCATGTCTGATAAGCATGAAGCCAGGCAGGGGAGTGTTTGTAGACATTTTTAATTCAAGATCAGATACTTCATTTCTTTCTCTCTAGGGTGACTGATGCTTGTGACACCAGGCAGACACTAAAACTAAGGATTATTTATTTAGGAGAAAAGCCCCTAAAGGACTGTAAAAGCAGCACTACTTAGGCCTGATTTTCTGCTAGGTAGCATCTTGATACCTTCTAAGTTTGCCTTGAAAGAGAGCATCTGACTAAAGTAATGTTTTCATTACACTCAAATGGAGTAAAACGCCAATTTGTGTGGCATTGCACTTTGATGGAAAAACACTTTGATAATAGCAGTATGTCGAAATATGCACCTTTAGATTTGTACTTCTAAAATTATTACTATTCACTTTTTTACTCTTTTCTCTGCAGATCAGAGCAGTTCTAGTGAAATAAAATATTTTTCGCTCCTTGGAAATTCCTTACAAAATTAATTTCTAAAATATTTTCCTTTACTTTGTTTCTGTTGGAGTAAAAAAAGAAAAAAATAGGGATATTTCTTGACAGAATGTCACTTTTACTTAGGTCAGCTTACAGGTTTTTTTGAGTCCCTTTTTATCCTCCTCAGAGCACGTGTTGTGCTGACTTGCTTCTCTAAAATTACTTTTCCTAGAGAATTGTTAAAATTCCTTTAAAAACTTATTAGCATATTTTTAATTTCTTCATTTCCCTCAAAACAGTTCTGTCACTATGGTTTGGGGCCAGAACAGATTGTGTTGTCATGTAACTGCCTCTTCTTTAAAAACTGATTGATCATCTGGATCCAGTAGCATTCCTCCCATTTTGTTTTCCTGGTGGGCTGCTATTAAGGAAGCCCAGGAGCCTGTTTCTTGTCCATGGGATCCAACACCGTGCAGAGATTGCCCAGCTGGCATCAAGCAAGCCAGCTCAGAGCGCTGGGCAGCACAGAGTGCTGGGGCTGTGCAGCTTCCCTGCTTCCCAGGGCTGGCTTAGGATCTCCGTGTGGAGCTGTGCTGACTGAGCAGCTCTCCTGGAGGTGCCTCAGGAGCCCAGCACTGTGCAGTGCCAGAAAGGTCCAGGTGTCTGCTGTGCTTACACAGTGCCTTTGGCTCACTGCTGGGTCACCTGTGCTGTGTCATTGTTTCATACATGAAATAGATAATCTGAGAGTGCTGGGTAGCAGCTCCTAATTTAGCCAGGTTCCTGCAGAGCAGAACTGAGACACGCACACACAGGGTTGCAGAGCAAATCCTGTCCAGCACCAGGCTCCACCATGGCATTTCAGCAGCAGCAGACTGATCAGTGAAGTATTTCTTTTGCAGTATTGGTTGATATTTTTAGATAATTGCACTCACTGAAAATGTTATTTTATGGATATTCTTCTGTTGTTTGTGGTGATGCTGTTATATTTTAGGTGAACATATTACTCAACAACCATTCCATTATGCTCTTTTTTCTGATGTTCTGTGTTTGTTTTCCACCCTCTTCCTTCTCAAGCTGTTCTGTATAGTTAGTGGTTAGCAGAGCTTAATAGCAGCACCACTTGCCAGCATTTACAAAAACCCCATTTTTGCTTCAGAAGTCGATGGAAAGCTAACCTACTGTCTTCCTCTTCACATACTTTTCTTTCCTGGATTTTTGTGATCATATTTTTATTCAGCGATAAACATAACAGTGGGAAATTTTCCATCTCTTGTTTCTCCTCCCATAGTACTTAATTTGTAAGACAATCTGAAAGTATTGCAGCATTCTACAGCATTCTATTCTAATATGTTCACTTTCTAAAGAAATTCAATTAAAAAATTGTTCATCTGATCCCTCCTTCCATATTCTGTAGAATTCCTCTTGAGCAAAAGTGGATTTTAAAAATAAAACCTGCCGTGCTCCAAAGTTTATCTGAATTAATCATGGACAGAATTATAACCTGATGGCAGAGCATAATTGGCTTCAAAAAGGGTATGAGGAGAAATATTAATAAAGTATATGAAAATGCTATAAATATTCATAAGCTTTCAAGAATGTGCAGAGTGATTAAAAATTAATTCAGTGAATGGCTTTGGGGAGAAGAATGGCAGCATACCACTTGGGGCCGTGGGAGCGTCACTTTGACTTCTCTGACCATTTTGGAAGTTTTATTGCTGTACTTTTGGGGTTAACATTGTTCTTTAAAATGTGAGAAGAACAGGTGGAGTGCACTCAGACAGGAGGTGAGGTATTTGGCTAATATTTTGAGATGGAATTTTCATAAGGAATTAGACACGGCTGTTTGTTTTGGCAGTTGGTGTCTAACACTTCCTAAAATTTTCTTTAAAATGGAGTTTACAGAGAAATTGCCCAAAGCTAGCATTTTTCATAAATTGTATGCAATTTTGCTTCCAGATGCATCCCATTGAGCAGCCCCAGTGTTGGCTGGCTTCCTTCCTTTCGAACATCCAGATTTTGTCAGTTGTCAGTTGAGCAGATTCAGAGTGATTTGTAGCTTCTTTGTGTCTCAAAAAGCCTTTCACTAAGAAAAGAAAAACATTTTTGCCTCTTTTCTCCTGGCTTGCTCTCCAGAAATGGACTGATTTATCTAAATATTTCTAACCCATTGTGCGAGGTCTTTTTGTTTGAGCTCAGCAGTAAAGTAGGTTTAAAAATGCACTGTTTCTTCTGTTCATTTCAGAAAATCGTTTCTTCTGTTCTATGTCAAACTTCATTTTAGACATTTGGTATTTCCAGAGGAAATTCTTTCCTCTTCTTTCATCAACTCTAAGAAGAAAATTAAGTCCTGAATCACTGAAATGGCCCAACAGACCAGCTGAAATCAAAGGTGTTACTTATGACTGAAATAAACACTTTGTGTTGTCTCATGGTTGAGACAGCAAACCAGTCCTGTGGTAACTGTAAATTTAATTTAGAGAGTGATTTCTGAATACAAGGGCTAGGTATGGAGGTTAGACTGCTGCAGGAGCACCGTGCAGCAGAGGAACAACTTTGGGCTGGGCCACCAGAGGAAGGACTTTCTCTTTCTGCTGTCTAGAAAAGATGGACATTCCCATCCATCTGACTTTTGTCAATGGATAAAAGAGGGATATCTGTATTCTCTACTGTCTTGGTTGCTAACCTTTTCAATGAGCAGTATTTGGGGACAAGGATGGCCCTACTTGCATCTGTACAGCCCCTCTGGCTTGAGTGTCTTGAATTTTGTTGGGTTCTGAAAATACTAGGAGGAGATCTGTTGTGTAAATGCCACACTAAGCTCCCAAAACCTATCACTCTAAATAAAAGCTCATTTTGTCTTTTTCAGATGGTCGTTTGGAGTTCTGCTATGGGAGATTGTTACTTTAGGAGGCAATCCTTACCCAGGTATTGCTCCTGAAAGACTCTTTAACCTCCTAAAAACAGGCTATAGAATGGAGAGACCAGAAAACTGCAGTGAAGAAATGTAAGTAACTCTTGATCTGATTAGATTCATAAAACTTTAATAAAGACACTTGAAAAAAATAGTTTATATAAATACCTCATAAATACTATTCTGTGTATCCTAGAGATACAGTCAAAATATGTAGTGCTTTAAAGAATGTCATGAAATTAGTGAACAGCAAAGAGAGGGGAAAAAATTGCCCACAGAATGCCTACAGCTATATCCAAACCATTTGTAGGGCATTGAATAACATGCTTGCCAAACAATTGAAAGAGTTTGCACATTCAAAACTTTTGAGGGTGGAGGAAGGAGAAAAATTCCATAAAACACAGTGGTAGCTGAAATATTCAGGAAAATATCTTAGTACTTTCTGCAAATGAGACAGATATTCCATCCACAGTCATTGTCTCTTATTTAGCATGGCATTCCAGAGGAAAAATGATACCTTGGCCCAGAAATCTACACCCTAGAAGATAAAAATTTGATAAGCCTGTGGCTTTGGAGACAGTTCATAATTTGTTGTCTGATTTATTAAAACACAGTCAGTGTGAAATATCTTCTGCCTGTGATCTCCGATGGCATTTGAAGATGAGGCATGATTTTATGTTCAGCCTGCAAATTTGATCGTGGTTGCTGTTTTTTGAAAGTTCCCAAGCTTTTATCACTGTGACCACTCTTTTGACTGACTTTCAGTTGGAAGGATGCTTTGGCCCCATCTGGGCTGAGAAAAAAAGGTCTAAATAAATAATAGTATAAATGATAAATCTTTTTTTAATGTACAGAGAAAAAATTATGTATTTCCAAATTTAGGGCAGTGTAGAAGTTTACAAGAATGATTGGCAAATTTTGTCAAAGAAATGTGTAATACTAAGTTTTTCTTTGTTTCATCTCAGTGGGAAATTCCTCATTCCTCAAACATGTTATGTCATTGATAATTATTAGTTCAGGCAAGCTGACCACATCTGAGTGTCTGGGATTTTTTTATTGAAGCTAAATCATGGTTTTTGACTTTTTTCAGATTTTTTTCTGTTTTACTCAGAAATTTTTCTGACAGACTGTGAAAGCCCACTTTAAGGACCATTTTTCTTTAGCTGCATTCTCTCCTATACCCAGGCAAGTAAGAGAGAGATCAGGGATGAAGGCATAAAATGCAGTGCTTTTCGATAGCTTCCTATAGTTCGCATAGCCCACTATTTCCACCATTGGAGCCCTTGTGTGGACAGATCACTCAGTCCTGAGAACACCTGAGCTGGAAGAACAACATGAATGGCACAAGCTGGAGAGTGACACTTCCAGAACTTGCCAATGTCTGTCTGATAGTCACTCAAATATAAAACTTAAATTCTGTTCCCTTTCCTTTCCACACTCTTTGCTATAGAAGGCAGTTAAAGAGAGACTAAATATAGGTTTAATCAAAATAACAATAATAGACATAAGCAAAAAAAATTTAGTTTCTGCACATAGTCTTAGGTTAGGCTTCAGTTTGAAGAAACGTTTCCAGAAAATTAAAAATTTGAACAAAATGAAAAACAAAATTCTGCTTTCTGGTATAACAGCAGAGTTTTTCAGGTTGATATACAAATTTCTTCAGTGTCATGTACAAAGTGAATTAGAAATCTGGCATGCTGCCCTACATTTGAGGTCGTCCCTTGAGAAAGTGAAAATAAATAAAGAAACCTAAGACTACAGTCCTTCAACGACAGCCAAGTGCATCATCATTTAAACCCATGAAGACTCTTGAAAATAAAAGCCCATTGTTCTGAGTGTCAGTTGTTAATTCCAGGGAACATTTAACAGAACTCACAGCAGAGATTTATGTACTTGTGGATGGCCTTCATGCCACAGTTAACTTCAGTACTAGAAATCATTAGAGCAGAAGCATGACCCATTTCTAACAATTTTGGGTTTTTTTCACCCTGTGACGGGTCCTAGGTACAACCTCATGTTGCGCTGTTGGAAGCAAGAACCTGATAAAAGACCAACATTTACTGAGATCAGCAAGGAACTAGAGAAAATGATGGTGAAGAGTAGGGTAAGTGTGGAAAGCATGGATTTTGAAAGTTTTTGTGGTCATCTGAGTTTGAATGTACAGAAATAATTACTTTTTTATTTTATTTTAAAGCAAAGTAACTTATTTTTCATCAAATCTTGACGCATTTACGTATCTAGTTTCTTCCATATGCATCCAGCTTTTTGAAAGCAGTACTACCTCTTAGAATGACTTTGGTGACTTCAACCCAAAATATGGATGGATTATCCTTAACCTGTCTATTTTCTTTAAATAATAGTAATAATTAAAAAATTACTGTGAAAAGTTACTCCTAAGTTCCACTCCTGAGTAAATAACCTTAGAGAGCCAGAACTAGAAGAATGTAGTATTTCATGCAATCAGAGGTCTGAAAGCTGTATGATTCTACCACTCTAAGTTACTGTAAAACTATTATAATCCTGTATGGAGTTGCTTTGAATGAGTGGATGCTGAGGTCTAAAAACAAAGTCTGAGTTGCATTATTTATAAAATGTACACATACCTACTTGCACATAAAAACTTAATTTTGTGTTAATCTACTAGTTATGGGAAAGGGGGCAGTTAAAATGAAAACCAGAGGAAATAACAGCGACTGTTATCAGATTTGAGAATGTGGTGGCATTTACATTGGGCTAATAAACAAATGGGAACAATTGTGTTCAGAATGTGAATATAAAATAAGTTCTAAATTAAAAATGGCAAAGTGAACGGTCTGTCTGGGCTGTACATTAAATCACTCTGGCTTGTCAGCCACTGACTTACAGCAGCTGAGAATCTGTATGTAACAGGTATGCATGTCCAGGGACAGACTTGTAACAGAGGGGCTGGCAGAGCCTTGTGGAATTATCATCATAATTAAAACAAAACCAATCCAAAATAGAGCTTGACGAGTTAGTCATTTTTCTTCTTGCTTTTCTAATGAAAAATTCTGAAGATTTTTCCATTTAAAAAATGGGGTAATTTTATCTTTCTAAAATAAAAAGATAAAATGTTTCAGTGAATTTCCAAAGTAAAACCATTTTGAAAGCAAAAACTGCATTTTTAATTAGTTGAAAATGCTTCACATTCATTTTTTGCATCAAAGCAATTCAGCAATATAAATAAAAACCAATGAATTCTTATCGGTGACCTAAATACTTAGTTTTAAAACAGCAACAAAAGCTTTATTTGGCAATATTTACGTGGTTATTTTATGCATTGTTATGTAATAGCTTTTGTAAAATTATTTTGGGATCTGACTACCTTGTCCTTTAAGCATGCATATGTATTTCCATATATATATTTCAGGCATACATGTGGATCAGGCATACCAGAAGCTGAAGGTCAAACAAATCAGTCAGGACAGCTCTTCAGTTTCTTGTGTGTTTTGCTGATGTGCAGAATTAAGTAGGGGAAGTATTCATATGTCTCTAGCAGGGGCAGTGTTCAGGCAAATCAGATGCTTCCAGAGCCGCTGTGGCTGCTGGAAAGCAGAGCCTCCTCAGGGGCCAGAGGTTCCAGAGAAAGGTGAATGCAGTGGGTCTGCAGTTCACTGTTGTAGAGAAAGCAGGTGCACATTGATCCTTTTATACCCAAACAGCAGCACTGTGCGTTAACGCAGCTTTTCGTGCGTTCATTTCCCAGGACTACTTAGACCTTGCGGCTTCCACGCCTTCCGATTCCTTACTGTACGATGATGGGCTCTCAGAAGAGGAGACACCTCTCGTGGACTGTAATAATGCTCCCCTCCCTCGAACCCTCCCTTCCACATGGATTGAAAACAAACTCTATGGTAGAATTTCACATGCATTTACTAGATTCTAGCAACACACAAAAAAAGTTGATTTTTCTTCTGCACTGTTCTCAGACTCTGTAACCCCATTACAGTGTTTCTTGTCTGAATGAAGCCAATCAAAATTTGCTTGGAAGCTTCTTTTGGGGTTTTTTTTTGTTTGTTTGTTTTTTCTTTTGGTAAATGTCAAAGTTCGCATCAGGATCATCCTTTAGTCATTTTGCAGCTGTGTCTGAAATAAACATTTTTTAAAGGATGTGAAAATAAGTAAAATGACTAGATATCATACAGTAAAAGCAAAAAAAAAAAGATCAGGGAAGTATTCTCAGGGGAAATATAAAATGTTAATGAGTATCTAATTCAACTATCCTGTTGGGGGAGGCTACAACATTTAAAGTATGTTAGATTCTGCACCTCTAATTTAAGCAATAGAATTTTTTTTAAATACTTTTTTTTGCCATAACTCAATGATAGGACTCATCTGAAACATTTTTCATTTATTGATGAGTATGTCTAAATTTCAGCTGCTATTAGTACATTTTGGATCTATAAGCTGAAATGTATTTAATGTATCATAGGATGAAAACAGATTATTATATGCAGAAGGTAGAAACACTGTATATAAATATTATATACAGACTAAACTGACATGTAAAATCCTTTGAATACTTATTTAACAGTGGGCATTTTGAAAATACACTCAGCTGTTTTCACGTCCTTTGATTTGTTATGAACATGTTAGTACTAAACTTCAACTGAATGATGTAGCAAGTGTTTTTAAAAAGAACATATGCTTTCATATTGTCATGGTGAGATGGACAGTAAAAATGGTTCTTGCCAAAACTCCTATATTTTGTCTTCTGATTAAATACTCTACATGGTTTTAGATACTAACTTCACAGATACTTTTTTCATTCTTCAAGCAGTATGACTTTTGAAAAGTTGCATCTTTTAGTTTAAAAGTTGCCATTAATATATGGCTTTGGGTCTATTTTTGATTTATACATTAGTTACTATTTTCTTCATTAGGTTTTCTCAACTCACATTGATTTTGGGGCACTTAGTGGTCAAATTGTTAAAAGAAAGAAGTAGCAGAAAAAAAGTTGCCACAAGGATGATGGCAGATACTGAATGCTTAATAAGCAACAGAATCAGATCTCTGTTTTTGAAAATCTCAACCCTGCTATGGTTCTGTGCTTACAGCTGAATCAACATGGTGCTCAGCACTCTGCATCCATTTTGGGGATCACTTGTGCCTAAACACAGAAACAGTTACTGGACTCAATGCAAATAGTTAAAGGCCTGAAATACAACTTTAAATGCTGAATCAAGACAGGAATGCTCAGCACTTTGTTGGACTTTACTCCTGGGATTTCCAGAAATTAAGCAGGGGATCCCTGGTGGGGGTGTGAAAGTGTCCCCAGAACCTCACTGAAGCCAAAGGAAAAGCACCCATTTAAGTAAATGGAAATACTCTATCATTGAAATGGACTTTGGATCCTGTCCCAAATATGTTTATTAATTCTTGGAGCATTTCCTGTACAGCAAGAACTTCCTCTTGCATAGCAATATATTGCTACATGATTGTTAAAATATAAAATTATGGGAAGTTGGAGGTTTATGAGAAGAACAATTCTTAGCTTTTTATTATGCACATGTGCATGCATGCACACAATTTTTTATCAAGTAAGCACTTTAATTTATCCAGGGTTTTTGTCTGCATCTGAATTTGTGCTTCAGGGATTTCAAAACATCATTTATATGAATTGTTTTGGGACAAAATCCAGTGGACTGGCTTAAAGTATTGAAGGGAGTTTTGCCAAGGGCCTTACTGTCTGCACATGAAGTTATGGTTCTTCAGTGCAGAAAAAATTATCTGTTTTCATTTTTAGGCATGTCATACCCGAACTGGCCTGAGGAGAGCCCCGTTCCACTCACAAGATTCGATGGCACTAACTCTGTGTTTTCAAGATATGCAAATGATAGTGTATATGCTAACTGGATGGTTTCACACTCAGCGGCAAAATTTATGGACAAGTTTGATAGCTAAAATTTTCTTTGTGAAAGGTAATGGACTCCTGAGGAGAACAAGGAGGCAAAGAGTGGGAAGTCCATTGGCTCGTTCTTTGTACAATCAACAACTAACTTTTAAATTGGCAAATCCCTTTATTGGTAGTTTTTAAAGTGTGTTATTTATGCTGAAGACTATAATTGGTACTCTCCCCTTTCAGAAAACATATCAAGCTGGATAAGAGTTGTGGTTCCAGTACTTCTTTCTAGGTTGCCATTTTGCATATGGTTCCATTTGGCAACTTCTTAGTGCAAATGGCCTTGTACTTCATCCTTGGTGTTTTTTAGACTAACCATCCCGTGTTACAGCTTTCTGGGATGGTAAAATGTACTTGAACTGCTACTTTTATAGTGGCTGTTAGCATACAACCACTTGATCTAAGCAGGAAGCACAATGAAGGGAGGAGGGAAACAGGCTCCAAGATTACTGAGCTTGCTATCAAATGACAAGTGTTAACATGATGTTGGCACTAACAAAGCCAATATCTTAGTTTGGAAGCAAACATTTAGTAACTCAATAGAGCACTTGAGATTCAACATTTGAAGTCTTGTAAAATGTATTGTCTTGTCTTAATGAGAAGAGAATTTGTTTTATTAGTCTTAACTTCTCTTACCTTTAGCACAATGGAGATAAATTTGATACAAGATAAGCTGTATAGACTGATGGCAATCAAGAGTTCATCTGACACATTTACTTTCCATCACCCACATATTAGTAATGTTAAAACATACAATCTTGTACAATCATTGTTTCTTTTATGAGTTAAAAATAGGCTATACAGGATTTTTAGACTGAATTCATAGAATAGAATAGTAACATCATAGAATGCTTTGTGTTGAAAGGGAACTTGGAGGTCATCTAGTTCCGGCTTCCTGCTCCCTGCCCGCTCCTCTGCCATGGGGAGGGATACCTTCCACTAAACCAGGTTGCTCAAATTCCCATCCAGCCTGGACTCGAACACTGCCAGCGATGTGGCATCCACAACTTCTCTGTGCAACCTGATCCAGTACCTCACCATCCTCACAGTAAAGAATTTCTTCTTAATACCTAACCTAAACCTGCCTCCTTTCAGTTTAAAGCCGTTCCCCTTATCCTAAGACTACATGTCTCTGTAAAATACTCCCTGTCCAGCTTTCCTGTAGGTTCCCTTTAGGTACTGAAAGGCTGCTCTAAGGTGTCCCCAGAGCCTTCTCTTCTCCAGGCTGAACAGCCCAAACTCTTTCAGCCTGTCTTCGTAGGAGAGGTGCTCAGCCCTCTGATGGTCTTTGGGACCCTCATCTGGACTCAGTCCAACAGGTCCATGAACTCTCCTTGTGCTGGGGACCCCAGAGCTGATGCAGCACATTGGGTGGGTACATCTATTCTCAAAAGAATAGAGGAGATGGGAGAAACGCCTCCTTGACCTGCTGCCCGTGCTGGTTTTGATGTAGCCTCGGATACAGTTGGCTTGTTGGGCTGTAAAAACACAATGCCTGGTCATGTTGAGCATCTTGTCAATCAACACCCCCAAGTCCTTTTCCCCAGGGCTGCTCTCAGTCCAGTCTCCACCCAGCCTGTGTTTGTGCTTGAGATTGGCCTGACCCAGGTGCAGGACCTTGTCTTGGCCTTGCTGAACTTCATGAGGTTTGCACGGGCCCACCTCTCAAGCCTGTCAAGGTCCCTGTGGATGGCATCCCCTCTCTCTAGTGTGTCAGCTGCACCACACAGCTCGGTGTCACTGAAAAACTTGCTGAGGGTGCCCTCGATCCCGCTGTTGATGTCGCTGACAAAGGTTTTAAATGGCACCGGTCCCAATACCGACCCCTGAGGAGCAGCACTCGTCACTGGTCTCCACTTGGACATCAAACTGTTGACAGCAACTCTGAGTGTGACCATCCAGCCAGTTCCTCATCCACCACATGGCCCATCCATCAAATCCATGCTCTCCAGTTTCAAGACAAGGATGTCGAGTTAGTGTCGAATGCTCTGCACAAGTCCAGGTAGATGGCATCAGTTACTCTTATCCACCAGCACTGTAATCCTGTAGGAAGGATATTTGTAGGGCTTGCCCTTAGTGATGCCATGTTGGCTGTCACCAGTCACCTTATTTTCCACATTTTGTCATCAGGTTCCATGGACTTGTGCACCCTCAGGTTCCTTAGATGGTTCCAAACCTGATCTTCCCCTGTGCTAGGTGGTTCTTTATTCTCACAGTCCCTGCCTTTGCCACCTCAGCAAAGGGGCTTAAGCAAACTCAGGCCTCAGTGGCTGAAGAACTTGGTAGTGAAGAGCAAGGCAAAAACATCGAGTACCTCAGCCTTCTGCGTGTCCCAGGTAACCAAGTCTCCCATTTCTTTCTGGAGAGGGCTCACATCTTCGCCAATATACCTGTAGAAGCCTTTTTTGTTGCCCTTGATGTCCCTGGCCAGATAGAATTCTATCAGGGCTTTAGCTTCCCTAACCTGATCCCTGGCTGCTTGGACAATTTCTCTGTATTCCTCACTGGCTATCTGTCCTTGCTTTCACCCTTTTTCTGTGGGGGAAGCATAGGCTTCCTTTTTCTGTTTGAGTTTGTCCAGGAGCTCCTTGTTCATCCATGCAGGTCTCCTGACATTTTCACCAGACTTTCTTCTTTGTTGCATCACTCCTGACCTTGCAAGAGGTGATCCTTGAATATTAACCAGCTTTCTTGGGTCACTCTTCCCTCCAGGGCTTTATCCCATGGTACTCTATCCAGAAGATCCCTGAAGAGGCCAAGGTGTGCCTCCTGATGTCCAGGTTAGTGAGCTTGCTGTGCGCCTCTTCACTGGCCTGAGGATCTTGAAGTCTACCATTTCATGGTCACTGCAGCCAAGGCTGCCCTTGAGATTCACATTCCCCACCAGCCTCTCCTTGTTGGAAAGAACACGGTCCAGCACAGCAACTCCCCTCATTTACTCCTCTGTCACTTGGAGAAGCAAGTTACCCACACATCCCAAGAACCTCCTGCCCTGCTGTGTTGTCCCTTCAATGGGTATTGAGGTAGTTAAAGTCCCCCATAAGGACCAGGGCTTCTCAATGTGAGGCAGCTCCTGTCTGTCTATAGAGGGTCTCATCTGCTTGGTCTTCCTGGTTGGGTGGCCTTAGACTCCCACTATAATGTCATCTGTCCTTACCCTCCCTTTAATCCTGACCCATAAGCTTCTCAGCCATCCCCAAGCACAGCTCCAAACACTCCAGGTAGTCATGGACACGGAGGGCAACACTCCTTTCTCCTGTTCCTTGCCTGTCCTTCCTGAAGAGCCTGTATCCTCCCATCCCAACACTCCAGTCATAGGAGCCATCCTACCCCATACCTGATTTCAGTAAGATCACAGCCCTGCAGGTATGCACAGTCTCCTACTGCTCTTGTTTATCTCCCATGCTACATGCATTTGCGTAAAGGCATTTTAGTTGGGCCACTGATGGAGCACACTTAAGGCAGGAATGGCTAGTATTCCTTTGTGCAGCACTTCGGATTCTCTCTTGCTGATTTGCAGTCTCTCTCCAGGCTCTGGGCATCTCTTGCTGGTGCTGGCATCAAACTAGTAGGAGTGGAATGGATTGAGGATTCTCTCTCCCAACAACTTCAATTTAATGCCATCTTCACCAGCTTGGCAAGCCTGTGACCAGAGATGCTCTGCCTGTTCTCTGGCAGATGTGCCCCCATCAGACTCTGTCAGCCCAGGTTTTTAGTGAGTCCCCAGGAGTAGCCAGACCCCTGGCTGTGCCACTAGACCCCTAACCATTTGCTGATTGCCTGATGCACCTGGCCCTTTCAAAGCCCTTCCCTTGGACAGGGAGGACTGATGAAAAAGCTGCCAGCACTTGAGTCCCTCACCACCACTGCCAGGGATCTGTAATCTCCTTGGTGCTCCTCAGACCACTCCTGGCTGTACCCCTGGTGCGCATGTGAAACAGCAGCATTCTCCTGATCTGATGGGACTGTAGGAGGCTCGGTGTGAGGCTTTGGGTGACATCCCTGGCACAGCTCTCTGGTAATCAGTCAGGTTGACAAGTGAGTGTCTCTCTGTGCCTCTCAGAGGAGAGTCCCATGCTACTCTCACCTGTCACCTTTGCTTAGTTGTGCTGGTTGTTGCACAGGGAGCAGGTGAGGCTGTGTTACTCAGCTCCAGTTCTCCTGATCTGATGGGTCCTCCCTCTCCAGCCTGCAGAGTGCTGAAGTGGTTCTGCAGGGGCACCTCAGGCTTCAGGGAAGTCTCTTCCTCCTGCAGGTCCTTGTCATTTCAAGTGTCCATTATTCTGCCTTACTGACCCCTGTCCTCCCTTGTGTTTGCATAGTGGGGGAGTTTTTGATTCTTTGGCTGTGGTGTACAGCAGGCTGCCCTTGGAACCAGCCATCCAACTCCTTCACAGCCTCCCTGAAGTTATGTAGCCTTCTCATCACCTCCTGCAGCTCTGCCACAGGAAGTCCTCTGCCTCAGAACACCTTTCGCAGATATTCAAGTACAGAGATTTTGTTTTCAGTCTTGTTAAGTGGGTTGGAGACCTCCTCTCAGCTCCAAATTGGATATACTGCCATGCACAGGACACTGCCATAACATAATTCCAAATAAACCTATTACCTTGAAAGTCACAAATAAATAACACTTGCACAGCAAAATTGGTCTAAAACTGCTGTTGAAACTACACAAGGAAAATGTCATTGGAATTTGTTAAGGCAAAATATAAAGATGTCGTCCTTACAACAGTGACTTGATATTTGGGAGAACAATCAGACTGTGAGTCATGTTCTATGTGGAAGAGTAAACGATTAGCACTACTTTTGTCTTTATTTGTAGTCTACCATGGTTAAGGGTAACCTTTCGTTTGCTACAAGTGTTGGGATGTAAATCCTGAGTGACTCATTGTTAGCGTTGTGATGGTTATTCTAAATAATCCAATTCTACCAAAGCTTGCTCCTGTCACTTAAAGTCCAATTTAGATGTTTCAGATCTGTTTTCAGATGTTGTTTTGTGTATCAACTTTATGTTTCCATTAAAGTCTGTGATTTCAGAAACATGGTCTTGAGTCAGACTGCCAAAACCTGAACACAGATTTTCATTTTGCAAAAAGTGGGACATGAAGTGGCGTGTTGGAATTTATAGACCTTCCCTGTTGGATTGCATACTTGATCCTGTCCTGGTTTCAGACAAGCAGTAATCACAGCAGTTTTTCCTTTGCACAGACACTTGCCATGTTGAGTAATGCTTATGCACAGCAAACACACAGCTCTGTATGCAGGAGGGCTTCTGCTGCCATACCACAGTAATCTTCACTGGCATGACACGACTGTCAGAGTGCATACTGAGGAAACAAACAGCACTGAAAATTAAACCAATTACATGGGCTGTTTTTTCTATTGAGAGATCGATGAAAGAGGAGAGAAAAATGACACTTGTAACTTTTTGCATTGTCCAGTCGTTTTCCTGTATTTTAAGTCTGTAAATGGGAATTCCTCGCTTGCCATGAGCAACCAAGACTTCAAGATTTTTGGTGTTGTTTGGGTTTTTTCTTCCTAAAATGAAGAATGTATTTTTATCCAGTATCTTCAGCAACAGTATGCAGCTGAGAGATGTGAAACAGTTTCTAACCCGACAAGCCCTGTGACAACATAGCTGTATGGTAGGTGAGTGGGCCAGTAAGTGATGCTGAAATAACCTGTGGATGCAGGGAGTAGTGTGTACTTTAGACTCTCAGCATAAGTCAGTTGTTTCAGCCATTAATTTGTGTGAAAAATTTCACTAATAGTTATTGCCACCTACCCTACTGGACATAGATCCTGTATGTAAAATACATACACGACTCATAATTACAGTTTCCACACACAGTAACCTGCACTAAGTGCAGCTTAGTGAAAAGTTTCTAAGTGTTTCCTAATGCAATTAATTTTTAATTAATTGCTCATGAATGTTGGCAAGAAATAGATTATTGCTTTTAAGTAGTCATTCATAATATGAAAGCTTCTTATGCCTTCTGTGTATGCTATTTTTGTAAATATTTCCCTTGAAGTGTTTCCTGTTTGTTCTGTGTTGCCGCTAGTCAAAATGGTGACAATTTTGTTTCAGTTCCTCTTTGAAGAGTAAATGTACTTCCCACATGGGAGAAAAGTGATACAGCGGATGATTATTTCCATCAGTGCCAGAAATACTTATGCACTTGGCTGCCCTGAGGAGAGTGAATTCGAAGGGAACAAATGACTCACCTAAATATACAGGTTGGAGGGAGTAACTTTCTAAAAATTTCTGCAGAAATGACATGGTTTACCTGATCTGTGCTTTGAGTTGTGACAGATGAGGGAGAGCATGAATCTTACATGTCAGTACAGTCCTTAGAGCAGCACAAGGAAATTATTGCAATATTGGTTTCCACAAACTTCCAGAGGTAGGATACTCAGAAAATCTACTTTGAGCTTGCAAATTTTAATTTGCAGACATTAGCCTGTTTCATATAGTAGAAATTCTTAAAAATATTGTCCCATGGACATGAAGCACGTAATATTTAAACCATGGGGGTTTTATCATGCAAAATATGCATGAATCTCTATGCTACACTCAACTGCGCCTCAGCAATTCTCAAAAACATACAGTAAAAGCAAGCTTATATTCCTTACTGGGTTAGTATCAATCTTATATGTATAATACAAGCTTTAAAATACATCTAAAAAGAGTATTTCTACTCTAACTTTTGAAAGTTAAAAAAAAATTGCTTATAATTTTGAAATAGTTTGTTTCAAAACTCAAAGCTTACCTAAAAGCATGTTGTTACAGTGGTAACTTTATAACAAAATACTGGAGATAATTCTCAAGAGCAACAGCCCTTAAATAGCACCAGGCAGTGTTTCCCATGAACAGAGTGCACATGGTCCATAGTGCGATGAATGGTTTGACTTTTTCAGCCCAAGCCAATTTCCTGAAAAAGAACTGAATCATTCCCTAAACATGTACACAATTATTAAGTATTTAAAATCCTAATAAGAAAACCTAAGCTGCTCAGGTCCACTGTATCTATAAACGTCATAAAATTTAAGTAGTCTCTCTGAAGTTAGTGGGATCATTCATAAATACATCACTCATAAACATTTGCTGGTCTAAAACCCAATATCTGGAGAGTCAAGTAGCGAAAGTACAAAGGGTATTATCAAAATGTGGACAAAGTAGCAATAGCCTGGGTGTACCCATCCCTAGTACAACATTGTAACTTGCCTGTTGGGAAGCAGTCTTTAGAATTAGGTACCAGACACTAGAGAACTGGTAAGCACAAATAAATTTCTAGTTTATACCTAGAAGACACCGTGAATGAGGTATTTTTTGGTATTTATCAAGTTCGTCAGTAATGCTGAGTTGTTCACGTAAGCTTTGTTTTGTGTTTGTTTCTCATTTCCAAACTTCGGGACAGCAACCTGTATCTTCCAGTTACAATAGATACGTACTCCTAATGCATTCTGAGAAAATGCATAGTTCCTCTCCTTTTATACTGTGTTTTTTGGTTTTACCTGGTCTTTTAAAGGGTTACATGTATCTTAACACAACATATTTCTTGCTAAAACTTATTTCTTTGAGCCATTATCTAAGTTCATTTTGTTGATAATGTTCTGAATTTTGCCTGCCTGAGGGTATCACCCTCAGGAAGGTATCACCTTCCCTTAAGCTCATCAGAAATAATTAGCTCCTTGTTTGGGTTAAAAAGGTACAATTCATTAAAATGCAACTTTACCTTATCTGAAAGCTGTTTCGTATGGATTACAGAGTAATCTAAATAGTAACAATTTAGGAGTATTGCAGTTGTACTTACCACAGATTTGAGATCCTGTAGAACTCGGCCTCGATGTTGATATCAGTCGATCATTGCAGTTCCTAGACTGATTTTTCTGCACTCAGCAGGTCACATAAGTAATTGTTAAACCCCTTACATAATTTTTCAGCTGTTCAGGGCTTTCCTTCCTGACATGATCATGATAGAAAGAGTTTGATGTGAACACTGATTTTCATTTGCAACATGTGCCATTTCATAGCTTCCTGCCAATGCAATTTCCTGTCTGAATTTACTGTGCTTAAGGATGGAAGTATTTTAAATTTTTTAATAAAACTAAATCAAATGAGTATGTATTTTAAGCATTTGGTTTGCAAAGAATCTTGCTTGCCTATATTTAGGCATATTTTAAAGTTATTTTGGGGGGAAAAAATCCCAGCAACTCCACTTACTCTTCCACAGAATGTAACGTGGTGTGAGCTATAGCCCAGTGCAAATCAATAAACCAATAGGATACACTCATCCTACTTGTTTGCCAAACTGCTGCCAATAACAAGAATAGTATCCCTTTATTCAAGAGTATTTTGCAGACAAGAAAGAGATCCAGAATAAATTCTTGTCTGTTGGGAAAGCACATGTCAAAAGGGTGGAATCCCAAGTAAGGGGTGGCTGATGGGACAGATGAGGAGGCTGAGAGGGAAGGCTGATCTCATTCCTGGAGAAAGTTGGTAAAGAGTTCAGATGATTAAAAAGCTTGGAAGAGCATTGTAATGATTGAAATGTGGGAAAAGTCTGGGAAAGAATCCAGGAGATCAATACCAGATCCACGGTATATTTTTGTAAATGTGTACAGAGCTCCGAGAACCAGCCAGCGAGAAACAAGCAGAGTTAACTGTTCTCCAAGTTTCTGTGTGGTCAAGAGTGTCAGTGATTGATTTGACAGCAAAAGACAAGAATTATTCTTTCTGGTACAGGGTATAAATAATTGAAGGAAATTTTAGCATTGAGTCAGGAAATCATTTAAATGCTTACTTCACTGTTTTTCCTGTGCAGAGGCTTTCTGAACAGTGGCCTGGTCCAGACATCAAACAGAAGGGCATAAAGTTTATGCTGAATATAAGGATTTTTATTTTAAAACATTGCTGTTGAAGGTCTCACACAGTGTTGTTCTCCCATGATCATTTGTTAAAATGAACTGTGACTATTTTTTAAATACTGAGGAAAAACAGATGTTGTGAATTTTTGTAAAAATACCACCAAGAATATTTTAGTTTATACTGCAAAATATTTATCCCCATTTTTACATGCACAAAGATAAACCGAGCAATCAATTAGGCTGCAAGTAGTTACCATCAGAGACAGCTTTGTAACCAAACAGGAATAATGTTTATGGAATCAATTCTATTTGCTTACTGAGTCTTCATTATGGTTTACTCACGTTAGAAAACATTAAATGCATGTTTTGAAATGCTAGACCTTAAACTAGTGATTGCTTCTAATTGTTACCATTTCAAATGATAATTATATTTACTGGGCAATACATAGCAGAACACAATTCAACGGTATTAAACCTTGAAACGCAGTGATATGAATAGTACCTACTACCTTTATTTCTATAAAAGGCATCAAATCTACAGTAAAGACCTTGTCATACAAAATTTAAGCATAGCTTGGAGGAGCAGAAAACATACACAGAATTATCAGCAGCATTTTAGCATTTGCAAATTAAGCTATTTTTTTTTCACCTCCTACACGTGGCCAAATTTTACAATTTGCATTTGTCTGCACTCGTAATGAACATGTTCATGTTGTGAGTGTACATCAGTACCTTAATCACAGCTTGCACACAGCTTCTAAGATGCTGGAGTTGCAGAAAAAGTCAATTTAAAAAACTTTTTATCTCTGTGCTTATCCTGACATAGATATGATTTGTTTTTTAAAATAGTACAAATCCTTGCTTGTCTAGCACAGTGCCAGAACTGGTAACTGACAGTCTTTAAATTTAAATTAAAAAGAGAATGAAACTGGAATAGAAATGTGATTTATAACTATTCAATTCCATCTAGTAAATACTTCTGAATCTGATATTCCATCATTTAAATGGGATGCAGGCTGCCAGATCGGGTCTTTCTCATTCTAGTTCTAAAAATAGGGACAAGAAGGGAGAAGCAGGAACACATTTTCCTTGCTCTTGAGAAGGAGTGGGAACAAATTCAAGTGATTTTCAAAGTATCTTGCTGTTCAGCTCTCCTGTGATTGCATTTCTAATGTAAGATCTTGCTTTGAATTAATTTGATTTGGAGTTTCATTTTACTGACAGATGTGAGTCATTGTAAGATGCTCATTAGCAAAACTTTTTCCTAACAAAGATAAAACAATTGCTACAAGTCAGCAATTAAAGAGAAGCTTGTGAGACTGCTAGGAGTGCAGTGACATTTGATCCTGACTTTGCAAATCAGTTCACTATTATAATTTTAAAACCAGTGGGTAAAGATGAAGTCTCAATAGCATACTTTAATGTTTTTCCAAAATCAGCCACTGCTTTTATGCACCACAGGAACAGATGACAATTTCCATGAAAATCTAAACAAAGTATTTTCAACTGCTTAACTGAGGTTTGGTATTTCTTTCTGGTTGTGTGTTGATATTCTGTGGTACCCAGGAGGGTTCTCTCTTCACAAGGGAATGGTGTAGGTCCCACCTTCCTTTTGCCCTGTCTTGCGCTGTTTCAACCCTGTGAGAGTTTTTCAGTCATTGGTAAAGCACTGCTAATAAAATCAAAGTAATTAGGTGATTTTATTATTATTTCCATGGCATTTTATGGGAGGAGTTTAAGAATATGAAAAATGTTGCACTTAAAAACATTTTAATGATGTATATGCAACAATAAATGGTACCAGAAACAAGAGAAACAAATAATTTGTTTGTTTCTTTTTGCAAATAATTTCCCTGTTTGGCTGGAATTTTCACTCAGAAGGAGGGAGATCTTTTTTGGGCAGTGACAGACAAGCCTTAGCTAACACTAGCAAAACACCCCAAACCCTAAACTGGAGTAGATAAATATTGCAAACAATGGCCCAGCACAGTACAGACAATGAACAAGAGAAGTTTCTTAATCTCTGGTCTTATCTATTGAACAAAGAAATGAACACTGGCTTTGTACTAACTGTTTGCTAAGCTGTGAGCACAGATGATCATCTCTGTACTGTGCCTTTCACAGTTTTGTTTTTATTTTGTGTGGAAGGCGGTGGTGGTTTTATCGACTGTTGGACAGGCTCAGTGGGTACACCTGATTATGCAGTAATGCATATTAAATACTGATATACTGAGTATTTTGTATAAAACACGAAGCACCTCAGACTAAGGAAGCCCAAGTATTTCCCTCTAGAGACTGCATTTACTGTAGATATTTATCTGAATAACTTGAGCTTTGGTGCATGAGACTTTCAAGCACAGAAGAAAACCCAACCAGATAACCAACCAAAAGACCTTGATAATTTATATTGTTATCAGACAAGGAGTGTTCATGAAAGATTGTCAGCCTTAAGTCTCATATATAGAATGTTCTTTTTTCTTTTTCTGCATCCTAGGTAGTCAAGTTTACAGTTTAAAAAGTAATTTAATAGAATTGATTTTAAATGTATTACTTGATGGTTTTTATAGGTTACTGTTCTTCAGTACTGGAGGACAGAAGAAAAAGGAATATGTATTTTTTAGTGTTTTGCATAACACTGAATCAGTCAAAACCCTCCTATTTGTTTTCCCTTTTAGGCACAGAATATGGCTGCTTGGACTTTGTTTCAGAGCTGCTTTGCAGTCAATCAATTTGTGACAAAATTTTCTTCTCTTTTTAGAAAAATGCCTACAGCACTTCTCGGTGCCATTAGACAGAAGCTATATAGTAAAGATGTTTTGGAATAGTCAGAAATGAACCAATATAAAATTCCAGCACTACCTACAGGGATTGCTTTCCATGTATGTTGTTACTGCTTACTCTGATGTGATACCCTGGTGCAGCTGCAAGTGAGCAGTGGAACCCTGGGCATACAACTCATTGTTCCTGCCAGGAAAAATAAGGCCATGTGGCCAGGAAAAATGCTCAGCCACCACTGCAGAATATTGCCTGCTGCTCTCAGCTGGAGCAGCAGCAGAGCCCAGGCACTTTACCCAGCTCCCTGGTTTTCTCCTCCTGTGTTCCTGTGCCCCGGTGGCACCAGCCAGGGCGACACCATACTCGTGGTACAGGAATGTTTCCACAGTCCATTTACTACTCTCACAGAGCTCGGCAAACATTTGTTGCTAACAGCAACTATATGTTGGTTTCAAAAAGAAAAAGTTATTTGAAGAGATTGTATCCAAAAAATTCTGATATATCTTTCCAAACACTTTTCCAGATGCTAAACTATCACTATTCAAAGAAAAAAGCAAGTGGACTACAGTAAGCACTTCTGTTATCAGAAGAAAACTTTTTCAGATAGTAGATAAAACTAAATCTTATTTGCATTCACTTACGGCTGTGATTGTATAGATTATGTTTTTTGTGATAAGGAATGTCTTCTACTCTCATGAATTAGTACTATAATTATTGAGTCTGCTTTAATGTATGAAAGGAGTCTATGTAGATTTAAAGTTGGTTGATACTGTTTTCTAATGAGCATTTTTGAAAGGAAGTAATTTAGCAACTGTGATCCCAACACAACAGGAAAAGAGTAATCCACAGCAGTTCATTTCCCAAACATTATATAAATTATATGCTTCTGAGTCCAAAATTTAGTACATTATAATACCAAAATATTACTATTTATTTGATCCCAAAACACTACATGAAGAAATGAAGTCCTTCAGCACTCAAAGATGTAGAGGCTAAAAGCCTAGGCATTGACAAAAAGAGAATGCTGCTCAATGCAAAATAAAGGGCACAGTTACAATGAACACATGAAGATTTTTGGGTGGCATGTCAGTACAAACTAATTTTACAGATGCACTGTCTCTCCTAAACCTATGGTAAATCAAGAGATTATTCCAGTCTCTGAAAGCAGCGAGGTAAAATATCCCAGCATTCCAGGTGCCTTTAACACACATCACAGATGCCCCACGATGACAATAAGAGTCCTGTGTCCTTTCAGAGGTACAGCACAAGCCCTGGACTGGCTGTCAGTGACCCAGCTGGTGTGGGCACTGCAGCGCTGCCAGCAGGGCCCGAGGTCAAGCTTGGCATTGCCCAAGCCAGACGTGAGTTAATTCTGCTGTAGCACATGGCCTCTCCTAAGGCCCCGTTTCACTGCCCAGAGCAACAGCATGCCTTTGGACAGGACCAGTGACAAAGGGTTAGAGAGTGTCACTTAGAAGCTCAAATTGAGGATTTTAAAGGATATAAATCACGATTATTAAAATACTGTAGGAGGGTTGATTTCAGGCTACTAAAAATTCTTCATGATTTTGGTTGCATTGTTCAGTATCTGTTATAAGAAACTTGCACCTCTTAAGAAAAAAAGCAGCTTCACATGGGATCACGTTGGAATTGTGGCATCAGTAAAGCTGAGCTATGGTATATGACAAAAAGCCTTGTGTCAAGGCAAACTAATGACTATTGTTTGACGATTAAAGCTCAGAATTTTCAGGCAAAATAACGGACGATTTTTCTTATTCTCAAATAAGAAAATTTTGGCTCAAGAGGTTAATAGAACAAAAATATCTATTGCTGAAGGATTGCCTTTTTTCTCCTTTGGCCTCATTTACATTACTCCTTCACTTTGGTATCATGCTCTCAGATCAGCTCTTCTCTCTCTTTTTCTTTTGTTTCTTCCCGTCCAGCCCACACATATGCTTAAAAGAAAGAGAAAAGACACAAAG
This sequence comes from Platysteira castanea, assembly GCA_013397175.1. Classification (NCBI taxonomy): domain Eukaryota; kingdom Metazoa; phylum Chordata; class Aves; order Passeriformes; genus Platysteira; species Platysteira castanea. The sequence goes on from VYXC01001355.1 coordinate 413,692, forward strand.
AAGAAAAAGAAAACCAAAACCACTAGGGGCTGGAGCTAATGCTGTTCTGGAAAACTCTTCTTTTTTGAATAAGCTATTGCCAGCCAGCCACTTCCTTTCCCCTAACTGTACCAATTTAAGAACAGTGTTTAGCAAAGTTTAGCAAAACATTTTTAAAGTCTGTCTCCTAAATAACCATCCTATCATAATATTTTAGGGAAATTCAAAGCTATGTCAGATATATATGCACACATACATACTATTGCTCTCAGATGCTAGGAGATCTGAAAATACCTGTCTAAGAAACATCCCCAGGCTGAAATGAATTGTATCTTAAAACACAGACATTTCCTAAATGTTTTATTGCCTGCTTTATTCACAAACAACCTGGGAATTCCTCTGTAGGCCTGTAAGATTCACACCAAATAGGAACTATAACATGTGTCAGCATAAATATACATCTGAGTTATGAAGGAATGTCTAACCTTAGAACAGCTCGTTCTGATAGAAGAATAGGAAACTATACACAACATCACTGCAAACCCATCATTTTTCCTGACATGGTAGACTTTTAATACAGAGATGACTATGAATACCCATGTTGTTCCTACTAGAGGTTAAGAAATCTATTTTTTCCTTCTCTCAATCTGGAAAAAACCCCAACCTTTCTGGTAGTGAGGAAATTGTGGTAAACAGAGGAAACTGACACTTAGAGAAGAAGAAAAACTATTCTGTGTATAATCTCCTGGAAGGCCCTGTGGAGCTCTCCCCACACAGCTCTCCCCACACCTTTCTTTTCTGTGCAGAAAGGTGGTACCTGGGAAGCCTGAAGGACAATATTCAGAGTCTGGTTGCTCTCTGTAGGCCAACCAGTGGGTGCTGCAAGACTGTCAGTTTGTTTCAGATCTACATTGTAGCATTAGTTAACAAAATCAGTAATTTCAGTTATTTCCATTCTGTTATCTTCTTGTAGTCCCAAATAATATTATGTCTACAGAGCACTGCAGTCTCCAGTGTGTCATGGGTGTCTGCTAAACTCCTACACGTTATCCACAACAAAGACAAGCAGGTACTGAGGGAGAGTCAACAGTCATCTCTAACATTCAATACTGAAACTTTGCATAAGGTCAGGTTTAAAATAGTATATTTACATACTGTTTTAAAAGAGTAATGAAGCCACATTTACCTAGCTTGAGGACTGCAGGTGTGACTATTTAAAACCTTCTGGTAGCTCTCTTCTACGAATATACTTTTCAAGTATATTTTTGATGAATACTTAAAATGATGATCTAGCATCATGACAAGTTCCAGTGGATAGGAAAGTGCCTAGAGGGATGGCTGGTCAAACCAGCCAAATGTCCTTCCCCTGTTCATTTAAGGTATTCCCTGGAAAGATCTTTGCTGTCTGAGCGCTTGAAATTTAGACTGAACAGGTCGGATCCTTGGACACCCAGCCCCCTCCCATGCTGTGTGGTGTAGCTATTGATGAAAAAATGGGTTTCTGCCTGCCAGAAGACAGAGGGCTGCTATGTGCTAAATGGAGTGCAGACCTCGACAGAGCAATAATGGGACAGAGGATGCAGCCTCTCCTGCTCAGACCACTGGAGGCTCCATTCTGGAAAGCCCTCAGTGCCTGCCTTTCAGGCAGGTGAGAAGTCAGGCAATCCAACAGAGTGATGTCAAGTTAGGGGGTGTGGGTCTTAATAGAAAAAGCCTTTACTGGCTTTCTCTGACTCCATTTTTGATGAGTGGGACCAAAACCACTTGATACATAGTTGTGGAAGAACATTACTAGCTTACCTGCTTCCTGAGCTTTACCCTTTTAAACTGTTAGGGGCCACCACTCATGCACGTGGCTGGAAAGCTGCATGAGTTCCTAAGTCTGGCTTCCTTTCAGGTCAAGCCCTGCAGAAAACTAATAATTAAAAAAAATAATGTCAAGAAATGTTCTTTAAGAAATACAAAACTGAACATAAATAATTGGATTAGTAGAAAATAAATTATTGGTAAAATCTGCTTGTTGTTTCCACCATAAAGGCTACATCGCAATGTCACCGCTTTGCTAACATTTAAGAAATCAGCATCACTGTGCTGCTGCTGGACCTTTGCGAGCCATGGAGCTCCAGCGCTGGCAGAGCAGCGTGTGCTGTCTGTGCTCGGGCAGTGCCGCGGCTGTTCCCAGGGCGGGGCAGGGCAGGGCCGCTGTCCGGGCGGGTAGCGGTGCGGGCGGGCAGCGGTGCGAGCGGGCAGCGGGCGGCAGCGCTCCGGGCGCGCTCGGT
>VYXC01001355.1:416101-483123 GCA_013397175.1 Platysteira castanea
CCGAGCGCCCCAGGCGGCCGTGGGTCCGCGCAGCCGGGGCCGCTGAGGGGGCTGCCCCGACCGCCCTGGCGCGGCGGCCTGGCACGCCGGGCCACTCGGTTGTACCGTAGCGCTGTCTCAACAATAAAATGAATCTGTCCCTCACGGCTGCGTTTCCATTGTGTTGGCTGGCTGTAGGCGGGCTGGGAGCGCGTTTCTGCAGCCGCAGGCAGCGGGATGCAGCGGGCGGCCCCCCCCGCGACAGCGCAGCGCTGGAGCGGGCACGGTGTCAGCGCCCAGCCGGGGTGTGCCGGGCTGCAGGGGGGCCTTTGGGCTTGCTGGGGCCATGAGAAACCCCCCATTCCTTCCACCAACCCCCCAAAATAGGGGAAATGATGATGCGAGGGTGTTTTAATCATGCTCAGCGAAATATTGAGCATTGTTTAAACTGTGGGTTACATCTCTTCGTTTTTGTCAGACACGTTCTTGCTCGGTAAATTCTGTGCTGTCGTAAACTGTGAGAGTTGGAACGTTTTGGTATTGAACATACAAATAAATTGTGTAATTGTCACCAGGCAATTAATTCAGAAATGTGGGGGGGGAGTTGCAATTTGCAAGACTATTTTTAAACCTCAGTATGTAGAAATTTAAACTTGATAGTACATGTTTTCAGTGAAGTGTAATCAGTGTTTACTTTATTATGTGGTGGTGTTGTTTGTTTGTGGTTTTTTTTTTCTCTTCAAGCCCCTCAGTCAGGTGGAAATTGAGACACTGATCTCTTCTGCTAAACTTGTAGATGATGGATAAGGACTAACTTTGTTCTCTTCTCACGGGTAACTCGGAAGAACTGCAGAAGAGAGGTTGTTTCAACACTGACTCAATATCCCTCAAGTTAAGGTCATACAGTAAAAATACCTTTCCCCCCTCCCTGTTTTTTCCCTTGGAGACTGTAATGCTAGGCCTCGTAAGACAGTTTCTTCTTTTCCAGCATGCATTAGCCGCAAGTTCCTATCTTGCTTTAGTGTGTTTGAAGGAAATTTCTGGCTTCCCTTTATTTATTAGCTAGATAGTGGGTCCCCAAGGAGCACCAAAGACAGTGGTTTGGAAATATTCCCAGTAGCTGTCAGCGGAGGTTAGATGCGTTTTGTGGAGGGGTGTTAGCTACCAGCCTCAATTACACCCTGAGGCTTTTATGGGAGACTCTGCCAGTAAGTCCTTATCAGAAACATCAGGAGACCCACACTGAGCATTGCTACAGCACCACTGTCCTAAACCATCAGTAGCTGAACATGGAAGGAAGAGCAATGGTTGTTGAAGTACATGGCTATACGGCCCAAACAGACATTCTTTAGCTTGTCTGTTGCTGGAGAAAACATGTGAAAACTTCAGTGTGATAAGGATTAGTTGATCTTGAATAGTTCTTTTCCTTCTTGCTCCACTGGCTTTTAGTCTTTCTCAGGCTTAAGGAAGGAAGGAATAAAGGAAAAAAAGAAACCCCCAAACCTGTCGGTACAGCTGCTACATTGTGATAGAAGTTGCACCAAATTACTCTTGAATTTAAATTCTTTGCTTTTAATTTCCAACCCCAGGATATGGGTCTTCCCAAGTCAGTGAAAAACATCATCTGAGGGCATAGTTAAATGATAAGTAGCTTTAGTCTGTTGCCGAGAAAACCCACAAGCATATCTGGCACAAGAATTTCAATCCCTGCATCACAGTCTGCTACTTCACGCTTGCCAGAAGTATTCTGTGGGCCTCTTTATAGAAAGAGTCCACCAGAATCACCTGAACTTTTAAAAGAGAAAAAACTGAACTCCCGGGAGGGAGGGTATGAGAAACATGAGGTCATTTTTTTTTGCTGCAGAAAACAAATTGCACAATATTTTTCTTGTCTCTGAAGCAGCCTGTCATAATGAAGCAAGCCTCATGACTTGCAGTATTTTCTCCTTAAATAATGCGGAAACAGGATCACAGAGGTGGGATGAAAGTCAGGCTTTGAATAAATGCTGGAACTGATAATGTCCTTGGCTTTTTGTTAGCTCATCTGACCTCTAAGGGACCAGCCCTCCAGAATAGAAGTATGGGAAAAAACCATAATAATTTTGCTTCTGGAAAAATGTAATAGAAAATAGGCAGGGGTTTCAAAAGTACTAGACTTTCTTTAAAAAAAAAAAAAATCATTCTCAAAGGGCTTAATGGGAAGAAAATGTTTTCAGGACCATATTGTTTTTAGAAAAAAGACCAAACCACAAATAACTGTGCTTTATTTACGCATCTAATAATGTTCTTTTAAGCTTAGTGCTGGAAATGGGGAAATGAGACAGAACTCACAAGATGTTTATAAAAAAATATAATACTTTTTGAAGGGAATGGGAATATAGGGTTTTTTTCTGAGTTAGAACCACAGCTTGTAAGAAGAATTTGTGGAACGGCACTTCTTAGTATCTGCCAAAACAGTTTCATTCTGAGTGATGGTTAGAAAAGCCCAGCACATCCATTAATATTATAGTTCATTAAAAAAAAAATATCAGAAAGTGTGCAATTACTTTAATATCTTTAATTTATTTTTTTTATTAAGCTCTTTTAAAAATTTTTTTTTGAGGGCAGGAGAAATTCTGCAAGTTGCAGCCCTCCAGTCATGAGTGCCTTTTGGTGCAAAAGGAGTGGAAGAGGATACTGTCTGAGGCCCTTTTTAGGTGCAGCTAGCTGCTGCTTTTGACCAAGCCTCTTTAAAAAAAAATATTGTAAAGCTGCATGTATTTTGTGTATACCTAAAAATGTAGACAGGCAAGTTATTCAGCTGAATATTTCTTGGTTATCTAATACTTTGTGGTGTATATAGTCTAAATTGGGGATTCTGATGGTGACTGCTAGCTGAGAAACTTTGTTTTAAAAAGAGGAACAAGGTAATCATTGAAAGCTATATGTAGTCACTTAAGATTGGAGATTCAAGGGAAAATGAAAATGGCTTTTTTTCCCTGATCCTTGAAGGTGCTGCATGTGAAAACATGGCACACTAAAATACTTGTGAGAAGCTTGCTGGCATTGGGCTGTCCATGCTGCGGCTCTGGGTTATGGTAAGGCTGGCAGGAGCCGCTTGCTCCACAATTATTTCTGAATGGGATGTGGTGGAATAATGTCTTGGAACTATCTCTGCTTTGCCTTACTTGTTTTTAAAGGCTCTTTCCATTCACACGCCAAATCCTCTAAAAGCAGGTTGGTAAAACTGGCAAGTTATTTCAGGCCGTGAATGCAAATGTGAGCGCTGGAAAGAGCATCAACAGAGTTGGTGTTTCAGAGTGAAGTTCAGAGGATCCAAATCAGACGATGTGAGGAAACTATCTTGTGAGGAAATCTTGTCTGTACTTTTAAAATCGAACCATTTCCTGACAATCATCTCCAGCTGTAATAAAAAGTGACTATATTAATTGGCCTGTTTACTGATTAGTGGCTGCAGTGTAGGTGCTTTCCAGCACAGTGCTCTTGGGTCTAATCACTTCCTTTAGCCCTTACTGTGGTCCTGGGAAGATCTTGGTCTGGAGTCCATCTCCCTGCCCAGGCTGCAGTGGGGGGTGCCTGTGTCTCCTTAGGAGGTGCCTTTGACGAGGGTGTTGTTGGCAGCTGTGTTGGTGGGTGACAGCAGGGGCAGGGCTTCACTTCAGCCTTTTCCCCCCTTTAATTCTTCCCCTGGGGGAGTGAGTGGGTGGTAAAGGGCAGGTCTGGCTGGCTTTTTTTCTTTCCCTTTTTCCTCCCCTGTACTAAATGGTGGTGTTTCACTGATGAAGCAGCTCCTGGCAGAGGATCCTTCTCCGTTATGGTACTGGGCTCTCTGGTAGGGATGTCACTTAGGGCAGCTGTCCGGAAAGCAGGGATCAGCACCCGACAGCCACCATATGCATCCTGCTGTCAAAAGTAAGGCTTCCCATCAGCTCCTCTACTACAGCCAGAAATGACCCAAAATACCCATTAATGCGTTGATACGATAGATGGAAGGGTAAGAATGTTTACCTGCAGCAGTCTGAGTACAAGTACACACTTCGCAACTAAAGAAAAAGTGTGCAGAACTGGTGTAGCTGTCTCAGCAGCTGTAGGGATGGCTGGGCTGATGCTGGGGGAAGGGTTAGGTGGGCAGACACTTTTGGCACTTGTTCTCCCAAAAACTAGCAAAATTAATTTCACTCTTCTCTTGCATACTGTAGGGAATTTCTGTTCAAGGAAACCAATATTCCAGTTGTAGAGCAGAAGTAAAATTCTCTCATGGCTAGCAAATCCTCTGGAGATGGGTCCTACCCACATACTTTAATGTCTGTCACTGGCAACAGTCGTCTCCTTTTGCTGAATGTAGCTCCAGGCTGGTTCTCACATGTTCAGAGTTAAAATAATACAATGCAGAACATGTAGGAGTTAAAGGTAGCTTAGAAATACAATACTTGCAGTTATTGTATTTCCAAGTAAAATTGCTGAACAGATGAGGTTCTTTTATATAGACACCTGCTTCTTGTATTTAACTTTGATAAATGATCAACCACAAAATGAGGTTCGTATGTCTGCACTGTTAATTGTACTTTTTGTCAAGACAACAGATGAGTGCTGTCATAGAAGACCAAAATTGTAGGACACCTGAGTTCTCCAAGAAGTTGTATATGAACCTACAGCAGTTTTGTATTGACTAGTCCCAGTAAGTTGTGTAGAGAAAAGGGCCCTAATAGTTTTTCCGATGCCAGTTGCCAGAGACATGGAAGGACAGTTTCTGGCTTTCAGAGGTGTAATTGCAGGAAGACATGAAAATTTAAAGCTGATGACTGAGGTGCTGCTGTACAGAGGTTCTGAGCTAATTCTGTTAGATGTTGTGGGTGTGTCCTGTGATAGTCAATTGCAGCCAGGTAGGTAACCAGGCAGATTTTCTGCTACCCCAGTGTTCATGTGTGGTGTTTGCACATGTGCATCTTTTCCATGGAAACAGCAGAAATAATACTTAGAGAGTTCTGGGTGGAGCTTGTGTTGCTGCTGCAGGGGCAGGTGTTGAGCAGCGATGCACAGGAAGCAAATGAGGCTTGTTGGGAACTCTCCTGAATTAAAGCAGAGGAAATGATCTAACTGAGCTTGTGTTTTGAAGAACACTGTGAAAACACAAAATGCTAGTTTTGAGCACAGTTCAGAGTGAACCTGTAGTTCAGTGGCTGTCGTATGTTTCTGTGAAATAAAATCTGTCCTGTAAGAGTGTTTTGGGTGACAGCTTTCAGATGACTTGTGGTAGCACTTCTGCTGTCTCTTAAAGGTTTCCCCAAGCAGTGGTGTCAAAAAGGATGGCACTTGTCAGCACTGTTGATACGACTCACAGCCCCAGGGGCAGCAGATGAATTTCTTGTGCTCTGGTAGAGTGAGAATTAAGACTGCTGAGTGATAGTAGTTTAGTCCATCTTTCATGTGCTCTGTGAGTTCCTGATACACGTAGAAGTCTCCAGAAGAAGAGACAATTTGTGAGGTAGGAGGATGAGTATTGGTTGCAGTCAGTGCTGTCTGGACAGAGCTGGCAGGTCTCTTCCCAGTGCAGTCAAAGCACTGCTCCTGTAAGATGTCTCTGCAGGGCAAACTTTGCCCCAGTGGCCCCAGTGTTTGGCAAAGGACTGGGTGTTCACATCCAAAATACTGTATTAGATTCTGCTATGAAGTGCTGCTATGGATGTTTCTTTATGTTGGATTTTTTAAATCAGATTTTGGACATAATCCAGTGCTTATGAATTCTTTTGCATTTAACTCTTCAGAGTTCCTCCTTAGTTTAAGATCCCGAGCTTCTATTAGGTGGACAGGTGGAAGTGATAGGGATTTAAATCAACTATGTGAAGGGACAAGAAGGGAAGGAAAAAAACTCCAACTTTAAACCAATGTTCAAACACTGTAATAGAAGTTGTTGCCAGTAGAACCATGTGTTAAATGTGGCACTTGTGACAAGTGTCTCTGGTAACAACCTGTATGTCCCTGCTGTGAAGCAAAACAAGCAAAATTAGAAAAAAAAAAGTAGTGAAATATGACCACAACGAAAGAACAGTGCAAAGAACCTGCAAAAACTTAGCAGAGGTTTGCAAAAACTCTTGGTTTCTCTCCCCTTCACACCATGGTGATCTCTTCCTGAAGAAGAGAGGAAGAAAGGTGGTTCAAGTGCTCCAAAGACTGACTTCAGGGATTTGAAAAACAAAACAAAAGAGGTGAAGCAGCGTAATGCAAAGTGTTCAGTGTTTGATGTTTCTAGTTGTTCATACTGGCAACTTTTTCAATGCAAGGAAAATATCAAGATAGATAGTTCTGACAAGCTGCTGCCTTTTCTGCTTCTGGTGAAGCTTGATATTGCTAGTCCTTTATAAGTAAGTTAATGCTTAGCTATAATGTCAGACTGAAAAAATTACAGATGACATAAGCTGTGCTTCTGGAATGCACCAGATGTTTCTCAGCTGCTTGGCATCCAGCTTTCATGGTTGGTTACATATTCCTGGCTGTTCTGTTGTGCTGAAAGCAGAACCTGAACTACTATGCTGATTTTTAGCTGTTCTAAAAACATTGGTAGTTTGTGTTCCTCCTTCCATCTTCAATTGTGGACTGAAAAATAGCAAAGTGAGCACAGTTTTGAAAACTATATGTGAACTTCAGCTAGCTGATTCAGTTTTATTTAAAGAGAACTTGAGGGTGATTGATTCTCAAGGCAGCATTTTCTCAGGATTTCTGTATCAAGTAGTATTTTAAACTGGTTTTAGTTATTTTAGAACTCTCAGGCCAAACTATCACTTGGACAAAATGCACAGAAATATCTTCCAGTGGTCACTTCAGGAGTGTTCAAACTTGCACTGAGGAGACTTCTGTACAAATATTCCCTGGTCCAGGTAACCGTCAAAAAATTTGGCAGTAAATTGTAACTTCAGTGAGAATATTGCTGGGGTGCATAGTTGTCCAATGAAACTTTTTTATTAAATTTAAATCAATCACCTGTATACATTTCTGGTTTTAAGACAGATATTAATAGAAGTTTGAAAGTCTTTTTAAGAAAGTTGGATGCACTTGAGAATATAACTTCTTTCTGTTTGCACTTCAACTGCTGCAGTTGGATCATAGTCTGGAATGTTACATCTGTGAAAGCAGCATCACTCTTATCATAGAAAAAGTTCCAAAAAATGGGGAAAAAAATTAACTCCTCCACAGAATTAAGTCTCTACTTTTTTTTAAATGCTGGCTAATTTGCTGTGCAACTGTTAGAAAAAACACTCTGAGTATGGTCTGTCCTTTTCCATCTCTTCTTTTCATAACTTAAGAAAAAGAAATCTCCATGTGAGAACCGCTTGCTAGGTACCTGTGAAGGCCTCAAAGGGAATCTGTTTTGCGCTACAGCATTTTCAGATTTGCTTTACAGTCTAAGGAAGCTGGATGCATGACCTTTGTTCTTACCTCCCACAATGAGAAGTCTTCCACTGGCTCCGTGTATGAACTTGAATGACAATTATCCTTTAAAAACAGCTCAAGCGTTTACATAGGTTGGCATTGATATTTACACTATGCTTAGGTTACAGTAGCTATGTTATCTTGATCTCCATATATAGAGAAGTAGATAACAGATCTGAGAAAACAGAAGACAGCTTGATTCTGAGAATGTAGTTAGATTGGAACTTAGGTGAAGCAATTGCAAGAAAACCACATTATTCTCACCTGCTTGGTTTTGCCAGCTGCCATTCCACAGTGGATGATTGCAGTCAATCTCAGTGATTGGTTTTAGTAAATAAAAAAGGGCATCGGTGAAAATGCAGGTGTGCTGTGCAAATGCTGTGCAGGTGAGCTAGGTCACCAGTTACCTTCTACTGTGCTATTGCATTTGAGAGAGCTTGTTCATCTTGTGTGGGGGAAGTATTTAGCGGGGGCCTTTAGTTGTTTAGACACTTCGGGTGCCTAAAGAATATTTCACCTTCCCTCATTCAGTTTGATTCAAGGTGATGCTGTGATGCTAAGTCTGACTGGTTTTTCTGTCCTTCTAAAGCAGGCTGTTTTCCTGTGCAAAAAAGCCCTACTACAGCATTACCTTTTTGAAGACTACTGGGCATCTTAATTTCTGCCACTTGCTGCAGCTGTTGCTCTATCCTACTGAAAGAAGTATAAACATCTCACAGCATGTGCTCTCATAGAGACTGCTGTCCATCCTTGAAGATAAGCTGCAGTTGCTGTAAGAAGTGTGATTCAGTTTTACTTAAGCTGTGTTCCGCAGTCCTTTTGCCCTTGATTGGGTGTGAGTGTTACACAGGCTGTTGTGAGGCTCTGCCACCTTTCAGAGGACAGTCTGCCATCAGCTGGCTGTGGTTGCTCAGGTGTTGTGCCCTGGCCCAGGAACCCAAATGCTGCTGTGTTATAATTTATGCAGCCCCTCGTGGGGACTGTGTCCTTAATAAGGGTTTAATGAAGCCTGTTGTAAAAGTAGGCCGGGTTCTTGCCTAATGCTCATGTGAAAAACATTACTTGCAAGATGTTAGGAATACCAGGAGAAAGATCTTCCCTGATAACTGTGCTAAGGTAGCTGCTTGTACTTCTGTTCCCATTTCTAGGTTGAACTCTAGCGACCAACAGGATAGGCACAATAAGTGTAGTCATTTAATACTGCTGTTCCTTTAATTCCCTGTCAGTAAGGGGAAGAAGACAACGCTTCTCCAAACTTGGAGTTTGTGGTTTGCTTGCCAAATGTAAAAAGAGGAATAGCACCAACAGCACTGCAGAAACCCACAAGCTAAATAATATAAGCTATACAGGAAAGCTACTGTCTTGTGAAAGCTGAAGGTAGAAGAGCCTTTCATAATAGCTTTTTGATAATAGTTTTAAAACAAGGAAGCAAGCAAGCAAAACTCCTTCAACTGGTCCTACCTAGGACATTTTACCTAGTTTTTTTTGCCAAGCAGATGTCTCTCTTCATGAAAACAATAAAGTGACTGTGAGTTGACTTTTGTTTCCTGGCTTTATCTGAAATGGAATAATACTGACCAGTGTGGTTAAGGTGTAGCTGGTTGGGTTTCAAGTTTCAATTTTAATTCAGTGTTTTCCAGACAAATGAATTTGCTTTGGATTCACTGAAGCCAAAGCAGGGCTTCTATTCATAAGCTCATTGCTTACTTTGGATTAGGTATAAAGTAAATAATGGGAATAATGCTGTTCTTTCATTTGTCCACTTAACTATGTAATGGATTTAGTTTTGTTTAGGAACAACAAATGCCAGGACAAGCGATAACTTGCTTACTTCTCTAGTTATAGGAGATAAAACTGCTCCAGCAAAAGGTTGCTCTTTTTCCTTGTTATTTCACAATAGGTTATGAAAGAATTGCATTTAAACCGCTACAGTACAGTCAATATTTCCTTCAGTTGAGGGTGACAGCATGACTGCTTTTTTCAGGTATTGTCGTGGCAAAACCACCACCATTTCTAGGTTGTTGGATATCACCTTCTGCTGGCTTTCTCTGAGGACAGAGGCAATAAACCCCACGGTATTTCCTATTCTGTCAGCTTGGCATGCTGATTTATTTTTTGGCCATGTACATAGGGCAGGGAAAGGGTATGTGGTGCATGAGCAGGATGGGTCCTTCCTGCAGCCCCCATGGTCTGTGTTGCTGTTGTAAAAACACATTTCAGGGAACTTGAAACTGAGGCAGAAATTGCAAGAGGGGGTTTGGGAAAGCTGTAAAGAGCGTGACCTGCTTGGCTGTTCTTGATTTTTAAGATGATTAAGCACCACTATTAAAATGAAACCCTACTCTTTTCTGTGTTTCTGTGTTTTAGAGGTTAGAACACAGTGTGTTGCTTCAGTTGCATATCCTGAAAAGATGTAATTAGTAAGCAGGATCTGGTCCTTGGAAAAGGCACGTTTTTTTTTTATTGATTTTATCTCTCCCTGGTGTGGAGAGTGAGTTGATCTATCACATGAAACAAGCGAGATAAGAAACCCGATATATCTTCCCTATGTACTGCAGTCTCTAATGTGGCAGTGGAAACTTGTGGAGGTTTGGTTTTAATTTTATTTCAGAGTGCAGCATTTCTGCTGGCAAAACAACAATGTTGCTTTTCGTGAGAGAAACCATTTGCATGAAGAATATTATTTTTTGAGTAATAAATCCTGTGATTGTTGCACCCTTCACTGAAGTAACTTTTTCCTATGGTTCTTGTGCCTGAACTACTTATTCCTGGTGTACCGTGAGTTCTAGAATGGTCCTTGTGCCAAAGGCATGATTTTTTTTCCTTCCCATTTAGGAACTAAAGAAACGCCTGAAGTTACCTATTGCAGATATGCTCTAGCCCTTTAAAATTCATCACAGGCTGTTCATAATGTGTACAGTTCACCACTGTCCACTTTTTCCCCCATGTCCTTAATTAAAAATGAAGTAAGATGCTCAGTGATGAGTGTGCAGTCATTGTTGTCCCCGTTTCCCCCATGGGACTCTGGCTTTGGCAGAGGAAAGGAAACTAATGAAAATCAAAAGAGGTAGCTGGAAGAATTCCTTTTGGTGTCAACCAGGTAAGGTGAAAAACAAGGCTGAAGTTCAGTGCTTACCAGCTAACGAGGAGTGTTATGATGCTTTGGAATAGTGTATCATGCTCTAAGCTTTCAACAAGTTCAAAATAAGCTGCTGTGTGTGCCTTGATGTGATTGATTTACTGTGGGCAGTGGTTGCAATGTGTGCAAGCAAAACTTTCAAAATTTTCAGAATTCAATATGAAACTGGTAAAGTCTAAAATATTTTGTGATTATTTTCACTTCCCTGTTGGTTTTATTGAATGCAGGTCATTTTTCCATAAACTGATAGTGGCTTTTAACTTCTCTCCCATCCAGCAATGCATATGTATGTGTGCTTGGGAGGCAGAGCCATAGCTGAAAGCAAATCAGATGGCAGAATTGTGATGAAAAGAAGTTTTTTTCAGTCAGCAAAGAGGGTGAGATTCTTGACTACTTTTCTGTGGAAAGTGAGAACTTTGGCAGTTAATTCTTGTGGATTTTTTTTCCTCTTCTTTGCTTTTCTTCCTAACAGCGGAAAAATGTGACTTTGGTACTTGCTCAGTTAGAACTGAGTAATAAAACCCTGGACAAATTCCTTTGTCTTTTCTGAGGCTATACCTCAGCAGACTGTCTAAGCAGAGATGGTGTGTTTCTGTGTAGTTAAGGTACGGTTTGAGGTTTTTCACTCTGGCGTTTATGCAAAGATTGTCTGCAACAGCAGATGCCCAACTTGCTTTCAGTTTGGTTTCAGCAAGTGAGAAGATAATGGTGTGCCCAGAATTCCTCTAACGGTCCAAGCTATTCTGTTCTCAATGACACTGTTCTTCAGAATAAGAAGGGAATATGCAAGGGATGTGATTGGACCTTATGTTTTCATTGTATAACTTGCCAAGAAGAGAAATATGTGTGTGGAGGAGGCTTAAGACAGTGAATAGCTGTGGCATCTGGGTGAAATTATGTACAATAAAATAACTCTTAGCTGGAATTTCATGAACAGCTAAACAGTGACCGTCCAGGGCATGCTGAATGAAAAGGACATGTCTAAAGCAAAACATGCTCAAACAAGGAATGTCCCCACAGTCTGGCATGAAGCCAAGTCCATACTGAATTAGGTCACTGCTTTAAGTGAATGTTTCCCCACTTCAGAAAGACGAACTCATCCTTTGCAACAGGGAACAAAACCAGAATGCTAATATAATTAAAAAAAAAAAAAAAAAAGGTAAAGCATTTTCAGTTAGCATGCTGGTCTGTTCCCTTGTGCTTAGAGAATCAATGAACTTTTTTTGTAAGGAACAGAAACATTTCCATAGTTGAATACACAGAAAACCCTGGAAATGCAGAAAGATTTAACAACCAGTTGCCTCTGGAATACCTGCAGACCTTTATAAGCATTTTATAAGCCTCAGGTGTCTCCTTCCATGGAGGTCATACAGACTAGTGCAAATAGACTTGTTCTGAAGAATTGATATGGAGTTAAATACCAGCATGTGCAATTTAAAGTTTTGGAACTTAATCCTTAAACACTGGAATTCCAGGGACTTCTGTGCGATTACTTATTGCCAGGTAATCTTGCAGTTCTTTTTTATAAATCTCAGAATGTTCCATGTAACCCAGTTAGTTTCCCTATTGTGATTTTTGGGAACGCATGTGCTTTTGCTTGTTCTGGGATTTCACAGCCTGCTTTCTCTTGTAATCATATTCTACAGCCTAGTTACTGAAATTCCTAAAATAGGGCTGTGCCAGACCAAATTCATATCAAATTTGGGTTGTAAATGTGCAAAAACAGGGCCTTTTTTTTTTTTTTCCAAAAAGAGAGGACAGTGAAATAGTGTTTATAAGCCCTCCTTTTCCAATGGGTTAAGAAGGAAGGAAGATTCTTACTGCCTTCACTCACTCTTTGAAGTATTCAAGATGAAATGTGTCTTACTCCTTTATGATAACTTCCCTCAGCAGAAGTAATACTGAAGAAAAAAAGAGAAGATATGTCAATTGGCTCAGTTCCCACTGCTTTAGCAAACTAACTTACCCATTCAGCTCTCCATGTGTAATTAAAAATTTTAATGTTTGACATTACTGGATGAAAAAACCTTCCTCGCCTTTAAAGGCCACGGTGAAGCTGTAGTGGGAAAAATGCCTGTTCTTTATGGTGTTGCAAGAAGATGGTCAAACATAACGAGGCAATGCCTATCTCTGTAAAAAGGCTGTGTTGTTAATAGGATTGTCACTAGCCCACTAGAGAAAGGGTTTCAGCTAATGAAGGAATAATTAGAGCCTAGAAGGAAAAGGACCAGTGAGCTCTTTACAGCCCAGCTCGTGTAGTTCTCAATGCTGCAGAAATGGCTTATTGTATCTCTTCCCTGAGCACCCCTCAGGGCAGTGCTCCCCCAAACAGCCCTCCACTGGAAATACGTCGAGTGCCAGTGGGAAGGCCCAGAAATCTGCAGATATTTATAATCTTTTGTTCTTGCATTGGTGACAGAGTGCCAGCAGCGAGTCTCCGCGGGGGCGTGTTGACTTCCCTAATCCATGCTTACCACAGTGATGTCTGTTTGGCTTCAGTGAGGAAAGGTATGAAGAATAAGAGTTCTCTCACTGCCCCCTGCTATTCTCTGAGGGGATCTTAATCTCCTGGTACATTGTGTCCTCTTGACACCACATCGGGAGATCTGTTCTCCCTTTCTTCTAAGACATGAATGAGACCTAAAGAAACTTAGTGACTCATCAAAGTTGAACACAAGGCAGTTTATTGGTGGAGCAAGAATTGACGACAAAAGCCTACTAGAACTGATGCTCCATCTTCAGGGGTATCTATTTGTCAGTTAACAACAATTAGAATAGCTGGGACTTGAATTACTGATATTTTGTGCAAGTTAGATAGTTTGATCATTTTTCAATATGCCTTTACTGATTGAAGATGTATCAGCTTCTGAATGGAGTAGCGTTAGTACAGTCTAGCATTTACTGAGGTTTAAAGAAACTTACTGTTCTTCATGCTATTAATTGCGGCTTCACCTCCTGCAGTCTAACAGAACAAGAATTCAGTAAGAAATGTAAAAAAACATCATATGGACATCTTTGTGCTAAAGAAAGATTGGGATGATATTGTGTCATTTCTGTGAACTGGTTTTATCCTGTAGATTTTTTTCTTCTATCTCCCTTGATTCACCACATCTGGACACTGGTCAGTAGTCTGAGGATACATCTGGTCTTGATCACTCTTTATAGGCATTCAGCTTGCGTTTGTATAATGCTGTGTTTGTGCAGTGAGGAGTGACTAACTTCTGTCTTGTCTGGACTCGAAAGGATGTTATCTAGTATTCAGTTGATAACACTGTTACTTATTTTGTATCCAAGTCTCCAGTAGCTTTCCATGAGTTCCAAAAGCTTCAGTTTCAGATGACTAATTGCCTTTAATCTGCTGTATTAAGAGTTTCTACATAATCTAGCTAAATTATTTATTAACAGGGACTTTAGCACTAGAAATACTAAAAACTACTTCAAGCATTCCTGTAGACTTCAGCTGGACAACTCCACGGTGTGCAGCCCTTGCCAAACTTGGTGTGCATGATATGCCTGCAGACTTTGGGTCAGCTGTGGCAGGCACTGCTGGTGGTGGTATGAATAAGTCACTTAATCTTTCTGGCCTTGTAATTGAAGCTTTCTTGCAAGTGTGGATGCTGAATATCACAGTACCACTGATAAGGGGTACCCGATTCGCAGTGGAGCAGCATCCTGATGCTGGAAGCTGAATGGGAAGGGAGAAGTGTCACAAAGACGTAACTGGGGAGACGCAGTGCCAGGTGTTTGCTGTAAACATGGGGTGCATTGGCACCCTGACTGACTCACAGGGTCGGTGCGAGGTGGGCTGCGTGGCAGCTGGCAGTGCCAGATAAGTCTGTCTAACCTAGAGAAGCAGTATGGGAGTTAGCAATTTTTTTCTAGTCTCATAAGGATAGTGAAACTAAACTGGGAGTCTCAGAACTTCCCCCAAACCATAACTGCATAACACAGTCAAAATGGATGTAGAGCTAATAGGTCCCTGGATAAATTTTAATGAGCTTCACTTATTTTATACAATCAAATTTTAAATGAAAGTATTTTATTAAAATAAAAGTAGACTAACATGCATTGAGCCTACTTCTTAGCTTTTTATGCTCTCATTGAGGAGGCCCATAAGACATTTAGCTGACTCTCAGTGCTGAGTAGGATTTTTTTATCCCCCTCTTGCATAAGTGTGGTCTATTTCCCTGGTCTTTTCCTCTAGGCTGGTTTGGTCAGTCGTGTAGGAGTGTGATCCATGCAAATGCCTCCACTGATGGCATGATCCATCCAGTGCCTCTTTATGCTAGCCTAACCATATCAAAAGATGGAAATGTTAGCAGATGGGTAATCTCAGGATCCCTTTCATCAATCAGGGATTGACATTTGAATTTTAATTTCTCTTGAATTTGACTTAATCTGAAATTCAGTTTCTGTAAACTTTGATATTTAAATCTATAATACTTTATTCATGAGTGAATAGTTATACCCTGAAAGATATTTACTTAAAGTAAAAGCAAATGAAATTGCAAGCTTCTACTGCTTCAAAATAGTTCATGGGGGTTTTTTTGGTTGTGTTTTTTTGTCTTTTTTTTTTTTTTNAGTACGAAGGGCATGGGGTTTGTTGGTTTTTTTCGTCACACAGAGTAAAACAAAACCAAAAACCCAAGAAGGAATAGTGGAATTAAAACAAATGCGAACTAAAACATAGTGAGATTAGAAGAACCTTTACTACTTTGGCTAGCTGTGTGACAAATGCATTTTATTGGACTGTCCGTATTACTGTTTTCCAGACACTGTGTCAAAGGGAGTTGCTGATGGGTAATGCAAGGAAAAGAAATGCTTTTTCTTTCTCCCTTTCTCACTCCTTCCACCAACAGTCTTTTGCATGCCTGTGTTAGAATTTGTGTTTTCCAAATGACTGCCTGCTTTGTAGGTCTAATATGCACCTTTCTTTTAATTTTAGGTTCTGTCTTCGTTTTGCTGACTCAAACCACAGATTCCAAGGAAAGGAGGGGAAGTGGAATAAAATACTGAAGTGCCAGAGGAAAAGCAAGACTAGCCAATGAAAATTACTATTACTAAACTGTAGATTGCTCTCACACATAGCGGGGGGAAAAAATTACTGTCTGTTCAAAGCTTACAAAATTACTTTTGCAGATTTCCTTCACAAAACTTCAAATAAGCTAAACCCCTTCAACTAGGGCTGAATTAGGAAATGGAAATATGATTCCTTGCTGGTGTCTTCTGCCTTCGTCCCCCTCTGCAGGTTTTTCTTGTTTGGGGTAGGAAATCCTGAACAAATTGTATGGCGTCAACCAGACTTACAGTTGATGGTTATGGATGATGTAGGAACTTCAGATTTACATCTCTGCCATGACACCTGATTAAAGCAAAGCTTGAAAACTGCTCGTCAGCTATGTTACCAGAACTTGTAGTAGCTGTTACAGTTGTGTTTTCTCTCTTTTTCTAAGATTTGAAGTCTGGGGTGATGTTCCCTGGAAAGCAAGAGCAGATAAGTCATCTTTTAGGATTGGAAACAGAAATAATATGAGAATGCCCAGAAGAGGCTTAGTAATTCAAGCCAGGACTCGTTGGCTATTGGTGGGCCTTGCTTTACTATTCAGTTTGGTCTTGCTCATGTATTTGCTGGAGTGTGCTCCACAAACAGATAGCAATGGATCTCTGCCTGGTGTCGTAGGTGAAAACATGGGTAAAGAATACTATCAAGCTCTCTTGCAGGAACAAGAAGAACATTACCAAAACCGAGCTACCAGTCTGAAACGTCAGATTGCCCAGTTAAAGCAAGAGCTTCAGGAAATGAGTGACAAATTGAAGTCCCTGCAGGAAAAAAAGAGCCCGAAGGTCAGTGGCATGAACTACCAGGCCACCAAAGAACAAACATCCAATGATCTCCTAGAGTTTCTTCATTCTCAGATTGACAAAGCTGAGGTGAGCATGGGGGCCAAACTGCCTAGTGAGTATGGAGTCATTCCTTTTGAAAGCTTTACGTCCATGAAAGTATTCCAGTTGGAGATGGGGCTCACTCGGCATCCAGAAGAGAAACCTGTTAGAAAGGATAAACGAGATGAATTGGTGGAAGTCATCGAGGCTGGCCTAGAAGTTATCAACAATCCAGATGAGGAAGATGGACAAGATGAAGATGATGGAGTAGGAGACAGGCAACTATATAGTGAAAATGATTTTATAGAAGGTATGTTTACATGCTTCCCAGCCCATTAGCAGAATGTCACAACAGGCATTTAATGGTGTTTTTACTTTTAGGTGTTTTACCCACTTGAATAGAGTCTTAAAGAGTAACTGCACAATAAGAACCTTTATATCTGATCATGAGCATATTGCTGCTTCATTATCTTGTGTTTTTAGTGGAGTAACAAATGCATTTGAGAAGAGCTCACCACAAGAGCTGTACAGGGCAAGCTGTATCTGCTTAAAATATGGATGCATTCGTAATTGGTTGCAGCCAAAGTCTGTGTGACACAGCTGCTTATGGTACTAAATAACTGAAAGATTTCCAGTGAAACTGATGGCAGTGGGAGGGAGAAATTGATTCACCTTTCTTGTTCCAGACTAGTTAAGCAATCCAGCATGAAGCTACGTGGTTTTTCTTCACTCATCTCTATGCCACTTTTAGTTAATGTTCAGGCATTTGGCTCACTTAGAGTTGGCATAGTCATACTGGAGGGGGGAGCATTGGTAGGCTGTGTTCTGGTCCTGTCAGCTGAAGAACCTGGTGTCCTGAATAGACCTTTCATGATATACAGGTATGGGGTCTGCTGAGCTGTGCAGCCTTGAGCTGTTCTCTTGTTCTCTCTTCTGTTTTGTCTCAGTGCTTCTAAGTTTAATTGCAGAACACGTATTATTGTAAAGGCATATGTAGCAGTTAAACTTTCAACGCTTAATAAGGCCCTTAAAAGATGCATAGACAAATCCCGTAACAGGTGGCTTTCAAGGTACGGTCTCATGCTGATGGAGGTAAGTATCATCAAAACTCGTACCTCTTCTTTAAACTTACAGTATTAAATATAGTTCGTGCTGCCATTAAAAACCAAATGATGGACCATGGTATAAGGCCATTACTGTAGAAGGGATTCTGGAGTAAGTACTGATGTCTGCACTATTAAACATGCTGGAGAAAGGTACCATCGGCCTCGAAATAATGGGTTCTTTCAGTCTCAGATGATGTCATTGGTCTGTACTGCAAAAACTCTCTGCTTTTAACAGCTACTGTGTTTAAAGTTTGATGCAAGTACTCTTCTTCATTTCAGAAGATGGGGCAGGGCATGGAATCCACTCAGCTGGGTCAGTGCAACACAGCCAGTGCTGTGTTAGGCTCTTAGTACAGTTCTCTTTTAAAACTCTATTATTTCCTCCAGGGGTAGTCATTCTTGTACTTTATTTCTACATTAAATATTCAGCTGCTTTTCCATTGCTGTTTTAGATACTGCTTGTACTCTAGTGGATTTTTATTTTACCATGACTGAAATAGCTGTTGATTTTTTAGTGTGCTGCCTTTAATGACAGACTTTGAAGAAAGCAAATAGTTTTAGAACCTTAGAGTTATACTTCATACCTCTGCTTCTGTTCACACCAGTATTTGTCTATGGAAATCAAACTAGTTTCCTTTAGCTGTAAAGATAGTAACTTCAAACACAGGGTTACAGGAACTATAGGAAAAGACGGTGCTGCGTATGGGTGTGTTAGGAGCCAGCCGTAGTGTTATCTATATCTATGAGTCTCTTTCTTCAGACAGAAGTTGTGGGTTGTGTGGGTATTCTGTGGATTTTTTATGTGCAAATACTAATGGCTAATTTAGCCAGAAAAAAAAGACAGCTTCTGAATGTTAACATATTTTTTCCCCACCCCTGTTTTTCCAAAACTCAGAGGTGAGAAGCAGACCCAGCCAGTATTGGTATGTGCAGATCCCTTGCCCTGCAGCCCCGTGAGCGGGCTCTAGCACTCTGCCTCCATTGCCTGTGCGTCCCCTTTTGATGGAAGTCCAGTTGGAAAGCTGATGCCTTTCTGTTTATAAAATACTGCTCCCTTAAGCTGTCATAAACTGGTAGGTTTAAATTGCACAGCAGACTTGGTGTATCAGCTGAAGTCAGAACAGGTCCTGTACCTATCCTAAGAGCATGTCAAAATTGTTGCTGGATTAATGTTGCTCATTTAGAGAAACAGTTTTTTAAAGATGGCTTCAGTTGAAACAAATAATTTAAGTTCTGCATCCTCTTCACTGGGTAATTATTTTGTAATAAGTGGTTTATGACTGAAACTAGAGTATTGTGCAATTTGAAATTGGGGGCTGAGAAACTTGGTGTATGGATTTTTTTTTTACTTCTGAGACAAAAGAGAAAACATGATACTGCATTAGTTAATACATAACCATCATGTTTTATGCTTAGTATAGATCTTCTGACTTGCAGGATTCTTTTCCTCAAAACTACTGCGTATCTATGTGCAAAACCTTACCCACAAAACTGTGCTACAAGAAATAGGCATTTTTATTCTAAAGTGTTCTAGCTTGTTACCTCAACAGGCTATTTTTATATATGTCAATATTTGGTTCTGGGATTTATGTCTGCTCTTTTCCTAGACTTGTGAAATAGTAGACTAAACTTTGAACTATGTAATATTTTATGATACGTACTTTCATGTACTCTCTCCTTAGAGACTTTGGTGACTGTTTAAATAAGTTTAGAATATCTTTTCTTAGGGATGATTTTACTCAATGGTGTCTTTTAATGTGTGCTGAATATGTCTGAAGGTCTTTGCCAGCGTTTATGTTGCCTCTGGTGCCCAGTCAGTGAAATATCACTGTCTTCATTTGAAAACACATCAAGAATTTTTTTTCTTACTGTGTCTTAGGATATATCTATATTGGAGTAACTTGAGACAACAAATACGGATAACTTGAATTTAAAATGGATCTGCTTTCTATTTTATAAATAGAAATTTCCTAAATAAACTTTTTTTCTGAAGAAGTACACTTAATTAGTCATTAATACTCGTGGTAGTCTGAATCTACTGATTCTTGTTAGTTCTAATACTGCGTAGGCCAAAAAGGTTCCAGATACCTGCTGATGGATGCAAACTTTCTTGTTGTCACTCTGCATTTTTGCTCTGTGTGCTCGATGTAACTGTTCATGCAGCTGCCTTGCTGCATGCTCAGCCCCTGTGGGCTCTGCATGAAGATATTCTGTCTTCTGGCAGTGGTGCAGAGAAGCTGTATCCACAACAGGGAGCAATCTGGCCAAGTGTTTTCTGAACTGATGTGATCATTAGTGTTGCAAGACAAAGGGATGATCCAAATCTGGTTTGGAATTGTGATAAGACAGAGCTGCCACAGCCACGTCATCGTTATGTGTGGGCTTTGGGCAATAACACCAAGTGAAAAAAAATTCTAAGTATATATTACAACTACAGAGATACTTTCTGAAAACTTCAAATTATTTTTCACAGAGCTTAATTGACTTACTCTGCTGATGAAGAGAAAACCAGCAAATTTCTCAGCTCTGTTTGCTGTACCTGTTTTCCTTTGCAGCAACCCATAATGAAACTTCCAGAATTGTAATATTAACAGAACAAAAATCTGACCTGAAAAGAAGTTGTGTTCTGCAGCTGAGAAACACTTTGAAGTTTGTTTTTTTTTCTTAGTGTTTCTGTTAGATCTAAGTGCGTGAGAAACAAGAGTATCCTATTCCCTGTGGATGAAGAGTACCCCTAGACAGGATAAAAGATGCAATTTTACATATTTTCACAAATGAATGGGTTTAGGATTATGAGCAATGGACCTAATTGCTGAACTGCACATTCTAAGATAGTCCTCAATTAAAAATAGATTTCTTTGAGATCAGTATTTGATAATATTGAGAAACAGAGAGTAATTTAGAGGAGATAATAGTATTACCTCTTTCTGTTCCCTCTCTCCAGAAGCTTGTGGCACTAAGTCTTGAATGGTGATAGAGGAGCCTTGAGGAGCCTTCATGGGCACACTTCACTATCAGTGTAACTGGCTTATTTGGGTTTGCATTTATCAGTGTAATTGGCTTTTCTTATCAAGAGATTAAAAGCTCTTCCATTGCACAAACATTTAAAATTAACCTTTGGAAAACAGAAGCAGTAGCATGTTTTCAGAAGCTAATTAGCAATTATCTAATTGCTAATAAAGGTCTTGTTATTGAATGTTTAGCAGTGCTAGACATGGGAGAAATGGGTCCATTTCTCCTGCTTCTGTGTTTCCAGTTGAAACTGAGCAATGTCCAGAAATTTTCTTCAGGTCTGCGTCTAAAAGGAAGACTCCCCACCCATCCGTGGTATGTAAAAATCCTTTATTCCCATACTGCAAGCTTAAATCAAAACTCTTCCAAAGTCCTTGCCATCCATAGAACGGTGTGGATTGTTTGTCGTGCAGACAGCCCCTTTCATGTGTGCTGCATAAGATCAGAAACTGGCCACTGTCCTGGGAACTTCAGTGGAGAATTCTAATACACACCAAGAACACCAGGTCATACGTCTTAAATTCCATAGATCAAACACTTTCTTGGTAGTTGTAAAGCAAGTAATAATGTTCAAGGCAATAAAAGAAGAGCTTTTTGGCTTTGATAGTAACTGGTCCCCAGGATTCCTATGTTTAATTTGGTAAGAAACAGAACTTCTGCAAAGGGAGAAAAGCTTCATGGACCAGGAATAGCAACTGTTAAATTATTTCTGCTGCTTTTTACCTCTTCACTTGTGGAGTTCTATTTTGGATGGCAGCCAGTGTATGCTAGTTGGAAGGTGAGATAACAGGTTTTATTAAATGAGTCAGTTCCAAGTGTTAAAAACCTGAATACACTAAGAAGTAAACCAGATATGGGTTCTTTTTCTGGCTGTTCTCAAATCTGGCTTCTGAGTATAGAAACTTTAGGCCCATAAAAGTATTCAATTTAGTAGATTAGCAACAGAGGTTTGCTCATAGCAAGGAGAATAACTCGAGGAGTGTGTAGTATTTAAAAGAAGTATGGCTCTAGTAGCATGTTGAGATTCAAAAGTTTGGAATCTTGTATTTCAACAACTGAATGTTGGCAAGGCACTATTCAGATTTGAATTTGCATATTAAGGTCTTCATGAAGTTACAGCAGTGGGTTCTGCTTTTGTTTCCTTTTTTTAAGAATTAATCTAGAAATTTTTATTCTGTACTTCAGCCTTCGGTTGTAGACTGACATCTAAGTTTATCCTTTTATTAAAGATAGGCTATTGGCAGCTGACATGCTTCTTAAAACATCATTTATGTTGTAAATGGTGTTTTTATCTGTAAACACCTATTGGATACCAGAGTAAAGAATAGAACATAAAATACTGAATGTTAATTTCCCCAAGAGTCCTGGTACAAAGTATTTGCTGTATATTATATGAAAGCATGATGTACAAGCACAGTGGTGCATCAGCTGCTCCGTTAACCAAGATGCTGTTTTCAAGCTGCAGTGCTGGACTATGCAGCACAAAGTGTTGGAATGGAAAAGGGTTGAGAGGGATTTAAAATCTTTTGCTGCTTCTGACAGTCAGCACTGTGGACTTTCATTGTTTGAAACATGATTTTCAGTGCTTGTAATTAATAATTTTAAAATAAGCATTAAAATGTGGTGCATACCTTATGCATCTTTGTGTTGACAAAAGCTTAAATGTGAATTTCGGTCTTTTCAAGGAGAGCATTGCAGAACTTTGTTCAAAGGGTAAAAGCATCCCAGTTAAGTGGTTCAGCCATCACTAACTTCCAGTGTGATGGACCAGCTTGTTCTGCTACACCATGTGTCCCACAGACCCTCTGAGGTGGTCATCCACATCTCCCTTCGGGTCTGCCAGTGCATGTGCCTGTCCTCAAGAAAGAATGGATTACAGAGCTGAGTGTGGGAGAGGCAGAAGGAGCTTCCTGTGAAGGAGAGACTGCTGGGCAGAAGGAGGGAGCATCAGTGAAAGAAACTGGGTTTGGTTTGACGATGGAGGCTGGAGCAGAGGAACACAGAGTTAGGTAGATTTAGAGGAAGGATTCTTTCTTTGTAAATGGAATCTGGGATATAGAGAAAGAAGTTAGGTCAAGGTGGTGTGCACATTCCTTTGCTGCTTGTGTTGAAAGGGAAGGGAACATGGAGGAATAGTTGCCTAGGGATAAGGAGAGACACAAAGCTCTATTATCCCTTCTTTCTGGTTCCTGAGACAGTCAAACCCAAGCTGCTCTAAGGCTGAGAGCTGTTCCCTTCACTTACTTTGTCCCATGTTGACTTCAGTTGCAGAAAAAACCAACAAAAAGGACACTATCAATACTGGCTACAAAAGAGAACACTTTGTGTTGCCAGTATGGCTTCTCTGCTCTGTGCCCTGCTGCCAGCTGCTTTCTGGGTGGGAGGCCTGGGAGGGAGGGATTTCAGCTGCTGAGGGCACTGGCTTGGAGAAGGGGCAGTTCAGGGCAGCCAGGTGAATGGAAATGCATAATGTGAGGGCAGGGGTGTGCATCACGCTTGGGAATATGCAGCTGTTTGTAACTTTCTCTGTGGTCTGGGTGGCCAGTTAACTGGAGTGTAATGCCAGTTCATGGCGTAGCTTGTGGTTCTTCTGGATAATACATCTTTTCCTTGCTGGTGAGAAGAGAGCAGAGGCGGGATGAACATATGGCATTTTTTGTTGGAGGATTTTTCCTGTCATCATTTCTTATTCTCAGAGTAGCATAGATATGGAATTAGCAACACAGAGTTTGTTCTGAATGGGACATGATGAAGGACCATGATCTGAATGGGACAGATTTTTTTCTACCCATTAGGAGTAAAATATCTCTCAACAGATAGTCCTGTTTCTGGAGGACTAGCGTTGTTCTCCTGAAGTGTGACAGCCACATACAAAACCTCTGCCTATGTCCTTAGAAGACTATGGGTGTAGTAAAAGACCGCTTATTTATCAGATAGAAAGCTTCAGCTACTGGTCAGCAGTGAAAACAATTTAAAAGCATTCCAGCATTATCACACAGTTGTTTTGTTTAGATGCCGCATGTCAGATTTTGCAGACTTTGTCAGGCAAGTTACTGTCATTTGTTCTGCCCACAGAACAAATTGTGCTTTTCTTGTGTTGATCACTGGCCAGATGAGCTCAGATTTTACTGTGGACTAGCTCAGGGCTAGATTCCTGCTGAAGGGCTTAAGAGCAGGCAATATTAGATTTCAGCCATCCTTTTCCATAGCAAATAGCTGAATTCCCTTTTTATTGGGAAGACCCAACTCTAATTCTGTCTGAGAAGTTAGCATGGAACCATGAAACCTGTTGTCTCTAAGAAGCAGGGGAGGCTGGAGTTCATTTGGGATTGTTTCTCAGGTCTGACCTAAAATGATGGAAGTCTGATTGTGATCAGTAACAGTTTGTGGAAACTGTATGTTTTTAGGAGAAACCCAGAAGCTTTGTCCCCACTTCTTTAGTTCTTAGGAAAATCAGTGTTTCTGAAATACAATTGCTGGGATCTTTGACTTTACATATTACTTATGTGACTTATTCTTCAGGTTACTATCGTACAGAAAGAGATAAGGGGACACAATATGAGCTGTTTTATAAGAAGATGGATGGCATGGAGTACAGGCATGTCACCTTGTTCCGACCTTTTGGACCCCTCATGAAAGTGAAGAGTGAAACGGTCGATATTTCTAGATCGATCATTAACATTATTGTTCCTCTTGCTGGAAGAACTGAGGCATTTGCACAATTTATGCAAAACTTTAGGTAGGTGCATGAGATTATATAGTGAGCTATGTTGCTGATTTTCAGTATTTTGTTTCCTTTCCAAATCAAATTCCTGTTCTGGTTGATTTGCAACGGAGCTAATGATTCCAACATTGTGTGCGACTGCCTTGGGATGTTTGTAATTGAACCTACTGTATGGAGAAAACATTCCTTCTAAAAGGGTTCTAAGAGATTCTCAAATTGCAGCAACACAACCAAATGTCAGGATCACTGTGAACCTGAACACAGATGAACATAATTTTTGTGTTTACATCAGTTGTAGAGTGCCTGTTTATAAAATAAGGTATTGGAATGTGACACACAGTATTGGAACCTTCTGATTCAAATGGGAAAGATGGGGAAAGAAGAGGGGAAAACATCTTTCCTTGTTTTCTTTGAAGCCATTTGATGCCTAACCAGAATGCTTCAATCTGCTAATACTTTTTAATGCAGTAGCTTTTAAGTACCTGAAGTTTTTTTGTTGTGCTGCAAATAATTATCAATATCAGCTTATCTTTGTGCTTATAGGGATGTGTGTATTCATCAGGATAAGCGTGTTCACCTCACAGTGGTGTACTTTGGACAAGATGGTCTGTCAGAAGTAAAAAGCATCCTAGAATCTGTAGCTAGGTAAGTGTATCAATCCAACATCAGTCAGTACAAACAATATTGATTGGCATTTTAAATAGTTTTTTAAAAGAATGAAAAAATAAACTGCATAAATTTTATACTCCATTACAGGTTACTAGGAAAAGTAAACTTTATTTACTGCACATTATTTATAGTTGGCATCTAACAGCTAAGGTTGCAAAAGTTTCCTGAAGACTACTAAAAATCAAGTTATAGCCAGAAAAGACTTGGAATTTCTATCTGACAGTCCAAAAAACAACAGGGGTGAGTTTTGTAGTGGATATGCAGTCATGCTAACAGCTTGATCAGAGTTGAAGTTCTTTGGATGTACATTTCAACAGTTATTTTACTGGAGAGACAGTTTTATTTAATGGTAAGGAACAAAAATACACAAAGTAGGCCTATACTTACTCTCTGCTCTAAAATAACTTTCAGCACTGTTCATCATGGCTGTCACAGCAAGTAACATTACGTTAGTATGGATGGAAAATTCCCAAATGTGTCTTTTATGGTTTTTGTTCCAGAGAGGTGGGACAGGTGATCCTTTACCCTATAGCCAAGGGGCTCCTTCACTCCCTGAGCTCTTGTGCTCATCCCTGAGCTGGGAGCCTGTTCCCCTTGACGTCTCGTGCAATCCCTGGCTCACAAAGCTGGTCAATGACATAGATTAGACACAGGCTAATTAGACACAGACAGCTTGGGGCATGTGATGGAGAGTTGGCCTGGCATGTACAGGCATCTTGTAGGAAGGGAGGAGAGAATTTCTGCCTTTTTTGCTGCAGTCTCCCTAGCACCTTTCGTGTGCTGGACCCCTCCATTTTTGAGGCCTCTGCTGCCTGCCCTGCTCCCTGTGAGATGTCCTCAGAGCACTGAGTCAGTGCTGCAGGCTCACTGGGCATTTACCTGGTTCTGTGCCTTTTTAGTGGTTAAGTAGATACTACTGAGTATCTTCACTCTGTTCTCTTCAAGCATTGTCCTCTGAAGTGTCTCTGAAGTAGACACTTAACTTGGCTTGAAGATGTTCTCTGAGTGTGTTTCCAGTCTCCTTTTGCTGCTCCTTCCCTCTTTTGCTGTGAGTATAAGCCCATGTGTGTGTCTGGGAAGACACAATAAAGAGGCTCTCACACCTGCCAGGTTCAGCGGAAAGGAGGGAATAATAATGTTTATTATTGACAATCTCACATTCATATACACGTCCCAACTCCACAAGGGATTGGAGAGCATGTCACTTCCTTCTCAATCCCACTGGAGAAGAAAGGTGCTCATTAAATTTTTTTATCACAAAAGGAATGAAAAACAGAAAATACTGTTAAGTAAACCTTGGCTATTATTTACATGAAACTATGTGAAAGAATCTGACTCCAAGGTTAAAAACAGAAGGCTTAACAAAAACCAGGGCAACACATGTGCTACTGGTAAATAGCGAGGAGAAGCAAAGTGCCTGGGTTATGGTGGCACCACCACACAGATGGCCTTTGCCCTGTGAGTCTGGTGATGCCAGGACTCCAGCTTCCTGTTTGCACTCTTCTCTGAACTGGTGAAAACAGATATTTCTCTGTTAGTCAGGACTTCTAGGTTTGTGGGAACAAATTTTAGATGCCATTGTAATTCAAGAGAGCATTTTAATTCATGTCAGATAACAAAAAGCCTTTTAATCTGTCTGAATGATTAAACATGAAGGGAAGTTATAAAGTAAGGCTGACTTCTATCATTTTACAAAGTTTAAAATTAAAATAGACAACTAAGTGTAACATCTTTTTTTTCTCATTCTGATCATGTAACTGTTTTTCTTTTTAAATTTCTGGAATGAAATTCCTGTAAAATGCTGAAAACATATAAATGATCTCTCTGCCCCTCCCCACGGATTTATTTTGGGTTTGGCTCTGTTTTTCTTGTAGAGAAACTGACTTCCACAATTACACGCTTGTCTCTCTGAATGAGGAATTTAACCGAGGCCGAGGACTTGACATGGGTGCCAGAGCCTGGGAAAAGGGCGAGGTCCTGATGTTCTTCTGTGATGTTGATGTTTATTTCACAGCCGAATTCCTCAACAGTTGTCGCTTAAATGCTGAGCCCGGTATGTTCCCTGATTGTTGCTGGAATGGAGCCTTGTCCCCCTGCTTGACTTCAACTGACCTGTGCTGAGCATATTGAAAACAAAGAAAACTTAACTTGGAGGTGGAGCTTATTCAGTACCACACACCCTGGAAAATTAATCACACTCTGCACAAAAGGCAATAATATTTAGACTGAGAAATAACTTCTGCCGTAGTGTAGCTTGTTTTAAGAACACATTGTCTTTTTTATACATGTATGATTGTCATGTTTTCTTAAGATTTAGTTGTCTGAAAGAAAGCTGGGCAGTTTAATTGCTTTAACAATTAGACTGCATGTGAATTTGTATAACAAAACTCAGTGTGACACTCTTCAGTGGAGACGATTTTTGTTATGCTGAAATCTCTAAAAGTTCGGTTCACATCTTGTCACACGTGTATGGCCAAACACATCACACATGAATGGTTTTCAGTAGAGCTGCAGTGTGCTCCTTGTGGAGACTGAGCTACTGTTCCACACTTACATCCCAAGCTCTGAAATATTCTGATTATTTTTCTTAAGATTGTATGAGGCTTGCTTGTTCTACAGGCTTCTGCCAAGAAGGGTAAAGCTTTCTTGAGTTAACAAACATGCTACTGAAGACCTCCTTGTGTCAAATGTGTGTTTGGGTTTTTTTTTTTTAATGCTTACTCGTTTCAAATTTATTGCCACCAGAAACCATTTTCTCCAAATGTCAATTTGGAATCAACAGATTTTTTTCTTCACCTAATAAACAGGCAAGAGAATTCTTCAGAAGCCAGACATTTGGATTCTGTTTCTTGCTTTTTCTTTCATTTCTGTCTGCCTCTGTACTTTGTGAAACAAGTTGTATAAATAATTGAAAAATTTTTGGAGAGGAGTATCTTGTGAGTTTTAGCAAGGAAGGGAGTTCGAGAGAGTGCTTGACAATTCATACTGGCAGTTTGTCACCTTTACTTCAAGTGAGATCTGAAAATGCTGCTCACTCCTTCAGAGCTCATGCCCAAGTCAGGATAGTGAATATTCCTGTGGACTGTTGTCAATACCTTTGCAGCACTGGCAATGCAAGGCATTCCTGGAAAAATATTTATCTGGTTTCTGTAATAGACACAGAACTGGTGTTTTAAGAATAGTCAGGATGCTTGTGATGCTTGATGCTCTTGCAGGATATCCTGGGTGTACCTACATTTACATGTTTGTGGAAAGAGACAAATTCATAAAATTCAACAATGCAAGGTGTTACTTGGACTATTTTTTTGTTTTACTGCATATCATTATTGCAGGAATTTTTCAGTTACCTAGTATGATACTGAGATATAAAATATTTTATATAAGCATGTATAGCTATATATAAATGTAAATCAATAGTGTAATATGTGTAATATGCATACATATGGGGTTTTTTTAATCCTATGAGCTCTGCCCCACTAGATGTTTACAGGCTTCCTAGGTGGGAAATATTAGCAGTTAGGGCTTGTTTTGATTTATTTCCACTAGATTCCTAATAGGTAATATTTTACATAAAAAGAATGTTTCTGGTTTCAGAAAGCATGCCCACAGTGAGTAACAATTATCTTTTGACTTCCAGGGAAAAAGGTTTTCTATCCTGTGGTATTCAGCCTTTACAATCCTGCTATTGTCTATGCCAACCAAGATATACCACCTCCTGTGGAGCAGCAATTGGTAAGCAGCATAATTTATTCTGGATAGAATTAGGCATGCTTTGTATTAAAACAAAATGAAGTGTAACTTAATAGTCTGTTTGGGATATCTTTTGACCTTCAGCAGTGCATATCTAAGCAGTTTTCTCCATTACGGGCAAAGCACTTGTAAAAAAATCTTGTCAAACAGTACAAAACTCATTCTTAGATAAGTTCTTAGAGTTCCACATAGTTTAAAAGAAATAATTGCTATTAATCAAATGAAGTTGGTAGTTCTGATCTGTTGCTTATTC
This sequence comes from Platysteira castanea, assembly GCA_013397175.1. Classification (NCBI taxonomy): domain Eukaryota; kingdom Metazoa; phylum Chordata; class Aves; order Passeriformes; genus Platysteira; species Platysteira castanea. Next base: position 445,045 of record VYXC01001355.1, read on the forward strand.
TGGCTTGGCAAGCCAGTATTTTAGGAGAATGGTGGCATGGCATGGCAGCAACTTTCATCTTATGTTCCAGCAAACAAAGCGGTGGTGAAAGGCAAAAAACCTCTGAAAGATAAGTGTCCAGTCTGACTCTCTTTCAAGAGACTGCATAGATGAAAATAGGTTTTGCAGCTGAGACTTCTGAGATGGACAGGTTTGGAGGAGGAAAAGAAGAGAGTAGTGTGAAGCAGAGCTGTATAAAAAAAAACATAATAGCCCTCATTCCCTGCATTGTTTGCAAGGATCCTACTGAAAGCTGGAGGGAGGGTTTTGCATATGGCCTTGGGTAGTCACAGCTGAGAGAGGAATGAGCCCCTGCCTGACAGCTCTGCTGTTCACTCTTTTGCTGACTTCAATCACAAAGCTTATTTTTCTTGTCATATCAGATCAAGAGACAAATGTGGCCTTAAAAAATGGGTAGGAATTGGAGTATTGGGAACAGATGATTTAGCAATGGACTAATTTAGTGCTTGATCTGGGCAGATCCTTGGAAAATAGAGATGGTGCAGCAGAAGGGTAAATGTGGAAGCTGCAATGAGTGTTTGGAATTGGAAGGCAGAGGCTGAAGGGAACAGCAGGTCAATAGGAAGCCCCATGTGAGTGCATGACACAGAAATACCAGAAGTGTTGTTATGCTCACCCTGCACTGAGCAAATTATTTGAAGAGCTTAGCTTTCTGCAAAACCAAGTGCAGCGTACCTCCTTTTGTTGTATTTTACATTTCAAAATGATACTGGTTTAAAATTGCAGGTACACAAGAAGGATTCTGGTTTCTGGAGGGATTTTGGCTTTGGGATGACTTGTCAATATCGGACAGACTTTCTGACTGTTGGTAAGAGGAGACTAAAGAAAAAATAGTGATTCTCTGGTCTTACCTAATGACAGGAAAGAAATAATTTATTTCTTGTATTATTTTCCCAAGCCCAGCAGTCAGACTTGCTTGACAAGTTTGACTAATGAGATAAATCAGCTTTTCTAGATTTTGATGTCCTATCCCTTGAGTGTTTTAAAAGACGCAATAGTTTGAGTAGAAACATTTCACTCTAGAACTTTTAAAAATATTGCTTTTTTTTTGTACTTTGTGTCTGTCTGAAGCAAATTAATCAAGTTTAAGAAACATGTCACTGAAATAAGCCACTTACATAGACAAGAAGCATTAAAGTCCTTTCTTTTAAATAACCTTGAGAGGTTGAATACAGTTGTTGGAGGCTTTAGCAATGTGCTTTGCCCCCCCCTTGTGGCATGTTTTTGAAACTGAGAACAGCTTGGTGTGCTTAAATGTGGAAGATGGTGGTGAAGATAGTCTGCCAGAGGATGTAAATCTGCCAGAAGATGTAATGATACAGCCCTGTGTGCTGTCTGATGGCTTGAATGCAGGCTGATTGCTACTGTCAGTCATATTGCCATCTGTACGGTACATGCTAAATGAAGACTTCAGAATTCTGGAGGTTTGAAACTGTACAGGAGCCTGGGTTGCTCTTCACTGTGGTCCTGGAAAAACTGGCGAACTTAAAATGGTGAACCATGTTCCTTTCCTTAATCCAGCCTTTTGAATTGTGACCTATGGAGTAATTGCTGGCATTTTTAGAGAGGATTTCTCATACAGTGCATGACTACCTCATTTTCCAGCTGCTAAAATCCATTATGCTTCCTAAAAATAATCCAAAAACATAGCCAGTGAGGTTTGCCTACAGTTTACTGCAGCTGTCACATGGGATGTCATGCATAATGCAGTTTGGACACACTGCTGTAAGAGACTTTCTGGAGTCAGCAGATCTGTGTCCTGGGCAGTTTCCACCACAAAGGATGTGGTATTCTTGAAGCTCCTGTCCCTCAAATTGGCATGATATGGCATGGAAACCTTAGTTAATTGCTACAGAATTTCTGGAATGTCATGCCAGATCTGGTAACACGTTACGCATAAAGTGTTGCTGTTTTTCTCTGTGTGCCCAAATAACAGTTTCTGATACTGTTTTTGTAGGGGGCTTTGACTTGGAAGTGAAGGGCTGGGGCGGCGAGGACGTGCACCTTTACAGGAAGTACTTGCACGGTGACCTGATGGTGGTCAGGACGCCGGTGCCCGGGCTGTTCCACCTGTGGCACGAGAAGCACTGTGCGGACGAGCTGACCCCGGAGCAGTACCGCATGTGCATCCAGTCCAAAGCCATGAACGAGGCCTCGCACTCGCACCTCGGCATGCTGGTGTTCAGGGACGAGATCGAGGCGCACCTCCGCAAGCAGGCCTACAGGACTAACAGCGAGGCCGTGGGCTGAAGGGCACCCCCGGGCCGTGTGTGACTTCAAATTCACAGTGAACCAGCATCATTTTGCAGCCTTAATTCAGCTTACAAATGCAGTGCCTCTCTTTTTCCGTGAAGAAGAGTTTAGAGGGTTTTTGGTTCTTGTGTTTGTTTTCCAAGTAATCCTTTGACTGATACCCTCTTTACCTACGTATCTTGCAAGTTCAAGCACCTCAGCTAAGTTGGACAGCATATGTAGTTCAAGGAAAGTGTCTTCAGTATCGACTGGAAAAATCTGTGGAATGTACAATTCAACACTTTTCCATGTGGTACATTTCTGTTCTTGTGTTTGCATTCTTTTGAGAATTAAATGAAATAATCTTTTGTGTCTTGAGCATTTTCAGTCTGTATGGCTCACTGCACTGTGACTTTAGAAGGATCCTATACTTAGACTCTATTGTAGAAACAAGAGGAAGGTGTGGAAAAATAATCTTGCCATGAAAGGTGTATGGACATGCTGACCAGTACAGCAGCTGTGCAGGGTGCTGATTCCCCAGCAAGGGCTTGGTGCTGCATTTGTTGTATTAACAGACACTGACATGGTTGAATACAGAATCATTTGTGGGGGTGGGAATGAAAATCCTTTTAAGTGGAATTTTAGAGCATATAATGGAAGTTCACACTGCAAAGGAGACACTACCTTATCTCAGTGATGGATCAGACAAGTTGGGAACATTCCAGATGCGTGTTTCTGGGCCTGGTCTTTCCCTACAGTAGATGCCACATCCCTTCTATAAACTGAGCTGTGCTATTAAACTTGTTTGTTTAAATATTTTTGGTCCCACTCCTTCTTATTCCAAGGCCCTGCCTATGTATCTCATCCTTTAAGTTGAGGAACCATCATTTCATTCCCATATGAATTTATTAGAGGCCTGTTTGCTGTTATGCCAATATTGTCCTTGTGCATTCTTTCTCTTCTGGGCATTTTCCTGTCATGTTTGTGTAAGGTGTCATATACTCTTAGTTGTTTCAGTGACTGAAAAAGGAAGTGCTATTACAGTCTTTCTTTATACAATGCTCTTCATTCCACTGATTATCCTAGTAGCCTTATTCTTCACTTTTTCAGTTTGAGGAGGTTTTAGGGTGTTGGGGTTTTTTTCCCTCTGGGTTTTTTTTTGCTTATTGAGCATGCTTAAGTGGAATTACGCTGTGGTCTCATTAGTGCCTTGTACAATGGCACTACTACTTTGGTACTTTCTTTTTGGGTGTTTTGGGATGCATAAACAGTTCAAATGCAGGCAGGTCATTTTTCTCCCTGTTGTCTTATACAATACCATATGGCATGCCTCGTTTTTTAATACATTTGTTTTTAGAATGAATGCAGAGAATGCTAATTCAGTGGTTAAACCATTTGCATGGTTTCTGCTGAAATTAGATATTAGTTAAAAACCTTTCTCAAACCAGGTAATTAAAATCTGTTTACGGATTTATTTTGCTCAAGAATTCTGAAGGCAACTAAAGATTTAAATGGTTGATTTCTGAATAGCAGATACGCTGTGCAAATAGTTCTGGGCACTGATCCTTTTTTATATGTACATAAAATTTGCCTTTATGTAACTTATTGTGGAGAACGGTGTACTGTATTGTACTTAGAGTGAAGAGAATGCGTTGCAGGGCTTCTTGCAATTGATATTCTCAATATAATAAATGGAATTTCTGCATTTTAGAAATTGTTTTAAGCTGTCTCTTTGAAATACGTTTTTACAGTAATATTGTACAGAGCATAACACCCTGGATTCACATAATAATATTTGCAGTGATAATTCACCCAGCTCAATTTTGCATCTCAGGTATTTACCCAGACCAGATATGAGACTTTGTGCCTCAGACAACTTAAACTTAGACCAGATGTTACCTTCCTTGAATATCTTGGTTGTTGCTAACAAAAACTGTAAGGAACTGGTGAGGACAAGATTAAATACAGTGGTATTATGACTTGGGGTAAAGATACAAGTGGGGCATTCTCCTGAGACTCCAGCCTTTAAAACTTCAGGACAGCTGCTGCTGTCCTGGCTGCACAAGAATAAGCATCTGAAAATGCCTCTCACTGACACCACCCCTGCATGACATGCCCTGGAATGGACGTGGAGGTAGTGCACACGTGTCCAGCATTGCTGCACCTAAGCTCTCAGCACAGAGATGCTGCCACAGGAGGATCCAGTTGTCCCAGTTCTCATGTTTTGGAAACACAGCAGAGTGCTGATATCCAGGTGTCTTAGGTTCTGCTGTTTTCCACTGCGTGGTCATGCTTATCAGCAACAGCGAGGGAGATCAGTGTCAGCTGTCCCCATCTGTGTGATGAAAACCAGCCCATGGTGGTGATGCTGGAAGGCAGTGGGGGAGGGCTGGAGATGAATGTAGTCACCAGGAACCACTTTTGGAAACTTTCTTCCATTCATTATCCCAAAAGGTGGAAGCAAATGCATTGAAGTTAAAAGGAAGTCAGAACTCTTGGAAATACTTAATGTGTGTGTTGGGCATTGACACAAGTATTCCAAATGGCTCATGATTTCAGGATTTCTGAACTTCCAGGACCCCTTGCAGGCCTGAGGTTCCCCTTGTCTCAGTTCAGCTCCCTGCAATACCCACCTGTGTGAGATGTTGCTGTGGCACACACCAGCTCAGCAGCTCTGTGCACCCAGTGTTTGAAGGCACACCGTTGCTTTTGCTCTGTAATGGAGCTAGAACAGAAATAGTGGGATATGCCTTTATTATAAAGTGATTTCAGTTACCTGAGCGTGTTCAGCTTCTGACTGCGTTTGGGCACAGCCACACTGCGCTACAAGCACGTGTTTGTGAGCAGCAGTGTCGCTGTGTTCCGGCTGCTGCTGGGAGCTGCAATGCAGGGCAGGTGTGCTCTTTCCCAGTAAGATGGGTAACTCCTCCTTGGATGTGTTTCCTAACTTCATCCAAGAAAGGGAGCAAATTAGTCACGCTTCAAATACCAAAATCTCTTGCTTGAGAGCAAGACCTGCTCTTGGCTTTCCCAAGGTGTGCTCTGCCTGCAGAAGAACAGTAAACTCCACGCTGTGCAGCTTGGGATGCTGCTGGGGTGCTAAGAAGAAGAGTGACAGTATCAGGCTTCAGATCACAGTCTGCGTGCCCAGGGTCAGTGCTTGGGTTACATGGCCAAGTCTGGACCTTGTCCTGTTTTGACAGATGCTGTTTACATAACACACTTTTTAAAGCTGTGGTCCAAGTGTTTTCCTGGAGGAGTCACTGCATTTTAGTGCTAGAGCAGTAAATATAGTAACACTTATTTAAATAGGAACATGCGCCACTGAATTGTGAAGTAAATTTTTTTCTGTTCCATGCTATCCACATAAATTTTAACCTTTTCCAATGAATTTATAGTCTTCCCTAGAGAGAAGTGTTCTTCATTAAAGGAAGTCAAGATGAGATTAGCTCAGGGTGCACCTTTACCCTTTGCGGGAAAGAATATGGGTTGTGCTTTTGAATTGGTTTAAAAATATGTTATTCAATGAGACTAGTAGATACTGGCTTGGAGAATCAGCAGAGGTGGAAAAGTGGAAAAAACTTAAGGGATTAGTTCTGGGCCTTCTGCATCCAGAAAAAAATACTACATTTTTTAAAATTTCATAAAAGCCTTTGGACTCTGAGATGCACACACCTATGAGAAGAAAATCAAAGCTTTTCTGTAAACTGTGTTCGAGAAGAGAATTGCATCAGGAGGGAAAGAGAAGTGGTAGGTAAGCCCTAACCACTTGTATCTGAATGCAGACATTTGAATGGTTTTAGTATGTGCCAAAATACAAACTGTTTGCTTTGTTGGATCAGTGAATGAAAGGAAAAAAACCTTAAAATAAGCTTTAAAATGATGTTTCAGCATAATTTAGTAACTTATTGATGCATCAGTGTAATGATAAAAGCTTTCTGTGTATTGAAGGTGGGTGTAGCTTTTATTTGCCTGAGGTGCTCTTGCTGTGTGTGACTCCCCAAATACATCTTAAGGAGATAAATCATTCAAATTTTACTCAGCTGTGAAGGAAAATGAGGATAATGAGCTTAAGCACTGTTTGGTTCATGGCCCGGCGATGCTTACCTTTTCTTTGTTGGGCCTGATTGCAAACTAAAGGACTCCGCCTGTTTTCACTGGAAGAGCTTTGCAGCAAAGGAGGCTTTGATAAAAACAGGTTTTCACGTTTCTGTGGTCGCAGTGGCTCTGCAGACCCCCGCCTCTGTGCTATAGCACATACCAAAGCATGGTTTTTGTGAGTGCCAGGCACTGAGCAGTGCATTTGGGCCGTGTAGAGACACTTGGGAGCTGTGCAAGCACCCACACACCCGCAGTGCCCCTCTGCTGCTGGCTGCCCGCGGCCCGGCTCCCAGCTGGTGTGCATCTCAGCACCGTGACTGCCTTCAGGCCCTGGGGAGCTGGTACCAGCTGGGGATGGGCTCAGCCCTCCTTTGGGGAGGCGCAGAGCAGCGCTGCCCCCCGAGCCAGCAGCAGAGAGCTGCGGGGCCCCTGAGGGGCTGGCACGCTGCAGGTGCTGCCAATACCGATGGCAGTCGGGGTTAGTTAGCCCTGGGGAAGAACTGCCTCCCCTCAGCTGGGACCTCAAGCTGGCAGAAAAAGGTTCTTCTTCTTTTCCAAGAAATGCGCTCTCTCCCCAGGGTTCAAGTAAGGTTGTGTCTGGGAAAACACAATAAAGATGCTCTCACACCTGCCAAGTTCAGCAGAAAGGAGGGGAAAAGACTTTATTATTGACATATCTCACATTCTTATACAATTCCCAACTCCACAAGGGATTGGAGGACATGTCACTTCCTTCTCAATCCCACTGGAGAAAAAAGATGTTCATCAAACTTCTCTTATCCCAAAAGGAACGAAAACCAGAAAATACCGTTAAGTAAACATTGGCTATTATTTACATGAAACTGTGTGAAAGAATCTGACTCCAAGGTTAAAAACAGAAGGCTTACAAAAACCAGGGCAACATGAGGTAAAAGTTTTATTGTTATTTTTGAGATTGCACCAGAAAGTGGATGGCTTCCACCTTTTTATTAGACCTTATTTCCTTCTCTAAAGGTTGTGTTGTGGTGGGTCTAAAGAGTAGGTGGTGTAGCTGGGATCTGCATGGAAGTGCTGGACAGTAAAACTACTTTTGACCTGCAAGTAGAACGTTAAATAAACCCCTTTAATATTGAAGTCTAAATGTTGGCATAAGGTTTTATTAAAACACAGCTCTGTTTTGGTTAGCTTAGTCCTATTCCAGGCTAAAGAAATTCCTCTGAACTTGAAGTTTGTGGTCATTTAACTGGTTTATTTGATCTACCCTAAGTTTGCATGTCACGTGGTGAGTTTCTATGGAGCATTTTTGGTTCTAACAGTTTCAAGGTTGCCTTGTAGCTACAGGACTTGTATGTAACATATGACTGAAGTGTCTTGACCCATGTCCTCTCATCTTTCACTATAAATGGTGTAAAAACTCTTGGCTGGTGCAAGTTAACTTAGTGAAGGACTTCATAATTCTCTTTCATAGGTAGAATACCTTGCATCTTACTTACCTTGCAGGTGAAAGAGGATATTAACTCATTCCTGCCCTTTGTCATGCTAGTGGCAAGATGATCTTGTGTTTACAACTCTGGTGGTGGTTCATCATGACAATTTCAGCTCCTAGGTTTGTTTGTATTGGTTTGGTTAGGTTTTTTGTGGGGGTTGTTTGTTTTGGGGGTTTTTTGGTCAATTGCTTTGCTATTTGCATGTCCACAGTGGAAGCATGTGCTCTTTGCCAGCACTGGAGCGTTCTCAGAGGTTGGGTAGAAGTGCTGCTTTAAGGGAAGGCTGTATCTGTGGAGTGAAATGAAATTTAATGCAGAGGCTGTCAAACAGCCTTCCCAGCTGTGGTGTCTGACCTGGCTCCTGCCGGAGGCAGTGGCACATGTGCCCAGGCAGCAAAGTCACAGCTGTGAAACAACCAGAGGGCTTCTCCTGAGAGAAGCAGGGGGAAAATGATATTCTGCCAGGGTGATGGATGTGGAGGAGACAGGAGGTGAAGCTGAGCAGAGCTGTGGAAACACGAGCTAACAGGCACAGCACAGCTTCGGCCCTGTGAGAGCCTGAGCTCTTTGCACAGATTTCCTGCAGCCTTATGCAAGCTTAAGTGGCTTCTTGCTGACTTCATTACAATCCATGGGGAAAATGATCATGTTAAAGGGATAGGCTGAAGCAAAAATAAAACCCTTTGAGATTGCTTGGTGCTCAGGAATGTTTTGGAGAGCAGCTCTGAGGCAGCTTTGGCTACTCTCAGGTTGCAAGTCACAGCTTTTCCTGGGCCACACAGTTACTGGAGAACAGCTGGGATGGTCTTCTGGCCTGTAAATGCATCCACAGAGCAGATGTTGGGGAGGGAGGGGGGTGTGTTTGTGTGTTCTTAAAAATCTTGTCAAAGTGATTTTTTTGGCTGCCAGGTTCTTGTGAAGTTCTTTTTGGAATACTTGGATACATGGAAATTTTTTAGTAGTCAAGTGAGGTAAGAGGTGTGTAGAAAAACAAAATGGATTTGCTTGCATCTGTCAAATTATTCATTGCTTGCTTGGATTTTATGTTTTCGAAATATTTTAGGACTGGTTTTTTTTCCCCCAAACTGAGATCAGTTCTTCAACAGTGAGCTATTATGTCCCTAGACAACAATAGTTCACTGTTTCATTAAATTCTGGTAGTGCCATAAACATGCAAGACTTCAGTCAACTTCACCACTTACAACTGTGTTTGCTGAGTCCCCCCGTGCTCTGTTGCTGCGATTGATGATATGTTGTACTTTGTTCTTTGATTTAATAAATATTTGTGGAGGTGGAGCGTTGTTAGCAGTATCTGCTTTGAACTGAATGTAAACAAATGGGTGTTGTGTAAATATTTAAAGGAAAATTTCGATGTTGACACTGATGGATAGCACGATGCCATGAATTTAATATGCCTCAGAATCAGAAGAGGCTGCAGTGTGCTCATGTGACAGGGTTTAAAAAGATGTTAAGTAATTTCCTCTGTAGTGAGATTCTGTTGGAACTCATTTGACTTCTGCCCCCAAACAGAATTACATTACTTTTAAGATTGCTGCTTAATCCAAAGAAGCTAGATAAGATTAGAAATACTAGAAGCAAATTTCCACTAAATTTCGAGTTTCTTCTTTTCTTAGATTAGGTGAGGATGTTTGAAGCTGGTGCTTTGGTTTGTGCTCACTTTCAGCTTTCTTTCAATCCTGTAGAATGGTCTCCAGGCCTAGTGCTGAAGTGGGTTTGTAAACAGGACTCCTCTGTGTGGCCACAGACCTGGGTTTTGACTTTTTTTTGTTTGTGTATGTGTGTGTTTAGTTGTGGTTTGTGTGGGGGGTTTGGTTTCCTGGGAAGTGCTACTAATAGTTTCAAGTAACTATGTAGTGTTTTTGCCAAACACTGTTTCTTACAGGACTTGTCTGTGTAAGTGCTTTTTATTATTGTCAGGAGCCGAAGTAACCGATACTGTAAAGTATGTATCCTAAAAGTGTATTTATTGGTTATTGCATTTCCTGGTGGCCTGAAGTTTTTCTCATCATACCTCTCAAAGAGAGGGCAGATTATGTCTCAGACTGTCCAGCACTCCCTGCTTGATATAGGACTTGATTGCTTTTTAATATTTCATTACAAAAATAAACCAATATCCCTAAGTTATCTTACAGCAATCAACTGATCCATCTTCTGTGCAAAAGCTGAATGTGCTATCCAGAAGCCATAAAAATGCTGCTATCAAAAATTGCTTGTAACATTGGACACACTAGAAATGTGTCAATTTTTAATTGTTACAATGTTAGAGAAATGGTTATAATTTATGTTGTACCTCCAAGTTACTGCAGAACTTTACCCCCAAATGTGGTTTCTCTCTCTTCCAAAGCCCAAGGGCTACCTTGGGAAGCAGTGAAGGACAGCAAACCTCTGCACTGTCAGGGAGCCTCTGTCAGAGCCCACAGAAATGTGCTGGAACCTCAAAACATTCCCAGTTATCCCTGCCTTGCCAGGGACAAGCATGAAAGGAAGCATTTGAAAGAAGCTAATAGTTGCATACTTGCTGGTCTGGAAACTCCCTTGATGACATGCATTAACAGTTGTAGATGAATTCTTTCCACAATTTGATTTTTATTTTTTTTTTTTTTAAGTATCTTGCTGTCCACACAGCCCTATTCAGTTGCTGCAGAGAGCAAGGTCAAAGCTGTGCCTCCACACGCTGCTTGCAGGCTCTTCTGGTCAGCTGGGAAACTGGGGCTGCCCTGATAAAATTACATACATTGAAGGCTGAAGAGGGGAGATCTGTCAGCACATCCTCAAAAGAATTACTGATTTCTCTCCAAAAGGTGTACTAATATCAGTTGGCAGCCAACTGCTTGGCTGAATTTTGCCCCGTGAGTTATATGCTAAAAGAAAGCTATTTCTTGGGAGTTATTAACTAGATGAATCAAATTGCTGCTAACATAATTAAGGGTACCTTACTGGCATTGAGCTACTGCTTGTCACACTGTTGTGCTCTAATGGCAGTGAAGTGCCTGGAAAGCAATTTTATTGTTTACTCTTATGCCTGTGTAAATAGCTAATTTATCCTAATGACTGGATGGGACATAATTGGAAGTGAGTTTTCAAGGATGCAATATTCATATTAATTATGAGCGTGGACTGGCCATCAGGAACACTCTTATCTGCTCGATCCTCTTACTGCTGGTAAACATCATTATCTTTTCTAATGAGCTGTGATGACTGAGCCTAGCACTGTTCAACTCTGCGAGTCTGCTGTGGATGTCTGGTTACCAAAACCATTTCCCAATCAAAAATGCTTATGGGGACTTCCAGAGATCCTGCACTTCCAAGATTGTAATTTTTTTTCCCAAGGTTTATAATCCTGAGAAAGGAGGTGGCACTGGGGCAGAAAAGCTGGATTTTGCTCACAGCTCTGTGCTTGTCTGTTCTCTGTGTGACCTTGGAGAAGAGGCTTTGTTTCTGTACAGCAGGGCACAAAAAAGGGTAGTGCTTGCAGCCAAAGGTGCTGGGGTGTTGAAATGGCAGCAGAACCTTGCCACAGGAAACCCTGCAGTCTGCTGCAGCCAGCAAACGCTCCTGGGCTCTGCTCTTCAGAGATAAGTGCAGGGAGGAAAACATGAAACTCAGCTCTTAGGACACAAAATGTTTTTACACAGTGGAACTGTTAAACCCTTCCATTGAGAGAACAAAAATATCCTGCAGCACAGACCCTATCAAATCCATACAATACTACTGCAGAGAGAATATCAGGAGTGGCAGCATATTGTCGGCTTAGTGTTGCTCTTGCCTCTGTTGGAAGAAATTTAAATATTTCATACTATAGCTTTTCATGTCAGAAAGTAACCAGTTGGTTCACTGTGACCATACTGACTTCCACACCTCATTCAGCTTCTGGGTTGTGGCTTGACACATTTTCAAGTGAAAAATAACTATGGAAAAAGTTAATCATGGTTGAAGCAATTTCCTTTTTTTATTAATGCAAGCACATCCAGTCAAACACAGAATATCCTGCTTTATGGTACAGCTTTATATTTAGCATTTCAGCTCAGAATAGCAAAACACGGTATTTAAGGAATGTATCAAACTTAGGGAGGAAAAATAACAGGGAACCAATGTAGATACTGCATGGATTTCAAGTATATACTTGGACTGATTGACCGGTGAAGTGCACATTCATGTGAAAGCTCTTTTTTATACATTACAGAAAGTGTTCTAAAATTGCATTTCAAATATATACTTTTTTCTTAAATTTTAAGCATCCCTTTTAAACTTCAATTACATAAACAAAGCTGATATACAATCCCTCGTATAGTGTCTGACAATGTTACTAGCTAGAACATCTCTGAAAGTGCAAAACACTGTAATAATACAGTATAAATATTCTTACTGGAATCCAGGGCTGAAGGCCAGTACTTCAGCACAGGAAAAATAGCAGCAGGTCGTAAGAATTATCCCTTCCCCTTTCCTGGGCTGTTCTTGTTAGCAGTTAGTATTCTACTTCTTCCTTCCTTGTGGTGTAACTTGCTTTTGTTTCTCTTTGATGCCAATGCTATGGGAATAGCTAAATGTTGATTTGTCTCCCTTCCTCACCTCAACTTATTCCTCTAATTTTAAGTATTTGCCAAGGGGGAAGTCAAAGAGGGAAAGTTCTTTTTAATTTTTCACTGTACTCCAGGGCCAATAGAGCAAATTTCTGCTCAGTGCTTGCAGCTGCTCCATCAAGCAGTGGCACTGCTCTTGGCTGTAGGCACTCAAGCAGGGAGAGGCTGCTGGACTGGAATAAACCAGACCCTCAGCCCAGCAAGTCTTGCCCCTTCTCCAACAGAAGGCAGAATAAGGTAAACACCATCTACCTAGAGCTGGTCATTTTTAAACAAGTCCTTGCAGAGGTCTTCTGCAAGGCTCTGTTAGGGAGGCTGTAACCACTGTCAGCTCCAGAGGGACTGTTTTTGCTGTTTTTTTGTTTTAAAGAAATAAAAAAAGATAAACCCAGTCTAATTATCTGACTTGCATTATTATCTCATATTCAGCCCTCAAGCCTTCAGAGAAAAAATACTGGAAAAGAAAAGTGGGTAATAATTTGTTCAATAGACAAAATAGTTTTTAATCTGAGCCTATTTTTTTTTTTCTTAACTCAGAGATCAGTTGACAAGGTCCTAACTATATTTTTTTTTCCCCTGGAAATGAATATCTTGAATCTTAACATAAGCTCTTCAGGTACTTAGATAGTCAAATTAGGTGAAAACTCAGTACTAAAAGGAGAAATTAGAAATGGCAAGCATCAGTGGGTTTGCAGATCACCTCTAATTTTGGTACTGACCTGTTCAAAGGTTTGGCTAATTTCTTAGAGTGTTTGCCCTTAGATTTTAATGGGTTCTGTCCCAGACAGGCAATCATGGCTTGCAAAAGACTAGAAAAAATTTACATTCTAAGCTGGTCTTTGTTTTAGTTGTCTGCAAGTGCAGACTGGACTTTTCAAAGGAACCAGTGGAATTAAATGACCAATTCATGGCAATGAGCTCTTCTTAAGCTTCTTTGGAAACTTTAGCCTTAACTTCAAACTGGACATCTGAGTTTACTTCCCTTTCCCTGGCTCATGCTGATTTGTTTTCCAAAAATTCTTTTTAAACAAACATTATTAGGCCTGTTTTGCAGAGATTATAATCTAGGTTAGACATTCTTCTCTTCAAACAAAACAAAAAAAATTCCCTGATTTTTTTCAAAAGGAAAACACAAACTATTCTGACAGCCAGAATTTAAAGGATAGTTCCCAGAAGTATTAAAACTTAGACATGTGTGCATCACCACATGTGCACACACACATACTCACACACAAACGCACAGAGACCCCAGCAGTTACCCCCTCTAATCTCTTTAAATCACGTAACAAAAATAGGTTTGCTGCACCATCAGTGTTACAGGCAGGTATACTCTACTTCATGTGCCATAATTCTCCGCTTTATTTAAAAAGTACATTGTAGCTGGTTTCGAGACATCCACATTTTTATTTCCCTTACTTCCAGCCCAGCGTCAGAAGGTACAACTACACAAGCTCAGTACCTTGTAAGGCACTCATTGCTGATGGAGGAGAGGAACAATCCCGTGCGAACATCTGTGAACAATTCTGCTGATTTGAAGGAGACCCTTCGTTCCAAAGCTAGGGAGACAGACTGAGTGTTCTGTAGGATCCTGGTCCAATGGGGTATTTAACCTGAACACTGGCTTCAGTTAGGATGTGTGTTTTAATTTGTATTTGTTTTGGTGGAAGTAATAAAAAATAAAAATTTGGATGCTGATAGAATAAGATACCATCTCCCATGATACATTTCATCTCTGAGAACAGGGCCCTGCCCTTATATTTAAAATAAAAAAACCAAAACCCTTCAGTAAGTGCCTTAAGGTTGACATGTGAAATATTTACCACATTTTATTTCATAAAAGTTACTGTATATACAAAACAGACCTCATCCAGTGAGGTCTTTCTTAGCTCAGTCCAAGTCTTTTCATTCAGGTTGTAAAAACATGTCCATAAGGTGTGCTTCAAAGTCTGCAAATCGGATCCAAAAATCTCAGGCTCTGTTAAGCAGAGTTGTCCTAAAAAACGAAGCAATAAAAACAATAAAATTATCTTTTCTGTCACAACAAAAAGTTTTTCAGTTTTGGCAATAGAACTATCTTGCATCATTAGCTGAAAGCCTCTCTCCAAGGGATAGATTTTCAACTGCTAGAAATGGGAATAAATCTGTGCATTTCAATAAAGATGCTGACATTAAATGAGATGAAAATTTAACTTGCATAACATTACCTCAGGCCCTTAGGATGAGCTCAGGCATATAACGTATGTTCTTCTGTCATCCTAAACTACTGCAGGCTGAACAGTGTTGGATTTCATGCAAGGTGCATTTCATGGGGGTCATAAGTGAAAAGCTCAAGTGGACAACCTAAGAAATGTTTAGATCAGTGGGAAACGGTGTCTTGTTCAGGACAATGAAGTCCCAATGTGCCTTGAGAGAGCTCAGGGCATGCAGGCTTTGTTCATTCTCTGTCTGGTACAGATCTGTTAGATCTTAATGTTTAGCACAATTTACAAATCTCTCTACCTTGGCCTCAGTATTGGAAAAAATCCAATTAATTGATCTCGTCATGAACACATGAGTGGTGCTTCCCATTCCCAGAAGGATGAGGAGTCTTTGAGACTTTATTCCTTAGGGTAGGCTGACAATTAGCACATTCCTAGAAATTTTTATCCTTTTATATCATTTGTAAGTGCACAGCTATGATGAGAGCACTTTCTTAGTATCTCTATAGGTTTGCTCCCCTGAGAAAATCATGTCTGAATACTACTACAAATGTAGATTATTTCACTGTATTTGATGGCCTAAACAAAGGATGTTCTCTTCCACAGTCCCAGCAGTGATCTTGCAGATCTGGCTGGAAAAGCTGTATCAAAACCCAAGCCCCACTGAAATTTTTTCAGGTTTATATTTTGAAGGAAAAGGAACTGTATTATGGTTTTAAGCTGGGTAGGCAAATAGGACAGAAGAAGCTGATGGTCACACGCTTCTGTGTGTCTGCAGAAAGATTCCTGTTCTGAGGAAGCTTCATACCTGAGTGTTTTCCAGCTGTCTTTTTCCATGTGGTTTTCTGGACCTTCACTTTCAAAGGATGCAATGAACAGAGCTGGTAAAAAAAAAAATAAAAACAATCAGACACATGAGTTCTTTACCTGAAAAAAAAAATCTAAAAGAATACAGGAGATGTAACTTTGCAGTCTTCATTAGGAAATTTTTTCTCATCAGAAGCCAGTGCAACACTTTTTTGCAACACTTATCAAATTAAAGGTTTCTGATGATTTTGCATGTTAATATTTTTCATCTGCATATTTTGTCTGTATTTTAACATGTAGAAAGACTCACAATTTTCAATAAAGGATTTTACCTTCTTCACTATAAATAGGTGCTGTGAGTAGATAGCTCTGGATTTTCTTGTCTTTTTCAAAAGGACACTCAACCTGCTTCCATGTCAGGAAATCATGAATCTGTCTTGAAATTTCCCAGAACTTCTGCATGAAGTAATTAAAAGAGTATTATTAAAATAGTATTTGTTTTCTTTGATCAGAGAGGAAGAGCCCCTCTGATCTTTTCATAAAGCACTCTTTAAATTTAGGAAATCAAAATAACATGTAGAGACATTTAGGTATCCTTTCCTTCCCAGGATTTCAAGAAATCTGTAATTACTTAGGGTTTGTTCTGTATGTTCTGTGTGCCCTCCTCCACTTACACAGCCTTAATGATGACAAAAAATTTTGCCAAGAAGTACTTTTGACACGCTGTGGTCTTTTGGACGTGCAGGTTTATTAACTGGGGAGAGAGAACCCAGAAGCTGTAGCACCTTCCTGGCAGACCTGATAAATGCCATTTTCTGGCTGTGTGAGGTGTTCATAGCTAGCTAAACCCATCAGGTGAAATCAGCCAAGGCTGATGACTCAGGCTGAAGTTACCTTTTAAATTTGATCAGATATGATGGCTTGCTGCCACAGAAAAGAAACTGCTGGCTTTCCCAGAAATTTGATTCAAATCAGCTCCCCTAGAGAATGATGCCACTTTGTCTGGGTCACACGGGCACTGAAGGAACGGGTCATAAAATGAGCCAGGAGTCCGAAGCTGGCCAAGGCTGGCAGTGCTCCAGGTTTAACTGGCAGCACAGCGTCTGCAGGAGCAGAGCCCTACCTTGAAGTTTATCTGCCCGTTGGGCAGGCGGTTGGTGTGTATCTTGTGCAGGAAGTAGATGTCTTTAATGAAGAGGTTGAACACGGGGATGACGATCTTCTCGCGGCTGCTGTTGGCGGTCTGGGAGCGCTGCGCCGCTCCTTGCAGGGCCGTGCGGTAGTTGCAGAAGTTGCTGGATGGGTCCATGTGGTGCTGTTTTTGTAGAGGAGGGAGAAGGCAGTCAGGTAATGCATGTTTGCTAAAAATAAAAAGCTTTGCTCTAACCGTCAGAGTTCATCCTTCATAGCTTCACTTGGCCCCTTTGCAAACTCTCAAGATAAGAGTACCTTTATGCTAATCAGGTCTGGGTGCAGGTTCTCCTAACTTCTGCCTTGCTTGAAGGGAGGGTTCTGCACTGGCTTTGCATCTATTCCATTAACAAAGCAGACTGAAAGGAAGTCATAAATGACTCTCTGGGGGAAAAGCCAAAATTCTCCTTAGCAATCACCTCTCTTTTTGGTGATGATTTCAATTAGGTTTTGTTTCCATGCAGGTCTCCGCTAGGTGGAGTCCTCTAATTAGTTTTAAGGGCAGCATTCTCTGGCGTTGGAACTACCTTCAAGTTAAATGGGCGAAAATACACTAGGAAGAAATGATCTAAAGAGAGCTGGCATCCACTTTTCTTTGCAGAGAAGTAGAGAATTTGGAATGGAGGAAATGCTCTCATAATGTTTACGTGCTGGTGAGCACTGACAGAGGTGTCTCTCTGATCTCTGATAATGTAATTACCAGGGGTTTGGATGAAACTATTTGGTAGATTTCTATATAAAGTCAAAACTTTATACATACCTCTAAAACATCAAATTTTGCTGTTTTGACCTTGGACCAGGTTTTCTTTAACCGTGCCACAGGGCTCAAGTTCATGCCAGCTGAATGCAGAAAGAGGAAACAAAGAAACAACTTAGTTGAAAAAAATATGGGGCTAATATAACTGGGCTTATGTATCAGCACCACACACTCTGGAAGGTGTTTCAGCTCGACAGCCAGAAGCTGTAGCTAAAGCTCACCCACCCACACATTAATCTGTCACTGGCAGATACTGTCCCTGTAGAAGTGTGCATGCTAATGTGGTCGGCCAATTTAGGGCAAGTATGAGCGTAGTCTTGCCAGTCAGGTTGTAAAATGGAGTGCCTTCTGCCATCTGTGTTAAGGATACTCACAGATAATTGCCATCATTGAGTTGAAGTTTCCAATGTTGAAGCATTCTCTTGCCACATCAATGAAAAATTCCACCATTCTTGTACGCTGCTTTTTCTTTACAATCTGGAAAAAAACCACCAAGGTCTGCTAAGAGAGAAGGGATGGTCTGAATTCTGGATAGGCTGTCCAGCCAAAGGCACTGTAACAGGTTCAGTGAACAGACATTTCAAGACTTTGTCCAGTTAAATCTTAATATAGGCCTCAGGATATTTTCTTAAGATTAATTTTGAATAAAATAGCAGAAATATTTGGGGTGACTACCAATTACTTGTGTAGCTGTGGGGAAGTGCAGATTTTTGTTTAGACAGAAAAGTCCATGTCTTAGGCAATTTTGCATTAACAAGCTGGACGCTTTCAGCAATTTCCTGTTACTGGAAAAGGAAGATAACGTGACACTGCTATCAGAAGGAATATATGCAAAGCATTTAAACCTCTCAAGAAGAGGGGAAAGCACTGGACAGACTTAAGATCAGGGGCATGGAACCTAAATGTGAGAGAAAACAATTGCCACATCCTGCTTTTCTCGTTCTGCTGCCTGTACTCCTAAATGACCTGTTGAGAGCAGGTAGTGATGATGAGCAAATATCCAAATTCCCACTCATGCAAACATGCACAGGATCGAGCAACTGAAGCTGAACATGTGATTCGCAAATTCTTTTATAAATGGCAAAGCAGAATTAATTATTGCCTGGACTGCATTTATTCATGGAAATATTTTCCCTGTTTAAACCTAAAAGTTCTGTGTGGCTTATCTAAAAATGGCTGCTAAGCAGTGACTGCAGCCTCTCTGACCTAAGTACTTTAGTTTCTGTTATATCAAAAGAAAATGATTCAGCAGTTGAAGGCCTGGCTTAGCCCTCAGTGTGCTAAAACCTTTCTTTGATGGTTTGCTAAATGTATGAGCCCTACCAGCCAGCTCTGGAAGTGTCTTGGTGTGCCTTTGCAATACTTTTCTGAGAGCAGGAAATCTTAAGAGTTTAGGATCAGTACACTGGACTTCATGAAAATGCAGCAGGCATTGAGATTTCCACAGAAGGGCTACTGACCAAGCAGGAGTAGGGGAAAAACTCCCATTTTCTAGAACTGGAATTAACAGAAATCTAAAAAGAATAATCTAACAAGAAGCTAAAAAGAGAACAGACATGGAAAAAAAAAAAAAAGGTTTCTGGGGCAGTACACCTTCCATTTCTTTGCTTATTATATGAGAGAAGTTACCTTAACCTCTAATAAGGTTATTCTCCCTCTTTTTTTTTTTTTTAACCTTTAAAGTAGTCCACTTTTTTTCCAGATTTTAAAAAAAACTTATTCTTGATTTTTCTGTAGTGAATATTGTATGAACAGAATGAATGAATATAAATTTAAAAAATGAAAGTATGACACTGCTAATGTTATTTAAATGCAGTGGAAGGACAGCTGTTTATTGGTAAATTTGCATTTAAAGATGAGTATTTTTAAAGAATCTTTTGATGTATTTAAAAAAAAGATAAATCCAGAAGAGCTCCTAACTCAGTCCACACAAGTTCCATTTTACTGCATGACTAATGCAGCTGCACAAAATTAGAGAATATATGCGAAGTCAAACATAGCCTTGAACTCTTAATCATATGAGCATGCAAATAATTTAATGCTTGAATAATGCTATTATCTTTAATTGCACTGCTAATGTTTAAATCTCATTTAGACCACTGCCAGCCTCTAGTCCTTAAGGCCAGGATCCCTTTGCTATCTTGTTTGCTATGAATACCTACCCGACAAATCTCTGTAGCCACCAGCATGCTGAGACAATTGAACCAATTGTCATAGGCCTCCAAATTATAGGTTTTGGTCACATCACTTCGGCACTGTAAGAGAACAGGTTGTGTGTTAAACCTCTCCTGTATCACGATAAAGTCGAAGTTTACAAAAGGATAAACTTCCTTTTCATATCTTGATAAAATCTTGTTGCGCATTTTTTAGGGCATGAGCTTAAAGAAGCTTAGAAAATGTCAGTCTTTCTTGCACAGGGCATACTCAAATAATGGAGTATTATTCTTTACTCTGGTTCATCTTTGTTTCTCTTTCCCTCTGTACACCTTTTTGTACCTTGTGATTATCCAGGGAGTCCATGTGGCTGACAATCTGCATCAGATCCTCTGGGTAAATGTTGCTCACCCTTTCCTGTGTTTGGAGAGAGGAGAGGTTATCATTGTACAGACAAACAGAGTGTTCAGTGGAAAAAAGTCAAAGTTAGGAGAACATTTTGGTAACTATCTTCCTACAGTGTAGGTGTGTGAGGAGCTTTTATCAGTGTACCTAATTGGTCTTGTTCACTACTTGCCTTGGTACTTTGTTATTAAATACACTGGAGGCTTTCAGTGAAGCCACAGCAAAATTTGTATTGATGAGTATATTAATAGTAAATGGAAAACAGAATACTCCACCCCACTCAGTGTCTCACCAGTTCGATGTAGGTCAGCTGCTGTGCCAGGATCAGAGGGTCACAGCACACACTCAGGATGTCCTTTTGAGTTGACTGGGGCTTGGTTTTGAGGATGGTGCCCTTGTCAGTGACAGGCTGCCGGAATTTCTCTCTGATTTCCTGGTACTGGCTCCGTGCAGAGAGGGCCATCAGGAGATTCTGTGTCATCTGGCTAATGATCTTTTTCACTGTTCCATTTTCCTAAGCAAAAGGGAGAAACAACAACTGCTAAAAACCTTTAGCTATTGCAGACATGGATCACCAGAGAATTTCTGCCTGGGAAAAATAAATGCCTATTATCCATTTTCTTTCATCTTTTCTGAGCTGATCATTCTGTGACAAATGACCTTGTCCTAAATACCCACACAACTCCATAATGACCCTGTTATGCCTGCTTGCCTCCCCAGCTCTGCTGCACTTGGCTGGCTGGTCTGCTCCTTTGGGGAGTGCCCCATTTCAAATGCATCCATCCGTGTGAGCAGCTGGAGTGGGCATGTGAAAGGTGCTGGAGTTGCTTGCACGAGGCTTCCTGGAACCTCTGTACACCATGTGCCATAAAGCTCTCATTCCCATCAGACCACTGATGAATCCAGCCTGTCTAGCCCAAGCAGAATCCAGGGAATTCACATTATGTCCAGGAATATACCCCTAAAATATCCTGACTTAGCTTTGAACAGGTACAGCATCCAAATATTTATATAAGAGCACAATATACATCATGTTCTTGGACAACTAAAATGCCTTTCCTGTTTATCATGTGCAGATTTTAAACATAAGATTTCTAAGGAATAATTGAAATGTAAAGCCACAGGAACATCATCCATCTGCTCAGTGTTTTGACAGCTAAGAGGATTTTTTTTTCTGCTATTGTGTCCTATAGACATTTCTCTGAGATCAACCCCAAAGAGCTAACTTGATCACTTTCCTACTCCTCCATCCTGTCTGCTACTGCTTTAAGTGACCCAGGTTTCTTCTGCTGCTGGGAAAATTATTTCAACCAGATAGTCCTTCTTTTCCTCACAGAATCGTTCTCTTGCTTTCATGCAAATTACTTTTCTTGAAGTTAACCACAAGGTTCACTTCTGCCAGTCAATGGGACATGCTAGAAAGAACTGCAATGAATCTGTGACCACTCAAAGGAGCCACTAATGTGCAGCGATGACTGAAATTATGTAGCAGATGTGAGAGATGATGACTACCAAATACTTGTATATTGCGTGTTATAATTAAGCAATAATGGTGTCGGGATGGTGCTTTACAAGGCAATAATCTGACTCCCAAGTGAAATCAAATGAAAAGCTGAAGGCAGTGTAGCTCATCTTGAGGCTGGATTAATGCTGAACAGCAGCTGTCTGGAGTTATTTCTGATACTGTGCTACAAGTGTTCAGAAATGCCAAAGGAGCCTGGTGGCAGGGACTGAAACAAAGCAGAATTCTGCTCTCTGGTATTGCTGAGCTTCCCACTGTGAAGGGTTTGTCTTCAGCCGCTGTGCCTGACTTGCCCACGGGCCTGGGAGGAAGGAGAATTGCTGATACTGATTGTAGAAAATGACACTTGAAGATAGGTGAGAGTATTGCAGACATAATGTAAAAGTGAACAAAGAAACTCAGACATGAAAAGCTATGGCTTACTTCAGCTATTATGAATTTATTAGCATCTTAATGCTTAGGCAAATGTCCTTAAAGAGTTTTAGCAGTTTCCTTTCCTTACTAGTTTTACCCTAATTTCCCCTACAACTTTGGAAGGTAAGTCAATGACTATACAATGATTTGTACCTGTTCAAGTTCATATTTACTGGCTTTGGGGTGCAATCCTGGCTGTAGCTTTAGCTATTTGGCATGGTATCTGATATCACTAGGACAACACCTGACTGCTTTGTGTGTGTTCTCAGCTGATTTTCTGCCTTATGTAAGAAGAGTAGTGTCCTAAGGGGATTTGAATAAGCTTTAAAATACAAAATAAACCCCCAACCTTTACCATAATTCCACGCTGAGGCATAGTATGGGGGGTAATTTGATGTGGTAACAAAAACTTAGAGCGAGAGCTGCTTTTTGTCAGTGTCAAATTAGTATTTCCTAGGGGTCAGAAGGGGCATAGCTCTTCATTGATGAACCTTGACTGGTGGCCTTGTTAAGGGGGTAAATGTGGTGGTGCTGTCGATGGATGTCACCAGAAGCCTCGGACACCACAGCACTGAGCCATTCCACGAAGATGGGTTTTTCTCAAATGACAATTATTCGTACATAAGAGTGGGAAGGGGAAGAGAAAGAAAGAAAGGGCACAACCTCTTTCTAGTTCAAAGTAACAGACAAATTGAATACTAAGACAGAGAAGCTAAATAAAGCCTCTGCCAAGTCCCCTTGCACAGTACTATCTCTGCCAATGTGAGTCCTATTTCCTCTCCCCTCCCGTGGAGGCACTGCCAATCTCATGTAGCACCCACGTAAACATCTCTGCTGATGCAACAAAACCAATGTGCTTCCTTCTGACGACTTGGTAACACCTCACCCTATTGTCCTACCCCTGATTCGTGCGTGCTGTCAGACCTGTTGTTCTTCATTTTCTCTGTCCTTGAATCAACAAAAACACATAATAGAACTGTCTTCCCAGTTCCTCCTAATGGTTCTCAAAAATATCTTCAAGTTATGGCTGTAAAAACAATGAGAAGCTTCCACTTCCATGTAAGACTTCACATTTGTACAAACACTTTACAACTGATTCTCTTGTTCTAGTTCTTGATTATACCTACTGGTTGTTAGCAGTGACTTTCCCAATGAATAGAAAGTGTAGGCTTTGTGAGTATTGTAAAAAAGCCAAAACAAACAAAAAACCCCAACAACTCCCCACCCCTTGCCCCCTTGCTCCTCCCCCAAAAACTAACAGCCCTTGTTTTATTCCAATTCACCTTATCTGTTTGCTTTAGAAGGTTTTTTCAAGGCCTAGTTTTCTTCACAGGCTAGAAACTCAGAGCTGTTAAAACTGGTGATGGACTAGCTAGCAGAGCTCAAAGACAAGCTTTGTGGAAATACTGTACCTGTCACCTGAAACACTGCAATGAACCAGCTGCTTATTATTGTTAGAAGCTGGGAATGAGCTAAATAATAAACATCTTCACCTTGGCCAAGAGCACACTTGATACATCTAGTTGGTGCGTCTTGCAGAACTGAGACATACAGAGTAGTAACAATGTACAAAGGATGGTGTGCAATTCATTATTAAACCCTCCTGGGCCATTATAGTTACTGTTCTTTCTCCTTCTGCACCACAGTCATTTTTCACATTGTCATCACTATTTTCTCTCTTCTTCTTACATGCGGTGATTTGGCATAGACAGTTCCTGCTGATGGACCATTAAGTCCATCATAAGTGGTTACCCTGACAGCTTAGCCACTGCTGCTGTTGCCATTTAGGCAACACTGCCTGCAGGACTGTGTAGAACATGGCACAGTTCATGGAACAGCTGACAAATACTGCTTTAGCACTTTACTTTTTTATTCCCCTACCTCATCACATTGTGTGATCCTGTGAGCAATCTCCTTCAACTCTTTCATGGATTTTTCATCTTGGAAATCATAGGGGAAAGTTTCAGTCCATTCCTTCAAGAGCTGAATGATTTTGGCAGCGAAGGATTTCAGTTTTGCCTAGGAAAGAAACAATGAGTCGATTACTGACCGTAGACCTCTCTGACTGAAGATTAAATTAGCTGATAAAGGTTCACCAAAATCTAGAGACACCCTTGAAAATACTTTGCATTAATAGTAGGTGAGTGGGACAAAAAAAAAGAACATATTTAACTGTGAGCTAGATTCCTAAATAGTATCATTTAGCCTCCTTTCATGATAGCTTGGTAATGTCTCTCACCAAACACTTTGAAGATATTTCCAAGGTTAGTTGTATAAAACCACGAAGGTGACAGAACAGTTCAAGTGACTTATTTAACTGAAGTCCGTGGGACTTAAGCTGATTTATGCGATCTGAGGCAGCAGTACTGTAGTGTTGGAATTCAAATGTGTACAAACTGCAGCACTCTACCAACCCTCTTCCATGAGAAACATTCACAAAGACATTTCTGTTCTATAGAATTTATCAGACCATCCAGACTGAGCTGTATATTAAATAAATGAATGACAGGAAAGATGCGTGTGTTCTCTCCGTGACATCTAAACCAAAACTGACTTTGAAAATAAAAGGTATTGGCTTTTGCTCAAAAAGCTATCAACCACAGAAAGGCCAGGGAGAGTATTTCTCCAACTTTTTGTTACCTGTGAATCTTCTAAGTTTTTTCATCAGTTAGACCTGAATTGGATGCCAATTACTCTTCTCTCCACTGTATCAATGGAGAGCAGCATCAGTACATCCAAGGGAGCACTCTTGTAAAATTGGGAGCATGAGTGCTAAGAACACTCTTAATGACCAAGAAGAATCAAACCTTAATTCAGGCTATATTTATCCTCCTACCCAACTTGTGATGCACTGAGAAAAAGAGGAAGCTTTGCTTTGTGTTCCCTCCCCACTCGTGCAAGTGCAGAAGTCCCCGCAGGCAGCAGTTCCCTCTCCCAGGCACAGCACAGCCCTTCCCTCCCTGCACTGCCCAGCAGCTTCTTTGGGGGCACGAGGGGACTGAGCACACGAGTGTCACCTCAGGAAACTGCTCTAAGGCAAACAGAGAATGTCTTCCAATGCTGGTAGCAACTCCTGCCAGAACATCATCTCATCACGCTATGTCCCAGTTTATTTAATCAAAACCAAAGGTCAATGAAATTAAGCTGGTTTTGTTTTGCTTTTTTTAATATATCTCACCAGTATATACTCAATGAGAATATTAATAATCATTGATAAGAACTTTGAAGTTAAACCATGCACCCTTGAATCCTCAATCTGACAATAAGCCAGTGCCTCCTTGTCCATCTAGAGGGAATTTTCTTGGGTTGCTTTGGTTTTCTCAAGAGCTGCAAACTGCTATCTGCTAGCATGCATTTCCTACCTGTTTTTACTGACAGCATTTCATCGATGCTGCTAATGAGAGAAACACAGAATAGCAGGATAGGGAGGGCAAAAAGAAAACATCACCATTCTTTTTGCCAGCAGTGGGCATTCCTGCAAAGCAGCGTCTCAGTGCCCCTTTATGTGGAGCTTCAAGCTCTTTCTCAACAGTGTGGGACAGAGTCCCAGATTACAGCTGCCTGTCCTCCAGACTCCCACTGTCATCTGCCTTGGGGAAAAGACAATTTATACTTATTTGCTAGGAAATGCATGGAGCCTGACGTTATTAAAAGAATAATCTGTAGGTGGTGATGGACAATTAATCAGCCAGAGAGTGCACTTCCATTCAATTAAAGTTAACAGATATGTGCCTACTCCACTTTTGTTTACCAAAAGCTGCTACAGAACTGTTTTTTAGTAATAATCATCCTGACTATCCTTTCTTTTTCATTCTTGGAACTGAAAAAAGAGTGGTGAGGGCAGAAAGGTTTCAAAATCCCACCTTAGGCCATGGCAAGCATCTCTGTATGAACACTCAGTTCATAAAGAATTTATGGGTTGTCTAGACTGACCCCAGCAGCTAAAGAGGCTAAATCAGTCATAGATGATGCTTTTTAATGCTGATGTATTTAAGGTTGCTCCTTAAAGACCAGGAGCCCACTGAAGGGGTAGCATTAGCCATCATGATTTGAAGTAGCTGTAGCATAACACCAGGCTTCATCAGGTTTTTTAAGAACTGATATGAAAGGAAAAGGTTTGAAGGAGAAAAATGAAGCTGTGTGCTCGTAGTACTCAGCCAAATTACCTCAAATTATACTCCATGCACATCTTAAAACACAGTGATTTATGAACACTGACTTCCCATCTCTAGTATGTACTTTTGAGTTGTTATGGTTTGCCTTCTTCGTATGGCAAGCCAGGCATGCTTCGAGACAAACTGCAAACTGTGTAACTCCTGTGGTTTAAAAACACTTAATGTTTCATCAGATGCTTTTTACCACTCATGAAAATAAGGTGTATGCTTTCTGAGAACAATGCTAAAAGACCTCAGCATAGTAGAACGTGGGATTTTTGTTTCGTGTGCACTCTGATGAGGCCCAAAGCAGCGTGACAGGCTTGGTAACCCCGATGGAAACCTCACAGATCTGTGGGTAGCAGCACAGTTTCCTTTCTGCCATGGCTGCAATAAACCTACCAACCTACTTTTCTCTAGTCCTACTCCAGACATGAGCCTCCCCTTGTGCGGCCTGACAGAGTTCTCTGGAGTCCATGGGAATACTTCTCCCATAAATGTTTCTTTGAGAAGAGAAATAATTCTGTTAATTTCAGTACTATGGGTTGACCTTGTTCTGCATGAGGCAAAACAGGACTGATAAACAACTCCCAGTTAGAAAGGAGGGCAATAGCAGTACTGAGCTTGTAGGAAAGATTTAATGGCAATGACCTGGTTATGAGTATTTTTTCATTTTTTGGTTTAAAAAGGAGAACTTACTGGCATCAAAATCCAGGGGAAATAGTAATTTTTGAAGGGAATTATATATTCCAAGACTGGCAAAACAAACTTAATAGAAACTAACTTCTACTTTCTCCTGTTATTTCTCACTTCTTTAACTTTAGATATATAAAATACTCTCTAGCTGCAGAAAAAATGTACCACAGTTGTAAAAACAGAGGTTTTTTTCCATTCAGTAATACTATACAAGTGATTTTTCCCTGATAATCTCGTTTGAGACTTTCCAATCTCTCAAGCACTTATGGAGAGTTAAACTTTTTCCTTTATGGTCAGTCTTAAGTACTGACTTGTATGTTACAATTGATGTCTTAAACTGTGAAACTGTTGCTTTTTATGAGTAGTTGAAAGGACTCTAAGCAGGCTCCAAGACATCCCAGAGTGTTTCTTTTCTCAATCCACTTTTCTCTGGGTTGTATTTCTGTAGAACTCTTTGGCTAGCCAGTAATGACAAAACCAACAGAGTAAGTATTGTGGTGTGTAACCCTAAAACCTGGTTTCTTGCCACTTTTTCAGCTCACACGCTATCGAGGTACCAAGCTGCCCAGCTTGTCTTAAGAGGTTTGCATAAACAAACTCTATCAGAAGTGATCAGAAATGCTTTAACTGCTTTTGTCAGCTATTTCCTGCTATGCAGCCACTTAATTAGAAGGTGCTGGTAGCTGATGATACCTTAATGGATTATGACTGTGAATACTTAAGAGTATCTTGAGTCAAGAGTTTGTATGCTGTGTGTGAAATGAGATTTTAGTCGTTGCCACGTGGAAAAACAAACGTTTGCAAATGCTAGTGGCCAAACTGTTCATAAAACATACAGGTGCTTGCAGTAGAGGGCAGTAAAGTAGTAATTTGAGAGGAATGTCAGAAGTCTAGGTAGTGTTTTCCAAGAAGTTTGTGTTTAGAAGGCAGGAAGAAACTATAGTTTATATTAAGGAGGTAGGAATGGATCAAGGGCATAATAGAAAGAGCAACTACAAAAGCACGTAAATTAAAGCCACCTCCCAAAAGTGTTTTATTGTCACCCTGCTGTTTGCTGGTTTTCCTGCAGGCCCATTTCCAAGTTGCCAGCCAGTGTAAGAATGTGGGTGTTTGGAATATGAGCTGCTCTGTTTGACATCCTGCTGTTAGCATGCAATGCCACTTCATCCCCATTGGGAAGCCATGATTTTTTAACACATCTGCTGAGAAGCCACACTAATACTACTTTATAATTAGTACTGTATGTCTAAACAGCCAGCTGATTTAGTCTCCAGAGGCTGCTTTCATTTGAAAATCTCTGAAGTGCATTGTCATTCACAAAGTTTCATCTTGCATCCCATTCATTTTAAATCCAAGTATTTCACAGATGTATTTGGACACTTCCTACTCACAGCAGTCTTTCCCTATGTACGTCTACAGCTCAGGTTGAGTCATTCTGTATTTCAGGTGGTCCTGGCATCTTTCAGAGGTACCCATCTCTGTTGTGTAGTCACATGTTGCTGAGGAACCACTACAACTTAGAGAGCAGAGTGTGCTCAGTCACAAATTAAGTTTGGCAGTGACGCTGGGGACAATTATCACCTCCAAGTACAAAACTGGACGCAGTGGTTCTGGCACCTTCTTTCCCCAACCCTTGGTTTCCCCAGCACCTACAGGACGAGCTGTGCAGATATTTGGAGAGCAGATCAGGGGACTGATCTGGATGAGAGTCATTTTGCACCATGGTTAGTTTGTCCTGTGGAGCAATTTTGTGACATTAATAAGAGGCTGCACATCAGGAATTGTATGGGAGAAAAAGCCTTAGGTCAGTATTGCTGTCAAAAACTCTTTATTGACTAACCAGGGCTGCCTTTTGTGCTCCTCACTCAGAGTACTCATACACCAGGGAGAAAACAAAATGGTACTATCAAACATGCTGAAGATTAGGAATGTGAGCATGTAATTTCTCATCAGAGAAGAAAGGTTCCAAAACATGCCCAGGATTTGAACAATTTAGGTCTTTGAATACTCACTGGTACCATCCTGTTTCTGTCACTTCCCAGCTTGGACTTTTCTGGAACTTCAATTCCAGTCAAAAGTCTTTCAATACACACTTTGCAAATGGTGACACTTAGATGGATGTAAGCTCGGTTTAAATGATTGTAGTAAAACGTGTCAGTGCATGTTACCATTTTAAATAAGTGCATCTCAATTTCTGTGAGAGGTAACTTTCTGATTTACTGTTATGCTGCCTTAAAGCACCCCAACAACAGCCTAACAGCAGAGGTTAAAGTTAATCTAATAGGATGGTGAGGCTGACTGGGGAAAGGGTTTTTCTTGAATCTGATTTTCCTTACTTGGTGAAAGCTCCTAAATGCAAACCAGCTTGCTGAGCAGGTTTCATGGCAGATACACACTGCTCCAGTGCACAGCACTGACCTGCAGCTGACTGGTAAGGCAGGACACAACCTCCAGCAAATGTGGCCAGCGCATGAAGTAAAGGTTCTTCCAGGAAAAAGACCCAAATACAAGTGCATCCAGCAGCAAATGACAATTACAATTTCATATTATTCTTTATCAGCCTATTTAGCTTTACAGTGAGAAGGAAAGAGTGGAAAATAAATGACAGCAGCCCAACTAAGTGAGGGATGTAATGGCCCATTTACCTTTTCTGCCTCAGTCCCCGTTTCCAGCTGCTGCTTCTGTTTAATGCAGATCTGCCCCACTTTAGCCAGGAGCTCGTGTGGGTGAATGAAGACTCGTGAGCTCAGTAGGAAAGTGAAGATGTAAGTTCTCTGTGGAAGGAGAAAAAAAAACCAAAAAAACAACAAGTTGAAAAACTTTAGCAAAACTAATCTGACTTCCTTGGAAAAACTAATCTGTAAGATACAAATATAACTTTCCTTCGTTTAAGATTTCTGGACTTTTCCCTGTCTCCAGAGAAATGTTGGTATTTTCTAGCTCTGTTAAAAGGAAATGCTATAGGCTTCAAGGCTGTTAACTGTGGGGTTTTCCAATTATCAAATGATTTCCTGTTAAAATGCCAGACTCGATGTGCCTAATTAGTCATCACTTACCAAAAGCACACATGAAATATGTCTAATGTAGGGTGATATGCCTCTTAAACACCACTATTTAATGCTGCTTTGTTTCTTTAAGAGTGATTGTTTTTCACTAAGCTGCAGAAAACTGCTTCATATGTATTCCAAACCACAGCTGTAATTTCTTCACGTATGGGGATTTTTATTCCTTTCTCCCCACAATCACTGACAAAAGTTTTTGCTTAGACTGGGGGCCTATGACAATAATTTAGTTTTATGCTTGACTTTACTTCTTTGGGGCTTGTTTCAGAGTCTTTTGAATATGAACACTGCTAATGAATACCAACAATGATGATGTCTCATCAGAAATATCCTCTCTGTTTGTGATTTAACAGCTGTGATGCATTGTATGGTACTCTGGACATGTATCCATTGTGTCATATTCTCGATAGTTTAATTGAAGTGAGGATGCTTTTGTCCTAGTCTTGGTCCAGTGTTTGAAGCCAGACTTCTGTAGTGGACTTTAATTGCCTGACTAATGACAGTAGCATCTCATAAGAACTTCCATTTTTCCCTTAAGCGTTCTGACAAAATTTGGAGTTGGGAAATTATGGGGGTTCTCTTTGGCAATGTATTTCAATTAACCTTTGTTATGTTTGAAATGTGCACTGTTACTTTGACCATGTTTTAGTAATGTGACTTTGCAGGACACAGCCAAGTGCATTTAAAGGGTCAATGTGAGCTTGTACCACCTTGGACTGGGCAAGTAAATTGAGACAGCTAAAATCTTAGGACCAGCTGTCTAAAATATAGTATCTCTACTATCAGCTACCAAATTCTGCTCCTTGCACTCTCTAAAACAAGCTTATAGTTAAACAAGAATGGTATCTTTATGACCCAGAAGAGGTTATAGGGTTTCTCTCTCTAATCACAATAAAATGTGCTATTAATGAAAAATATTTTCACTTCTCTAGTACTCAGTGTGCCCGATAATACAAACTTAGCACTAACTACCAGATATCAGGGGAAAAGGAATTTTTTTAAAACAAAATAACACTAAACTAAAGTCACGGTGTCCTGGGAGTGAAAAGTATGATACATTAAACATCTGTCTAAACATACAACTCTGTCCTGAGCTTCTGGAGGAAGCTAATGAAGGTACAGAGTAGAGTGTGATACAGCAGAGGCATTTAAAATGCTCATTCTGATTTGAGGATCTTACTAGTGCTGGGGTTCATGTACTAAATTAGGAATAGCATTAATTCTGTACAATCAAAACCAGAGTTCATCCATGGTCTTTCCTTTGTTGTTTATGAATGGAAGAAGAGAGGAGGAGAAGGGCTAACTGGATGGGCAGTTGGGTCAGGTTCCTGAGTGCTTCCACGGATCATCTTTGGACTGTGGGGCCATCTAACAGTCGAGCTCTTGGTGACTGAGCAGGGGGGCAGGGCAGTGACAGGACACTGAGAGCAAGGCCTCCCCCCTTGACAGCATGGTGGCAAACATCC
The DNA here is from genome assembly GCA_013397175.1 of Platysteira castanea. Lineage (NCBI taxonomy): Eukaryota > Metazoa > Chordata > Aves > Passeriformes > Platysteira > Platysteira castanea. The sequence continues at coordinate 476,331 of VYXC01001355.1, forward strand.
CCCACAAGTGTATGTCTGGAAAGCTAAGGAATTAGGCTTCTGTTTGGTATTACATGTCTCTCCAGAATTTCAGAGTTTATTTTTACATGTGCAGTGACAAAAACTTTTAGATCATCCATTCTATAAAAATCTATGGTAGTGTATGCGATATGTAATGGGCAGTAAAATTAGGCTGAAAAGCTAACTTGGTTCACAAAAGGGGACTTGGTTGTGTTATGGGACGTCACACCAGATCTTCTATTCTTGTGCACATGAGAATGATTCCTAAACTGATACGTTCCCTACTCAGAATGAAAGCAACAGAAAGAATAGTGTTGGGTTGTGAGATCCGGGGTGTGTGCTTCTGTGTTTAGCTATGCTTAGCTATCCTCTGTTATATTTTGTAGCTACTCGTGTGTTCATTGCTATCATTGCTGTCCCTGAACTTAAAACTGAGTCTGGACTATGTGGAACAGGAATTTAGCTGTTGGGTGTGTCAGCTGTCACCGGGTTGTGTGAAAATCTTTGCACTGAAGACTTGAAGCAGCCCTCAGTTTCACTGTATTTTTCATTTGAGAGATGAGATGGGTGGGGGAGAAAAAAAAAAAGGACTTGACACTGATCCCTTCCCCACATTCTTGCTTTGGGAGCTGAGAGGGCTGACTGAAAGATGCCTCTATGTGTTAAGTGCAGGGAACCACAACCGAAGCCACACCGCCCTGGCAGTGACCTTTGCTCTGATAAGCTGGAACACATTCTTTTAAGCAAAGATGTAATTTTGCTTCTCATAGTAATTCTAGCGTTGGTGTCCTTGGTGGAAGCTTGTGTGATGTGGCACAGTGTTTATCCAGAGTGACTCTGAGAGGGGGCCACTCACACAGCAAGGAAAGTGTGACACAGATGACCTGTGCTTTTATGTGGTTTCCTTGATAATGTTTTATATGATGTTCATAAAAGTTTTGAACTGGCAAGATGCAGGAAGATACAGGCCATGACAGTGTGTACTTTCCATTTCAGGCTTGCTGATGTGTCTCTGTAATCAGTAATAGCTGTACTGGACCCATGCAATGCTTTTTCAGACAGCATTGGACTTTAAGGTTTTAGAAACAAGTTATTATTCCTTCTAGAATCCATCTGCTGTATTTTTATTCAATTTTTTAGAGTCATTTAACTGGAACTAGGTTCATTACTTTGGAAAACAAAATTGTTCCAGTGTGGTTAATCAAGATATGCTGGTTTACACTACACTGGTATTGAATTGAGGGGGTTTTTGATACTTTTATTACTGACACAGACAAGGACTACAGTTAAGAACCAAATTAAAAATGACAGCGGTAATAACCCCCCCCATTTCCTTGCCTCTCTACTAGTAGCCACTCCTTATCCAATAAAGAAATTTCAGACTGAACTAAGCCATGCATTTCAGCTTAGTGGTAGGTCTCAGGGGCTAGGAACACAATTCTTTTGGATAGTAAAGATACTGATATCGTATGCCTTATCTAGATCAAGGATTTATGTGATTTGTTGCATCTGCACTACTGTACACAGGCTAAATATTGTAACAGTGTAAAAACCTACAGTCTCTCAGGCAGTCATCTAGTCATGAAGAGGATGGTTTGGAGAAGGAAATCTAGCTCTGAAGCTAGCTGGTTTGACAAAGAATGATTTAAAAATGCTTCCATGAGCAGTAAGATTGAAAGTTAAGCTCCATTTATCCTGAAAGTGACAGGTATTTGGGAGGAGAGGCAAAAAAAAAATCCTTTCTGCACTGGGAAGAACGTAAGTAGACACAAAAGGGGCTTGTGCTTTGCAAGAGAATAAGAAGCCAGATTCCTTTAGTGCCTAAAGTTGTTGCTAAGAGATGAGCTGAATTATATTTAAAAAAAAAAAGGACAGAGTGTGAGTGCACAAGACTAAAGAAGGAATTGTTACTCTCTGACCCAAGAATGCACTGATGACTTCTTGAGGAGGGGAGAAAAAATAAAATTTCTCTGTGTACACTCACTGCTCATTCTGGAACTTTGTGTTTGTGAAATATTTTCTTCAAATATTTTCTTGCTTGGGCACAAGGGTTGCAGACTGGTACATTCCATTCCTAACCTCCTGAACTCCTCTGTCTCATGAGTATACATTTTCCTATGTGCTGAGCAAGTCCCCGCACACAAACAAGACTCAGAAGGGCAGTACACAAATGCAGGCACTTATCTTTCCTGTCCTCCCTTGCCTGTCTCGTGCTCTGCCAACATGGCAAATACATTTTTGTTTTGCCTCTGTAACCAGCACAGAGAGATACTCTGTGTTTGCTCTCTCCCCCACTCCCTTCCTCTCTGCCCAGAAGGTTACTGTGATCCTAGGCTGTGTGCACGCAAGCAGCAATGCCTTCTGAGCACTGTGCTCAGATGGAGCAGTCAGGAAATTTGGATGAGTGCTGCAACTTACAGCTGTGTCACTCTGAAACTAAAGCAACCTCTGCTCTAATGTTACCAATAGCTTCTCTTGGTGAGAATTAACTGGTGTTACCTTGCTGCCTTTCTGTGTATGAGTAGCCAGAGACACGAGACGGAGAGGTTTTGATACTTCTCTCTTGAACACACAGGACTGGCTACTCTTTTGACAGGATATCAGCCTAAATGACTACCACTAACCCTCTGTGGCAGCTCCCCTAAAACCACAAATGAGCATGAAATGAAGTATAAACTTGGGTTTGAAGATGACTCAAATACAGCTCCTTCTTTAAGTTCAGAGCTTATTTATCTACTCATTTTATAATTAATCCTTTCAGCTAAATTGTGTGATCTGCCTTAACTAAAGGTATGTGTTGTGCTGTAGAGGAGATGCATTTGGTTTAATGCTGCTGTCCATCTCTCCTTCCCTGGAGTTCCCCTTGAGTGCTTCTGTTGGATGCTCAGCTGTGAGCTTGCTGTCTATTTAAACTGCAGCTTGCAGGGTGGGGTCCATGCCTGCCTGGTTTGTAAGGCACTCTTGCATGGGATCTGAAGGGGATAGCACCATGGAAACTAGCAGCATTCCAAAATAAGTTGGAGACCCCTTAAGTAATAATCACTTTATGGAACCTTTTCCAGAGTAGCTGTGTTATAAATAGCTTTTATGTTACAAGGTACAGTAAGGGATGTGCATTAGCAGCTACTAAAAAACTTAGCTACAGTCCTGAAATCCGAGTAACAAGTAACCATATTCCAGTATCACACAAAAGACAAGGAACTGACTCCTTGGATTAGCCTAAAGCTATTCCACTGTTATACCACACCAGCTCTACCCACTGCTTTCTTCTGTGCATCTGTTCTACAATATGTATTTGGGGGCGTGGAATGGAGATTTAATGTCCAACAACGGTTATCCCTCTGAGTCTTATGAAGGATTTGGTACTGGCAGTGCAATTGCATGTTAGCCATATTTAAATATAAGGTTTAGGATTACTTTTGAACTGGAATAGTAAACCATGCTGGTTTTGCTTTTTTCATCCTATACTGATGACTGATGGCCATTCTGCTGCATATTCCCACTGAACTCTCACATGGGAGAGTCCCTTTTCTGTGGATGACGATTGGAAGAATGTGTGGTGTTATATGTGGGAGCTTGGAGGGACTTTGTGATTTAAATGAGACCATAGTAAAATGTTCTACACAAATTAGAGAAACATACAAGATATAGCATGGGTCACTACAATAAACATTGTTTAACATACAAGTTAATAGTGATTGCAGTTTCCTGCTCCCTTGTTAGCTTTTCAAAGTGCTGGGATAGCTCTGTCATAGCTGTTGCTTTTTCAGAGCTCAAGTAGTATACGTTACATAGCCTCTCTGATCTTTGGCCACTTGTTTCAAGAGTATCTTTTGTTAATGGGCACAAGGAGTAATTTTAAGTGATAAAGTGATATCTTAATAATATCCTAGGTTCAGATTCTTACTGCATACCCTAGAGTTATAAGTAGTATTTGAGGACTGCGCTGAGGATGTTCAACCAATTGCAAAGTCACTTTCAGGCTCGAGAACGTACATTATTACAGCACTGGCCCATTAAAATGTCTTGAGAAAGAGAGTATTTTAAATAGAATCCAATTTGGGTTGTGTGGGGTTTTTAGGTTGTTTTTTTTTTTCCAATGGCCTAACTAGGATATGCATAGAAAAGTATGGGGAAAAATACTAGAGCTGTTTTCAGGTCTGCTTCCCTAGGTAGGAGCTGGTTAGAAGTTAATCTTGGCTGCATTAGAGCTAAAGCAGCTTAGAAGTATGAAAATTCTGTGGCTTATGCTGCTTTTAATTGGTTCTTAAGGCACCCATTTGAGTTCAAGATGGCTTTATCTTTCTAACAAGTGCTCTCATTTAAAAACAGAGATATCCCTATTGAGCAACATATTTAGTGAATGAATATTGCCAGTAAAATAAATGCATCTTAGCCTACATCTCAATCTTGAATCAGACAGAAGTACAATTTCACGAGAGAGCACCAAACCAAATACTAATGCAGTTAAACCATGGGAATTAAAGACCTTTCGGTGGCTACTTACATCTGGGTAATAGTCCATGGTGGGCACCAGGCGCTCTATCAAGGCCTCCAGTGATCCAGAAACAAGGTTCCCATCCTGATAAACAGGGTCCACACATCTCTCTCCCATGTCTGGCTGCACTTGCCCACTACAACTGGAACCAAGCATGCTGGAAAATATTGGCGTCTGGGGCATAGTTTCCTGCAGAAGCAGCAGAGAAAGGGAGAGAGGGTTAAGCTTTCTTTCAGGATGTCTTATGTGTGGGTTTTACAGAGGCATGCATTAAACACAATTACATATTTGACTGAAGGCAGCCTCAGCATTCAAGCTGAGTTCTCAATCCAAGCAGTCACACATCTGCAAGCTGGCTTTGGCGTTTGAAATGCACTTTAAACTGCATCTCTAAAGCTGTAGATGCATGAGCTGTAAGAATTTTCCTCACTGCACTTGATTTCTTCCTTCTCCACAGTTTTTCTGGTTCTTTATGCATAAAAATAGACAGAGATGAAAATACAGAATGCTTTCTGAATTTCCAAGATATTGAAGTGGTGCCTTACTGAACAAACAAACAAAGCCTTAATGTTCCCACTTTTACTCATTTTGAAGTCAAATCTTTGGCCAAAATACTTCACTTGTGATGATAAATCCCTCACCACTTCTGTAGCTACATGTAATCCAGGTCTCAGCAGAAGTGCATCTTCTGCACATAGATATCACTGGAAACAGCAGGGGATATCCTGTCTGAACAAAACTGCCTTTTTTTTTCTAACGTGTATGTGAAACCAGGAACTGGGCGGAACTGTGACATATACTGCAATATGCAACTCTAATTTAAACAGTCTCTTTGGAGATCTTTGCTTAGGATACAAACCTGTTGTCGCAACACAAAAACCCACACGAAGGTTTGGGGTTTGCACCTCCCTTCCCTTGGCCAAAGCTGCATCACTGTACCACAGGCTTTGAGTAAACTGTAGGGGGTTTTTTGTTTGTTTTAAATTGGCTACAGCTTAAATCTATGCAGAAGGCTAAACAAAACATCCTGTTACTGTATGTAAAGGTTGAAAATGCTATTCAGCATCAAAACAGTTCCCCCTGGCTGCTGAAATAATCAAGACTGTTTAGAAGATCAAGTGCAAAGAAGGCAGCGTTAACTCTTGAGCTGCTGTCTCGCTGTCTCTTAAAGAGACAAGATATTGACGTAGATGAAAAGCACTTATGTAGATGAAAAGGATTAGGCCATTAATCAGTACCTTTAACCTGACAGCTGTTCCTAACTGCGTTCATCTCTCGCACTTAAGTCTTCTTCTGAGCAATTTTTTAATGCAAGGCACATTTTTCCTCTCAAACTCTCAGAAGTCAATAATTCATGTTTACAACTGGAATACAGAACATTTTTCTCTTCTTAAGCTCTGATAAATGGTAGATGCAGTGTGAGGAAAAAACAACAGTATTAACAGAACTTGTTTATCAATGTGACAGATTTACTTATGCGATAAGCTGATAAGTAGAACAGTTTTGTGTCTTTTACTGAAAGACCACTGCATACATACATACATGATAGAGCTAGAAGGGAATTCCCTGTAAGTTAAAATATAGCAGCTGTTTAACAGCAACCAGGGAGACCACAATGAGGAGTAGAGTTCAGTTTCAGAAGTTCAGGACATAGAGGCAAATAAAATAGAAAATGCAGGACCTAATGTCACCAAAATAAATGAAAAAATTATAGTTCTGCACAAAAGTGCATTGAACTTACTCAGTATTTCACTGATTTATCTGTTAGGCCCAAGCTTTGCAGTACGCAACACTGTGAAACGGCTGAAGCATACGCTGAAGCTAACGGCTTTGCTATCTGTACTATGTAACTCGCCAGTAATTTGCTTTTTTCCCTTTTAAGGTCCATAGCAATACAGCACCAAGCTGCTTCTCAGGATGGTCTGGCTGTGATGAGCACTTCTGGCTAACAACGTTAAGTTGCACAGGGCTTTTAAGGGAAGCTAACCACCAAACAAATCCCCACTGAAACGATGCTTTAGCGGGAAACGTACCCCGCTTTTGCTATCAAGCCTTTTAAACTCCTTTAAGGCTGTCATTGTTGAATCAGTTTTGTTTTTAAAGACCCCTCTGGGCGCAGCCCGTACCGCTCCTCGCCGCCCTGGCTCTCCCAGCGGGGCTGGCTGCCGCCCCCCGCGCCCGCATCCTGCGGTGCCACCCCGCTCCGGGGACCACCGCGGGGCGCGCTCGGCCGGGTGTCCCCGCGGGAGGGCAGCGACCGCCACCGGGCACAGCCGGGGCGCGCTCCGCCGCCGC